>VZTE01006652.1:546033-839454 GCA_013397775.1 Eulacestoma nigropectus
AAAAGAAAAGAAAAGAAAAGAAAAGAAAAGAAAAGAAAAGAAAAGAAAAGAAAAGAAAAGAAAAGAAAAGAAAAGAAAAGAAAAAAGAAAAAAGAAAAGAAAAGGAGGAGAATTTGGTTGTCTGACTTGGCTCCTTTGGAACCAGACCAAGGCATCTGGTGCTGAGGCTGCTGTAATTGTGCTATATTTGTTCCAAGGGTTTATTTTGTGCTAGATTTTGTCTGGTTCACAGTGGCTCAACATCCTCACCAGACCTGGGGTTACAGGCTACCCAAAGGACTGTGTGCTGGTGAAGCCAAGATGTCCCCGTTATGGAGCACACCAGTAGCACACACGAAAGGCAGCTTTCCTCCAGAAAGGATCTAATGCGAATGAATCAAAACTGATCTGTGAACCGAATCAGCCCGGAGTACACAGGGCTGAACAGGAGATTCACTTCAAAAGAGCACCATTGCTTGGAGCTCATCACAGATGCAGACACAGACTGGTGCCTCACCTTCAATGTCTGGGCACAGGGAACTGTGCATGGACGGATGGTGATGAAGGTCATGTGCCTTAATGTGTAACTTTTGACTCCACCACAAAACTGCGGTGGTCCCAAATGTACACCATCCAAGTTTAACTTGTGAAGAATATGCATTTTATATATTGGCTGTGAGGAAGAGACAAGGTTTTCCCGTCCAGCCCCTGTAACTTATTTTTCCTCTAACTCCCTGTCTCTTGTCTCTCTAAGTTGGATGCTCTGGGAAGCCAATAGTTTGGCTGCTAATAATAAGGCCCTTCAGACTGGCTGCAGGGGGATAATCAGAGGCTGCATAATGTGGCATGTACCTCTCCTCTCCTAGAGCTGCTGACGATATTCTTCCACTAGCAAGTCACACAGTGTTGATGATGGAGGAGGATCCAGGGAACTGCAGCCTGTAAGCCTGACCTCAGTGCCTGGCAAGGCTGTGGAGCAGATTATCTTGAGTGCGATCACACGGCACCTAAAGGATGACCACGGGATCAGGGCCAGCCAGCATGGGTTTATGAAAGCTGGGTGTTGCCTGACCAACCAGAGCTTTTATGACCAGGTGACACACCTGGTGGACGAGGGGAAGGCTGTGGATGTGTCTGCCTGGACTTTAGCAAAGCCTTTGACACTGCCTCCTACAGCATTCTCATGGAGAAGCTGCAGCCCACGGCTTGGACAGGAGCACTCTCGGCTGGGTTCAGAACCGGCTGCATGGGCGGGCCCAGAGTGTGGTGGTCAAAGGTGCTGCATTCAGTCTGTGCCTGACCACTAGTGATGTCTCCCAGAGATCAGTGTCCCAGTCCTGTTCAATATCGTTATTGTTGATCTGTTTGAGGGGATTGAGTCCACCATTAGCGAATTCACAGACTACACAAATCTGGGCAGGAGCGTCGATCTGCTGGAGGGTAGGAAGGCTCTGCAGAGAGATCTGGACAGATTGTACATGCTACATGTCTTCTAACCTAGCTGATATTTTCAACCCACTGTCAAAATTTACTTACCATGGTGCACTAAGCTTCAGCTCCAAGACTGCAAAAAATCTCACTCTGGGCTGCTATCACCCTCTCCTCCTCAGTGAAATGTGCTGCATGATTTACTTAACAAAGCACCAAGAAATAATACTACAGGTTGGAATGAATTTTATTAGAGTTTACCTACCCAAAATGATTAATGCATGCCTAATAACTTCAAAGATTTCCCATCTCTTTGGAAGGAGGGGGTTTCTTCAAAGCCTTCAGACAGATAGTCTCCCTTTCGAGTTGATGAAGGCATGGTCCCAGTGGAAATTTTACATTGCCAGTATGTACCCCTTCAAAGATTTCACTGGTGGCATGATGTATTTGAAGATTTCCTGCCCTTTGTTACCCATTCATTTCATTTTGCCAAAAAAAAATATATATATTAAAAAAATTTTTATCTTTGGGGTCTCCTTCAAAGAAATTTCACATCATACCCCTGAACCCTGGAACAGAACAGCAAACGCCACATTTTGGGGTTTGCTGTAGTGTAATTAGCATCTCTGAGAAAAAGAGCTGCCCTTTACTAGAAGATTTGTTTTTCTTACTGGGAATTGTCTTTGATGTGCTTTGATTCAATTGCTAGATCATTTTTTCAGATTAAATGCTGAACAATAATTCCTCAGCAAGTTCATCGTTCAGCTGGAAGGTTTTTGGATCAAGGAGACACCCACTCATAAGTCTAGAAGGATTCAAAGGTGCTTGCAAGAATATCAGAGAAAAAATCTTCTAGGATTTTTAGAAGCAAAAGAAAATGCTCATCAGATGGAGATGCTTGGACTGCAGGAACAGTGACTAACTTGTTGCCCAGCTGTTTGTGGAAAAAGATGTACAATAATATATTAACTCCTGGAGAGCATATTTTAAAAGTTTGCAAGGACTGCAAAACTTTATAGCTGCTTCACTTCTACTACTCAGTTCTATCAATATAGTTTAAAGTAGACCTGAGAAAGATATAATTCTTCTAATGGCTTAATCAATTTATGAACACTGCTTTTACTCCTATTTCCGCCTGTGTAATAAGTTATTAATTAATGTGAGTCAGAAACACA
Organism: Eulacestoma nigropectus; assembly: GCA_013397775.1. NCBI lineage: Eukaryota > Metazoa > Chordata > Aves > Passeriformes > Eulacestoma > Eulacestoma nigropectus. The sequence continues at coordinate 548,616 of VZTE01006652.1, forward strand.
TGAAAAAAAGTCCCAGCTTCTATAGGCTGCCGAGAAAAAGAAGTAATTTTTGAAAATGTACAGTCTATGCAAACAGGTAGAGTTGAGACTCTGGAGCATAATCAGAGTGTTACATCCCATATAAACAGTAGTGCTGTGTTGTTTTGAATGCCTTTTCTTTCTAGTTGTCCTTTGTGTGGCCCAGTGAATGCATCCATCAGCTCTTCATGGCTCAGTAATTCATGAAATTCTCTTTCCATTAAAAATAAATACTGCATTTTATATCCTCGAGATGGACCGCATATTTGATTGTCTTTTCCATGGCTGTGTATATTGAAAACTATAAAATTATAATACAACTATTAATCCCCTGTATCTGCTTGTACCTAATTTTTATTAAAAATGTATTGTGCTCCAGCTGGCTCATAAATTACAATGCGGAAAAAAGGCTCCAGTTGGATTACTTCTGAAGGAGAACATATTGAAATAAAGAAAGGCTTACTGATTAATATTTTGACTTTATATACAGTGTTACTAAGGTAGCAGCTTGATTACCATAGAAAAGAATTTGTAGTTAACTATATTGCAGATCTGGTGAATGTAACAATGTGAAGCTTGAAGAAAGTGGCATTTACCAAAGAAAACGCATTATCATCAGTGATCAAATCTTTCAAGTCATCTTCTTTTATGAATGGCATAAAAAAACTTACTTTGTTTCAGCAGTAAATTAATGCATTTATAGGAATGTGGCAGAACCTGGAATCACATACCATCTGTTCTCTATCTCTCAATTGCTACCACTGATTAGTTTTGATAGCCTCTCTAAAAGAGGCCTAGAAATAGCTGAAGTAGCTTTGTCTTTAGTTTTAATACCACGAGAAGCAAAACTGCTTAATTATGTCTCATTTGGGAAGTAATGGGAAAGGAGAAATGAGAATATTTGGCTTAGAAGCAACTAGAGGCCTCCTTTCCCATTTTGTAGGCTTAACAGTCAGCACAATTCTGGGGGTAAAATTTATAGATTAAAAAACGCACCATGGAACTCAGTAGTGAACTGAGGAATTTCAGCTGAAAGCTTAATTATTCCAGTTCTCACTTGCTGCCTAAGACCAAAAACACAAGTTAAACTCACACGCTGCACCCAGTCCTTAAACTGGAGGCTGTGGCTGCTCATAGGGGAAGGAGGTCACTGGAAAAATGAGCTGCTTTTTATAGGCAAATGGGGACACAGTCACTTGGACTATGTGGGCTTGGACATAGCTCCCATGAGGCTTGATAGTTCTGTTTTCCATCCTGAAACACTTGATTTCAAACTTTTATTTTATGTTAAAAAAACCCCCAAACTTGGTTTCCAAAACAGCCCTTTGCTTTTTTTTTGTCCGTCTGTCTCACGTCTTCTCTCACTCTTTCTCATACATGCAAACCAGGCTATGCTCCAGTTTCATCAATAAGACAACAGAGAAGGTGAATTTTTTCTTACATTTTGAGTTAAATGAAAATAAACCCCCATTATTGTCTTACTTTGTCCCTGAAGTTTTGCCAGTAATAATGTTGGCGTTATTAGCTGTGTAAGATTGAAGATGCTCTCATGGTGTCAGACCACATACCAAGAGGTAGGACTGCAGATGTTTTGAATTTTCCAGTTATTTCTCTTGTCCTTTTGGTCAGCCAAAAACTCATGAGAACACCATCAAGCAATGAAAAAGAAATGGAGTATTGGAAACAGCAGTGGCAGCTGCACAACCCAGAAAGAAAAGATTATTTAATGTCTGCCTTCCACAATGTTTTGGGCCAGCCAAACAAGGAGATTTACATATGCTCTCTAAAGATGTCAGTGTAAGACCATAAGCATTATCCTTGATGTATCACAATGCTGACTGACGGGATATACACATGATAACACTACTTTAGAGTGGTATTCTTTTTGATCACAGGTATTTACAGCCAGATGTAAAGCCCAATTCATTCCCTTCTTCAGCTGATAACAGAGAAATAGCACACAGGATTTAATATAGCGTGATACTGAGTAGTGAAACAAATAAAAATTACCAGAAGTATTTTAATGCCTTGCAATATTCCTGACCTTTCTGCCCCCTTGGATAGGCAGGCTCCCAAGGCTGACCTGTATGTGTGGCACCTGGATGAAACACCCAACACAGAATATGGCCTTGCATCACATCTGAGCTGGAAAAAGAAGTTTATTTGCATTTGTATCTTCCATTTTTTTACTCATTATGTTCTATTTTTACAGGCAAATCCTCTGCAGTTTCTGTCCTTGGTTGCTAAGAGTGTCTGAACAATAGCTGACTATGGCATCTTTGCTCACATCTGCTCACAGCTCTTTCTGGTCCTGGGACTATGGAAAATGGAGAACAAACAGACATGAGTCAATTAATATGAGAGCCTGCCACTGCAGCAAATCCCTCTGAGTGACACTATTTGAGGAGAACATTAAGAAAACAATTCCGATGACTAGAACACTTAGTTTTTGATTCCTTTCAGAATTTTCACTACAATGCCTCCCTCCTACCTATACTTTGGGTTTTTTTCTCTGTCCAAAAGTGAAACACGAGGCATTGAGACCACGACTCGTGTGATAAAAGAGGGTTACAAGTACAGGCTGAAATTTCTTGTAATCCTAAGGAATAGGATGGGAAAGATACCCCACAGTAAGAGGATACATCTTGGGGTTTAAATCCTCTCGGAGTTTAAAATTCACATTAAGTTTAAATTTTAATTTTTAAGATTAATTTTCTTGCAATTGAGAATTTGCTCCAGTGAACCAAAAGGGGACTGGCTTCATCTTAATATATATATATCTTGGAGATTTCTAAATGACTACTGAGAAAAATGTTTCACAAAAGCTGAGGGAAACATAATGACACAGTTAGCTGAGAAAATTCCCATCCAGGACTTCTGGGGATGTCCATGTTCCATTTATATTATTTATTAGTGTCAGTGTTTTCTAGTGTTCCCTCATCTTCATAAGTCAGCAAAGGCATGGCACAGATACAGGGCTTGGGATTCTTACACCCCTTTACCAGTTTATACTTCCTGGACAGCCAAACTGTCTGTGTTAGTTCCCACATGATGTACGGTGACACCAGGCCACTGCCCTGAGGGGCTGAACTCTATTAAAGAGGCACCAAGAGAAGTTTCTTCAACATTGCTTTACTCACTCAGCAGCAACATCCGGTAGGCAGTTTTCTGTTGCTGGGATTTGAGGCAGTTTGATGTATCCAGCTCAGTAATCAGCACTGGCCTGACTTGTGGGTACACTTTTCTTCTCCCCAGAACAGCTCCTCCTTTTACAGCAGCCAGAAATCAAGGCCAGAAATTCCCTGTATTTGTTGTTTTTCAGCATATCCAAGCTTGCAAATATGCAATGAAACACGGCTTGTGTGGAATTTGTAGCAATATTAAAAAGGGTGAAATATTAAACAGGGGAAATAAATAAGTAGCTGTGTGCATTCATTATTGCTTTGCTTAAAAACATCCTAGGGACTTCAAGCATAGAATTCTAGATCTGTGTGGATGAATAATCCCTGAGGATGGTGGTTGAATGATTCCTGAATATACCCTGGTGCCCCACTAGCCTTGCAATCAGCTCTTTCATTGATTCACAAGCTGTGCGCTTTTGGGATGGGCCAGGCTCCTTCTGAAGGAGCCCTTTGCTGTGTGATATGTAGTTAATAGGTCTCTAGGAGATTTTGGGGCTGTACCTTTTAACTCATGTTATTGGGCTTTGAAGGTGCAGAAAGGCTCAGCACACTCAGATGCACCTCAGAGCTTCCTCAGAACACCTTGGGCTCTGTCCTACACACATCGATTGATGGAGCCATTAAGACCTGAATGGACGGACAGTAATGATTCCATTTGGACCGATCCAATTTCAATGACATTGTCTCATACAATTCCATTAACATTGGAGCTGTTACAACCTCAGTGACAGATTATTATTTCTTTTAAAAAAGGAAAAGGAAATTAACAGAATATATTGAATTGCGCTGAATTGAGACAATAAATAACGGAATGTACCAGACACTAACCTCTCCCTTCTGTAATTCCAGGAGAAAAAATAGACATATTTACCACAAAGTTGATGACATATGTAGCACTTACGCTAAAATATGTGGCAAACCCCTACAACATATGGGTAGAATTATAAAACTGTCTAGGTCTCATATTGACTGCAATTTAACTTCAGGTGTGGAATTAGACAGAAAGTATCTGTCTATATCTATCTAACAATGCTCATTGCTGTAGTCACTGAGCAAAACACACTGCTAAGTCCTCTATAATGGAAGAAACAAACTTAAATAGCTAAGTTTTTCAAAAAACGCACAGGACCAGTGACAAAATGAAGTGGGACCCTTACATGAATATTTGTGTGGACAGAGGAAGGGCTGCTTGAGGGCATAACCTGAGCAGCTCTATTCCCCAAATGGAACATACCATACTGGAAGATCTTATAGGAAAATCTTTTTTTTTTGTCCAAAAATATTTGTTTTGACTAAGTTTTTTATTATAAATCACAATCTCTGACAGATCTATACCCCTGATTAATCTGATCCTGATGGGAATCTGCATAACTCCATTGCTATTAAGCAGTACTGTCCGTGCTTATTTATGCCATTTGTATTGTCTGAAGAGTTTGATGCTAAAACCAGCACAGTCATCCTTGAACTGCCTTGCTGGGTTCAGCATCAGAATGAATGTAGTGATCTTGGGTGATTCAGTTTAGAGTAGTTATTCCCATTTGCTATCCAGAACCTCAAGATACATTTCTTCAATGCACAAGCCTGTATTCATGCAATGGTTCCAAGAGGGACTTTAACTTCCATCTCCATAATGGTTAGTCCTGGTTTTCTAGCCCTTTGACAAGTTCCTGTGCATTTGTGGTACAGCAGTTTGCTGTCTGCTGCATTCAGGGATGGCAAGATTCTTTTTCTTCAAGTTCCTCATTTCCAGTGCCCAATGTCTTGGAAATCAGTGGCTCTGCTGCAATTTCCTGTCCTTTGCAGTGAGAAATCAGACAAAGGAAGAACAAGGACCATTCCTACAACATTCAGGTGAGTTCAAGACCCCTTACACAAACCCTTTTGTCTTCAGTGGAGATAACTGCTTACTGCAGTGTCAGAGAGCAGATATTCAGATGTGACTTTTGGCAATGCCTGACAGCACCAGGTCTAATGGAAACGTGAAGTTTCCAGCTTCTTTAGGATCTCCTCAGCTTTTTCAAGCCTTTGTTGTCAATAAATCTGCTGATTCAATGTCTCCAAAGTAATTTCTATGGATCTTCAGTCTTTGCCTCTTAATATTTTCTGCAGAGTTTCTTTATACTGGTGGATGGAAGCTCAGGGAGGTTTCCTCTGCAAACATCTCACTCTCAAGTCCAGCCTTTCTTTAGCTGAAGCCAGAAAGCTTCTCACAATGCCAGTAGAGTTGCACTGTTTGAAAGTGCACCCCTTTGAAATGTAATGTCATTAGGCTCATAATGGGAGGTGAATTTCAGCTTTAATTAGAATGAGAGAACTTCTTTTCTTTCTAGTCTTTCAGGAGCACTCTGAGCAGATCTGCCTATCTATACTTGTATCTCTTCCCCTTTGTTTGCTTTGAATGTGCACGGAGTCTGCACACAATTGCGGGTAGCAGAGGGGAAATTTGTGTCTGATACAGTGAGAGAGGACAGCAGACATGTTCCCTGCTCCCAGGTCTGGCACCCCTACACCATCATGAAGTCCCTGCTGTGCACGAGAGAGCAGTGAGGCAGGATGGGGCAAGGGAAGAGTACAATGGGAGAAGTGATGGCAATTTTGGTGGAATTCAAGTGCTGTCAACTACGAGATGTTAACACAAAGCTAAAGCAACAGCCTGATGTTTTGCAAGAGCAAAGTCTGATGCTGAAGGGAAAAAAACCCCAGTAATGCAGAGTTACCATTCTGTCTTCAACCTCCTCATATCTGAATTTTGTCTTTAGTGTTTCTACAGATTAATCTCTACAGCTGTGGAAATAATTAAAGTTACTGGAATGCTTGTGGATGGCTGCTTTCATCATACTGTCTGTAGGCTGTAGTCGAGTCTTACCACAGAACAGTGGGGTTAGTGTTGGATGTAGATCTGCAAAGCCTTTCTTCGTAATATCCACCTTTGATACTCTTAAGCTGCCTTTGCAGAGACTTTGCTGTTATTGTGTAGTCTCAGAAGTGGTTCATGGCATACTAAGACCATTTTTTAAGCCTCCTCAGGTACTACAAGTGGCAATGGGAGTTTTCTCCACCCCTTAATTCACACGGTGGAGGAGTTTTATTTTACTGTAAATTATCTTTTTCATGGGTTAGCTGATTTTGTAACATTATCAGCATACAGGAAATAGCACTAAAAAAAGCTCTAGCAATAGAAATTAAAAATCCCAAGCATGAGGAAAGATGACACACTGAGTTCTGATCAGCAGGGATCTTCACAAATTCACCTTGCCTTGAGGGAAAAAAGAGGAAATCACTATTTTCACTTTCCCTTGTGATCTGACCCCATCTGGCTCCTGCCAGGATGAGCTTCCAACTGTTCACAAAGGCTCGTGTTCTGGTCCAAGCACTAAGCTTGTATTTATCAATAAACACTCATAAATCACTCTGATTTTGAAACAATTTCGTACAAGTAGCAGAATTTTTCATAAGACTTAGACACAATAAGCATCTGAATTGCACTTTAGATCACTTCAAAAGGAGAAGCTTTGTAACATATCCTATTAGCTTTACAGAGTTTGGGGTATATGTGTGTTTTTATGTATTTGTAAAGTTTACTTTATAGTTGATTTAGTAATCAAACACAGGGGAGGAGGGAAAATAATCAGGCTCCATCAGTGTAACCTATCAATTTAAATTGTTCCACTTATAAAGAAATTGGCACGTTCATTTATACATATTGTTAATTATCTTCACCGTGGAGATCTAAATATTCCTCATAGCTAAATGACTCCAGCATCATGGCTTATCCTGAATTTAAAGGAAAAAAAAATAGAAAAGGAAAGAGGCATGCACAAAACATAATGAGATTCCCTTGGATTTAAAAACATTTCTGCATATTCTGTGCTCCTATAAAGCCATTTAAATGAAAGAAGCAATGGGAAAAAAAAAACCCAAAAAAGAAAACCTCCTTGCCTTAAAGATGCACACGGACATAAAAACATATTCCCCATGGAAATTGTGCCTCTAAATGACAATTCACTTTTATGAACAGTTTTATTACAAAATAGATTTCCTCCAGCTAATTTCATCAGTTGTGCCACTCTGCTGCTACTTTCCACTGCCTCTCTAACTTCTTGTTATCTAAGTATGGGTACGTTAATTGCTATATGATGTAAGAGAGTAGGCTGCATGCCAGAGCCATAAGCAGGGAAGCATTTTGCCTGGCAGGTCTCCCTGACGATGCCTGCACCCAGCTGACTGTGTAGCAGTATTTAAGCAATATTTCCACGTGATGGATTAAGTGTCATTGATGGATGTGGGTAATGGAATCTCCGGAGTGTCATTTTAACAAGACGTATACGTTGTTGGACGTATTTCACAAGTCTCTGTAATAATGCATTAGTCTCACTGAGAAGGAATAGGTGATTAGTAGCACTAATTAGAAAGTTCTTGGAGACAGACTTTGGTTGATGAAGTACGGTGTGAGCCTTCAGTCATTAACAATACTGCAATGAGTTCAAGGTAGAATCAATCTAAGAGGGTGATTGCACAGATGACATTAAAAATTATACATTCCTTATTAATATATTGATTTGCATTCCAAATTAAGTGATGGCATTTAATAAAGAAGAAAAAGAAGAAAGGAATTATTTTTTTCTATTTTATTTGCTGCATGAGTGATGTGTAGTTCAGTTTCCAAGTGAGGAGTTTAATCTTCTGTTATCTGCAGCAAGATGTGCATTTATGGTAAAAGAAAAAGAGGAGCACAACAGAGGGAATTACCTAGTGCCTGGGAAAGCTCATTATCTTGGATCTGGGTGGGCTGGGAAGCCTTTCACAAACATTGCCAGTCATTTCTTTTCTTTCCGTGTGGCAAAAGTGAAGAAAAAAATCAATTTCTCATTCTGCAATTTCAATTTCCAATTACCAAAGCTGAGGGAATCTTGGAAATGGATGAGAAATGGATAATATTTATGGTTCCATTCAAAATGTTCACCCATCTGGACCAGTCCTTGCTGGGAAATAACCCTGAACCCAGCCATCAGGAGACCGCATGCTGTCTTAGCAGAATTGGGCTGGAGGCAATAGCTTGCTATCTCTGCTTTCAATCCCACATGTTAGTGTCAAGTGGCTCAACAACCATTTCATTCCATTAAACCACTCAGCCAGTAGCTGGAGCCTCTGCATGGAAGGAAGGGAAGTCTGGATCTGTGGAACCATCCAGCAGCAAAAGCACTTCGTCTCGTTCCAGTCCTTGCCCAAACTTGGCATGAGAAAGCCTTTAAACCTTTGGTATTCCAGGGTAACTTCTGTACAGAGCTGCTCTTAGGCTGCCACCCTAATGAGCAGATAATCCTCCCCAGGAACTGGAGATTTTGGATCCATGCCTTCACTAAAAAAAAGAAAAAGATTCATTCAACCCCAAAAAAAGCTGTGAGGAGCCTCAGGATGGAGATGCATCACAAAGGAACACTGCTTGGTGGCGTTCCCTGCATGTGCTTGACTGCCCAAGGCAGAGACTCTCACTGGGCAAGTGCTCTCACCCCGCCTCTTATGGACCTGCTGGTCTGTACATGCCAAAGCAATCCCACAGATGAACAGCATGAGGTCCTGAAATATTTTTCTTCTTCTTTACTGATCAAAAATATCCCTTTGTGAAATTTTTGAGTGATTAGCTCCATCACAATGAGGACAACCCTGACACCCAGACACCCAGAACGCAAACCAGAGCAGGGCAAAACAGTGAAGGTTTGGGAGGTGTATGTCCATTTTCCAAAAGGGCAGGAAGGGTTACAGACCAGGCCTGAGCAATTTCCCTACCTAGAGACGTCAGTGGAGAAGGTGCCTGTGCTCCCTGAGTGCAGAGTCTGGGTGTGTCTATGAGCTGGGCAAAGAACATGAAACCACAAAAGCGTAATACAGCTGTCAGCAACACCAGGACTTCAGGCAGGAGTTAATTCCTGTATGCTCTGGGTGCAGAGCTGTGGTTACCATCAGCAGGGAAGAGGTAGGGATGGGATAGGCTCCTGCTGAAAAGCATCTCTGTTGCACCTCTGAAAATCCTTTGAGAATTGCAGCTGCATCATTTTCAGCCACCTAAGTCCAAACTGCATGAGAAGTCAGAGGCTTCCCATTGCCTGAAGAAAGGGAGTAGGCTTAGAGTGAACTAAAACTCTTGCTAGCAATGATGTGTGGTGCTAAGAAAAGCTGTCTCCAGTACTGTCACCTCACCTCCAGCCTTTGGCATCTGCAAGTTGGTCTGTGACTTCATGTCTTCAATGATGCTGCACAAGCTCCCTGACTGCCTCTGGGATGTGCCTTTAGGGACATATCAATCCGCTGTGTCTAGACTATGCTCTCCTTGCTTACTAAAATGCAGAGTTAGACTCACAGATACAGTGTGGAACACATTTTTATTTGTGATGTGGTTATGCTTTTGCAGTACTATCCTCCATATGCAGCTTGAGACTGATTCTTAAGAAAGGACTCTTCTGTCTTCACTCCATTTGGAGGCTCAGCTCCCTTTTCTCCTTTGTCTTACTGGGCTTAGTTGTATCAAACTATTATTTATATTATTCTCCAAGATTTGGATAGAAGTAGATCATGGACATGTAAAGTGAAGACAGCTCATCTGTGACCTCCATGCCCCCAAAATGTGCAGTAGCTCCATGTTCAAGTAATTTCACAGCAAGCCAGTGTAACTTAACTTCAGACAACCTGTGCACACAGAAGGGAACACATAGGCTGCAGGCAAAGAGGCCTTCACGTGTGTTTCCTTCCTCTGGCAGCAAATTTGGGAACTGATGCAGCCTCAGATTTCAGCCTGAAGCCGAGTTGGGATGTGGCTGAGAGAGGCACCACATGTGGGATCTCATAAGCTCACTCATAGTCTCACACTCCAGGCAGAGCAAGATGTGCTGGAAAGGGCTGCTTCTCTCTGTGTCAGCAGCAGAAGTTGCCACTTCAAAACACAAAGGTTGTGGGACTGATGCCTGCCTCCCCCTTTAGAGTAACTGTGTCTTTCACACATCTATCACACGCATTAGACTCACATTCCATCCTTAAAATCATCTGTCTGGAGAGAGGGATAAACAGATGACCTTCTGCTCCCTAGGGAAAACTGTGCTTTGGGATAGGTTCTCCCTTAGGCTTGCCTGTGTTGAAGGAGGCTTCACAGCAGAGCATTTATCACCTGCCAAGGTAATAAGAACTGGAGAATCTCTCAGTGGTACAGGACATCTGGGTTTAAGGGGAGGAAAGTGGTAAGCTGAGAAAACAGTTGTCCAGAACTGAAGCTGAGCCTTTCAAGAATTACATTTTTAGCAGATGCTGAGGGCTGAGTTCTGCTGGTTGATAATTAGCAGAATGGGCATGAGAAACCTGCCCCATCCATGAGCGCCCTTTGAAGATTCTGCATTTCTGATGAGTTATTCAGATCATTTTGAGACAGGACTTTCTTTTCACTGGCTAAAAAAAAAAAAAAAAAGGCAGAAGATGGTTTCTGTTATAAAAACCCACACCAAAAAACATCTGCTCAGGGAATTTTTGGAGCCTGTCCCTTGAGTGCCTGACTGCAAACCTGGCATGCTTTGGTTTTGATGTCTGAAGTTTGTGGCACGGCAAGGCACAGAGGTTTAACAACTCACCCTGTGTGCTAGGGAGAAATTTAAGAGTGCACCCTGCAAGGAAGAAACAGGGTCACTAAGTGTTAGCAAATCCTCTTAAGAAGGCTGAGTCAGAACTGAAAACCTCCCTTTAATCAAAAGATTTCTCCAAATCTTGTCTTGTCATAAAGATTAGAGACAAGTAAAAAGTCTCTGAGGAATTTATCTTTTTTTAACTAGAATTCTGCTAAATTTTGGATGCCAGCCCACTCCTAAAAATTAGAAAGTTAATTTCAAGTATCTTTTCAGATATTTTTGTGAGAAATAGAGATGTTTACAGGAACACATGTGCATGAGAGGCCTTATTAAAGGAAGAAAAATATCTTTTCTGAATGCCTTCAAGTATCAAAAAGGAAGGACACCAGTGTGTAGGAAAGTAATGGGAGCTACAAACAACTTTTGTGTTTGAACATAAAGAAGTTATGAGCTTGTTTAAGCATAATGGGTGGTGATCAGAAGATAAATTATGAAAATCTTGGGTAGAGGGAATTTCATAATGGATTTGTTTGCTTCATTGTGTTTATTCTTCTAGCATTCTGTGCAGGAAGGTTAGAAGGGCTTTTGGGAGATCTAAGACAGGTTTTTGTCTCTGCTAATTGCTGCCATTTAGCCCTTACACAGAATTTGATTTTACACGGAGATCCACACTACATTTTGTCACAAGTACAAAAATTATGATGCCCTTATTCATTAATGAATATATGCACTTCATCAAAACAATATGTTTTGCAAAAACAGAAAGAGATACTTGGGAAAGCAGCATTCCTTACCTGGGTGTTTAATCACTATGGGTCTGAATCTGAACAGGTTGTGACAATCTCCCTTCATAGCCAACAGAGTGATCTATTTCTCTGTGGTTTCCTCTCATACCAAACCAAACGCTGAAGAAAGATCAGAGAAGTTGTATCCTCTAACTGTGAAAACTCTGTTGACTATAAAGGGTTCCAGGATGGCGACTGTCTCAGAGTTGTGCATCTCATTTTTAACCAACTTAAGCTGGGATGTGTAAATCCAACCTGAGGCATCTGAGCCAGGCTCTGCATGTTGGCAGTTTGAAAGGTGACAGGGGCAGATGTCGATGTAATGTGCAGCATACGTAGCACAATGTATAACACCAAGTCCATCGCCAAGATATGAAGAAGCAGGATTTTTCACTCTGTCTTCCTGTGGAGGGGTTCCTTTCTGCCTTTGATGGACACCAGCTTTCTGGCATTATAGTCAAAGCTGACACTAGCATTTTGATCCTGACTCCTATGCATATTCTTTAGGTTTCTTGTTTTGGATCAGGCTGTTCTTTTGAAGCACATAATCTGATTTTTTTCCTACTTACCACGCTTTGGCTGACGTTACATAGCAGTCTTGAAGCACAGAAACTGGATTTCTTTTTGGCTGAAGCTAAACTGGAAGATGCTTTCCAGATGTGAACCAGTGTGCAGCTTCTAAAAGGCAATCCATACATGACACCAGGGCTGCCCAGGGATGAAGCCCGTTACACCACATAATGTGGCTATGGGGCGCTCAGCAGCAGAGGTTTAATTCTGCAGGGCCCCTCCTGCCAGAGCTCAATCTGCAACTTGACCAGGTGTATTCCTCAACAAAATGTAAAGGTTAGAGAAGAGATCCCAGGCACGGCTTTACTGATGCTGTTTAGGAGCTGCATCCCTTCTAAAGCTCCTACAGCTTACAAAACACAGTTTACCTGACAGGAGCTGTCATATTTGAGAAGTACTGAGCCTGTAGTTTGCTGAAATCCATCACAGCCAGGTAGACCTTTCCTTTCAGGCAGCATGTGAGAAGAGTCTTCTGTGCCATTTGAACAAAGACTCACTTTTTCATGAAAAGCAGGGAGCAGTTTTTCGCCAGCACAAGCTGTGTGGAAAGGCTGGTATACTTCTCCTTGAGTGGAGCCTGCTTGCACACTTGATATAAATTTAATCGTTAAACATGCCATTCTTTTTTATTAAAATAATAACATCTTCCAGGCAATCAAGCTGAGTTTCTTGAAACTCAGCAGTTTTACCTGTTTATTTATGGTAACATCAAAGTAGGGGCACTGTCATTACAGTCTGTAAATAACCAGGGTTATGTCCTTGATCGGTGAAATATTAGAGTGTTGTATGAGTGGGAGTGTCTGGCTGTTACTCCTGGGAGGCCATAAACTGCACAGAAAATAATTACCTTTTTTTTTTTAATTTTAGTATTTTTGATAATACAGTCATCCTTTACTGATGGGGTATCTATCAAAATCTGCTGGTCTTTTATACTGTCTTCCATAACACCTCAAATAGGAGCTAAAGAAATTATCAGGCTGCATAGCCTGATGACTGTCTGCATACTTAATCCCTCAGACAAGTCTGTGAAGAGCAGAAGGTCACAACACAGTCTGTTTTCATGCATTAAGTGCTGGAGAAAGGGTGTCAGAGAACAAAATAAGGGTTTGCTGGTGAAGCCCTTTTACATTCCACTTTGGTTCAATCCCTCTAGTGTTTTGCCACCCAGTGAGAGACCAAAAAGCTTTTGCACATCAGGGGTGTATAGGAAGGGGGCATTTAAATGTGACAGCTAGCAGTGGTAGCTCTACAATTGCGCACTTCTGTGAGCCCAACATGTATTTTAGGTTTTACAGTGACTACCACACTGCAAGGGATGGTATCCTGTATCCTGTATCCTCATACAGGATGTTCCATAGGTGCTGCTGGCACCCACACAAACGAAGACATAAAATCAACCCTGAATAGCCATGTCTGCATCACTAGGAGAGAAAACTGTTCCTATGTGGTGATATAAATGGAGCAAAGCAAAATTTCAATTACTGGCCTTGGACTGACATGTTCTGCCACAGGTATTTGTAGTCACCGTGGAACTGTGTTAAGGTAATCGGCTCCTCCTGTGCACCACACATGTGCAGGAGCATTTGTGCTCTCAATTACCTCATCTCCAAGGATGAGGAGTCTTCATAGCATGCTTTACTTGGCCAGACCCAGTAACTAGCCATCACATTTGCAATTGTTCATCATTTCAATATTTATTTGTTTTTAATCATTTACCCATGGAGATGAGATGTAAGGAGTGGAAATGTGAAATCCATTTGCCAAAATATTCATTCTGCCAACACAGTGTCTGTGATATTTACAGTTGTGATGCACTGATGAGTAAAACTGAGATTTTTGTGTGGGAGATGTTCATAGACAAAGACTTGGGTTGGTGTGAGAGCTTTTTCAAGGAATGGGATATGATTATGCCAATCCTTAGCAGACCACTAGCCCATTGTGTGGATATTTGTTTGTCCTCTATCCTCAAATATTTGCAGTTGTACCTGTAGCTTGTGTTTCATTTTAGCATTGCTCCAAATATTAAACGTCCTGAGCAAATGCATTGACAAAGTTCAGCCTGCTACAAAATCGCCTGCATTTTGTAGAGGTTTGTAAATTGCTTGTATTATTATTCTTTCCTTTCTGACCTCTTTCTCTTTATTTCTGTTCTCATTTAGCTGTTCTTACACAATGATGTGCGCTAAGTGCTCCCTTCAGCATGTGAATGTCAGGATAACCTGAGGTTAAATTATAGCTTGCTAAAGGGGAGCCTTGAACCATGTGATGTTATGTTTCCATTTCTTTCTTGCTGGGGGTGGGGGTAGGGGGCAGAGGGAGGAGGAAGAGGTTTAGTGGTAGCATTTAACAAAATATCCAGATTCTAGCTTTGTGATTTTGCTCTTTATTCACACTCTCACTTAAGGTGTATGCCATGCTTGTGTGTGTGTTAAACAACATCTGAAGAAGTTGGAATACATTAGCATTTTAAGTACCATGAAAATGTACAGGGAACCATCTGGGACTCTGCAAATTGTAATATGAAGAAACAAGTTGTATTTAAAAGCTGCATTTAACGTTTGGAATAAAATCTGTGTTTTCTTAACAGCTGAGAACAAAACATGTTCTAGAACAAGGTTTAGCTGCCTGAGCTCTCCCCAGCAGCCCAATGCTGCGTGAAATGGGGCAGGAGGGTCCCACTTTACACGATTTTCCTCCCTTGGTGAGAAGAAAAATCTTGATGGCTCTTTTTGTTTGCTTACTTTCTCACTCTGGAGGCAATGTTAAGAACTCACAGGCTGTGCTATAAAAAGACCCAAGAAACCCAAAACAAACAAACAAAAAAGAGTTTTGGAGGAATATACATGAAACTCTCAGTAGTTATAGTTCCTTTTTTAAGGTTCACTTACCCATGGCTGCTCATCAAGCCTCTCCACCCTGTCTAGCACATCTGAGAAGTGGGTGCTCTCCTCTGAGCAGTGCACTGCTCTCACTAAATTTCTTCACTTCTCTGTGCTAGTGATTGATTTTGTCCTGTTTTTACTTACCTGCCAAATGAGTGTTTTGTTACTTCACTCAGAGTTCCAAGCATAGAAATTGCAGTATTAGAAAAAAAATGACAAGTGAAAATTAGACGAGGGTAATTAAGAAGCTTCTCTGCTCTAGTGTTTCCTTATGTGCTTTGCCAAAGCTGCATTTCAGGATAGGTGCTAGGGATCCATTTTATCCAGCTTGCCGTGGTCAGTGTCAAGGTGAGTTGAGCAAAACTGGTAAGTGTAATGCCCAGATTAATTGAGGATAGGCTGTTCTGCTTGTGATATTAGACTTACATACACCTTGGATTATTAACAGACAGAGCATGCTGGAGATAATCGTCTGACACTGCATATGATGAGTGGGGGCTCTGAACATGTTCCTCGTTTCACTCACAACTGATTCCCATGCCATATGAGTGTGTGCTTGGAGCTAAGCATGCTGTAGTGCTCTGATAAAAACCCCACAGAATTCCCCAAGAATTCCTATGAAACATGTAACACACGGCACATGGCAAGATGGTAAAGCAAGAAAGTTTTATTACCAGCCTACAGAGAGCCAAAATAGGTCTTGCAGCTCTTAATATGGCTCTAACCAAATAAAACTTTGTACCATGGAACATCACTGCGGGGTCTCAATGTACATCAAGGTGTACACATTGCTGCTCTGGCTTTGAATGTCACCCAGGAAGTATGGAATGGATCTGCTCCTGTAAGGGAAGAATTGTGCCTTCTGAAATGGGATCTGAGCTATTCAACAGAGCAAGAAGCTGGAAAGGAAGAAGAGACATGGGCTGGCTGTTTCTGACCTGGTCTCTGAGGGCTGAGCTGGTCTAGACACAAATCCAGTGCTGAGGAAGCCTCCAAAAAACCTCCTCTTCTGTTCCCTCGTGTAGGGGCCATATTGTGCCAGTGATATCTGTGGGGTATAATTTGTTCCTCCAGATAAATGGATATAGAATTGTCAAGAGTAGATTGCCTGAAAATGACAAGATGTGGTTTCCTGCAGGGTCTTCTTTCTTTTCTAGGTAACAACTGGCTACATGTGATTGGTAAATCAAGGGTCTTGTTGCTTTAAAGCAGTGCAGCCAGGACTTCAAACCCCAAATAATGAATAATAAGAATAATGTTATTGAACAGCTGCAACACTGCAATGAGTACTTAAATGTCAGCTTTAAAAACCTATATGCCAAATATATCTTCTCAGGGAGAGAATATTTAGCTTAATGCTCTCTAATGAAAAATATACCTAAAAGATTTATAATTACAGTAGCACACTTAGAAAAGATTTACAAGTATCAATGTATCTACTGAGCTGAAAGAAAATCCATTAAGTTTTGTCCCCTAAAAATGGCTGCTGCCTTCCCTGTTCCCAAATAAAATAATATGAGTGGATGTTTTTCCTGTGAACATTCATTAAATGCTCATCAGGCATAATCTAAGTGACAGCAGAGCTTCAAGACACAAATCACTCTCATGTATCCTCACACTGGATAATTCATTTAAATATGTATGTGTCTCTTCTTTTCTTTTTTTATAATGATGCCTTTCTGTTGCAAGAAGAGATGTTTGATTGTTCTTTACAGGTAAATTTTTTTTACCTCTTTTTAAAAATCATTAGCATAATAGAAGAGTGACATTTCTCCACTTAAATTATGCACTAATAAGACAGACAATTTTAAAATACATTTTTGGTCTTTTTCTTTTAATGGAATATTTCTTTAAAACAAACTGCCTGAACTTAAAGGATGTTATTGCCTCCCTTCCCCAAAAAAACCTTCTCTTTGCAAGGAAAAACTGAATGCAAATGAAATCCTTTAGTCTACAGAGAATGGAGAAAACTAGATGAATTGAATGAAAATGGACTGTTAAAGGAAATTAGGAGCATATGCTGCTTTTTTTAAAAGTCTCATGCATTAGTTGTAAGTCTTTTAAATTAGCTGATTGTTAGCAGAAGAATGAAATGAAGTAGGACCAAGATGCTTACAGTACACTCCAAATGCATTTCTATGTTCACCAAGTTAGAGTTGAAGGGAATAGCAAGGCTTATCCTAAATGGAAAATGAGGCAGGAAGGAACATTTACATTGTCTGATGTAGAGGAATAGATGATATAAATTCTGCTTAGACGTCAGCCTGTTATTGCCCTAACTCAGTAGCTTGGTAAAGGGGAGGGAGCTGTCTTGGCAAACTCTCTCCACATGCCTATTGCACTCTTGTCGGGGTGGGATGAAAAGCCACAGGAGACCTTTCTCTGAAATGGGAGCAACTAATCAATTGTTTGAATGATGTCAGTCACCGATGCAGCACATACGTTATCATGCTTGCAGAGATGCTGTTGTTAATGTGCCCAGCACAAAGGAGTTATTAAATCCTGACAAGAGCCTGCCCCAGCACTGGATGCCTGGCTAGGGCTCCACAGAATGTCTTGGCTGTCTCCTCATCCATGTGCCACCCTGGAGCAATGACAAAGCAGCAGAGTTGCAAAGCCCCCTGCCTGCTTCAAGGACTGCTTGGTGCAAGGACCATCTTCCTTGTATAGGAAGGGAAGAAAATGTGGGCAGCCTCTAACTTGATGACTTGTATGAAGGCAGCTAAGCCCCTGCAGAGACAGGGCTGCTGAACTATGTACTAGTCTAGAGACACTGCTGATTAGATTCTGAAGACAGTTATATCCATATTTATACACACCGGATTACAGGTGCCTATATTCCACAGGTCTATCACTCTATTTTGCATCCCTCTCCACTTCTCCCCCTCAGGGAGGAGTGCTACATGAGCAAAGCACACAAATCAATGTTTCCAATGTCTTTCTTTGCATTCACTTACTCTCTTGATAGCAGCTTTTCCCCTCTCCATGGATCACTTTACTATAATTTAAAGTCATCATACACCATCATCTATTTGCATTCCTGCAGTTTAGTGTCTTTCAGAGGTTGTGTGTAAAGCAGCTTCAATTCACAGGTGTAGTTTAAACAGTTATGGATCAGATCCAACTCTCAGGGACATCCATCAGGACATTTCTTCAAGCTCAATTCATTCTGCAAAAGGCAAATGGCATGGTCAAGAGGAGGGAATGCTGAATGCGATGATGTACCTGTCACTGACCTCAGGACCAAGATATCAGTCTTTATTTTCTTATCTGATGTGGAAACTCTCAGGAGAGTTCTGTGATCATCATGATTCTGTTCACTTCTCCTTGAAACATGCCACATTAACTTGCAAAGAAGGTACGTGGGCTGGAGATTAAAATGAGTTTATAGGGTATCCATACAATATTAGCAGTGGAGGGCACAATTCTGCTTTTAATTCAATGACAGCAAAGCTGAGCCTGGTGGGATTATGCTACATCGCTTCAGTATAAAAAGAAGATATACCTAAAATGTTTAAAACTGTTTGTCTGGATTCTACAGAAAATAGGAGTGATTATATCCAGTGGTTTGCTGTTTGAGAGAAGCTCATCTCCCTGTTCCAATAATAAGCAGTATCTTATAATTAGAAAGCAGCTACCCCTGTCTGTCTTGAAGAGCTAATACGGTACAACAGCATTTCTGACTGCTTCAGAAAATAGCCAGCAGTATGAGCAGTGATGTGAGAACCGAAGCCGTCTGGCTCTCTAACAGAGCCAGTCTTTCTTCTGGCGTCAGTGTAAACGCAGCTTGATGTCCTCAGCCTTTTCTCTCTCCTGCAGGATTTGCTGTAGCTGAGAGGCCAGATGCCCTCTGACTGTGCCCCAGGATTGTTAATGTGGTTTGTGGGTACAGGCCATTGACACAGCTAATGCAATAACTAAACTCAGAAAGTACTTCCCAAGCTGGTCTTTACACAAGCTGCACCATTGCTCACGGGGTCCGGCATGCATTTCTTTACCTGTTTATCAGTTTGTTGTCTGATTTCCCCATACTGAGCAGTGTGCTGCAGGGAGAAGGGCTTACATTCCTTTTCCATGGCTTCAGCTGCCTGTACGCCAACTCCCACCTGCATGGTGGAAAAGAAGACCTTTCCCTGACACATTAAATATTGCAAGACCATGTAGCTAGCACCATCTATATCATGCATCTATATCATGCAGCTGTTTCTTTTGATTAAGAGGTTTATAAAGAGTAGATTCTCATAGCAAAATATGCAGGTTTTCTACAGATTAAACTCCATCATATTGGAATATATTGAGTTCTTTATGCACAAGGTCATGAATCTCTCTGTCTGCTCTTCTACAAAAATGGAAACAGTGGTACAGGGACTAAATTCTTTTAATTGGATGTTCTCCATGTTTGCTACCAGTTGTTTATTGGTTTTTTTCATCCTTGAGAGATCAAGTGTTCCTCAAACATGCTAATTAAAAGATATTTATCAATCATGGCCACTCTTTTCCACAGATAGCATTTGCAGTAGCTGCTGCATAGCTCAAGAGCATATTCTGTCAGCCTGGTACTTAGATTTATTACTCTGGTGTCTAGACCTGCACTTCCACAGCCTGGCAGAGAATCAATATGTGCAACCCACCGGCTAGTCATTCCAGTAATTATGATAACCCTGTAAACCAATAAAGTGGGAAGTGTTTTGCTGTTATTGTTTTCTGAGACACTGGAACACATCCTCATATTTTATTTTTTTTTCAATTATTTGAATGATCAGGAGACTTCCCTGAGAAAGGATCTGTGAGGAGCACAAACCTGCTCTTTGTGCTGGAAGGCTGTGAAGCTCCACGACTGCATGAGTGGGGTCAGCTCACAGCCACAACAGCAAGACCCCATAGCTCATTTCTGTGAAGTTTCCAGCAATACCCTTGACAGTGGCCAATCAGCTGGCATGCAAACTATAATCACATCACTGTGCCTTGTGTCTCCTTGCCTGTTTGACATACTCTCCTAGTCCCTTTTTCCAGATATGCAGAGTTCTCCTCTTTCTTTGTCCATGCTGAAGCAGATGGACATATCCAGGTTGGGGCCCGTGAGGGATTGGAATCCCCGCAGTAACGACACTGCTGCTTCCTAAAATCACCTGCTCCAAAGGTGGTTGAATCACCCTGCAACTCACATGGGAAAGTGGGTTCAAACATGTCCTCTGCTGAGCTCTCACTGAAACTGGGCTGATAAGCCCTGCAGAACAGCAGGAATATTCACTGGGACTGAGATCTTTGCTACCTGGTGCTTCATCCATGGCCCGTGCACACAGGGGCTGGTCTGCATTTATTGTTTTAGCAAAGAATAAATCCTGGGATGGACAGGTGAGTGATGGGAAAATATCAGCAAGCTCCCACTGAAAGGTGGGAGCTGGTGCAGTCTCAGAAAGCATTGATGGAGTGAGCTGTTGTACTGACTGTAGCTGAGGGTGCAGTAGTAACTCATTGGAGTTATTGCTCAAGGGTGTGAGTGACTGGAAAGATCTGTGAAAGAACACAGAATGTTGGGAGCAGAGAGGAAAGCCCAGCCTCTCCAGAGGTTATGGGAGATAGATGAAAGGGTCAGCTTGACCTGTCTGATCTGCAAGACTTTTTTTCCAGAAGAGTGAGGAAGAGGGGTGAGCCTGGTGGAACTCCTTTAGCACACAGATAAATAGCCTTACTTTGCAGTACTACACCCAAGATGACAGAGCTTAAAGTGCTAAGATAAAACACAGAAACAAGCAACTGTGGAACATGTTGCATTAAAATATCAAACTCCAGTAACAAGTCAGGTGTAGTTCAGTGCCTTCTTGGCCTTTTGATGCACTGTAATTATTGCATAGGGAAGATTAACACATTTCTCAATGGTTGGGGAACGAATGTCTATGAGGCAAGAAATGACACTTCTGCCTTTGGGCCATATAATTTGCTGTTTCAAGAGGTGAAACATGGTTGAGATAAAGGAACCTCCATCTGTTTCTTCCAACACATCAATCATTTGGCATCTTTGCCTGAAAACTGTAAGTACTTTCTCAGGTTTTGGCACATGCTTCCTCCTTCTGAGTGCCCCAGAAAAAAAAAAAAGGTGGCATCTCACTAGGCAGCAAACAACACAAAACAGTCTGTGCAGCTGTGAGAGCTGGCTGGGGGAGGATTTGGTGCCTCCAAGGTAGTTTATTGATTTGAAGCCTGAATAAACAGAAGAATAAAAAATGCAGGTTTGTAACTTTTAATTATCATTTCTAGAGATAATAAATTGTGAAATCACTGCTGTTTTGGAGAACTGAAAACACACCCACTGAAAGTGAAATTTCTCGGGGAAGCTTTTTGCCTGGAATGCCACTGGAACAGCCAGAGAAATAATTACCAACCTTTTTTATTCACTTACAGTAACTACAGTAAGTTAAAAAAGTTGATATTGGTTTTGGTCTCAAGAAGTATGTATGTCTTTATATATGTATTTATATATGCACTTTACCTTATAGCCTAATGTAATATGTGTATGTTATCTTTTAACAAATTTTTGGTAATAATTTTTAAAGTTGGCTTGAAATTTGAAACAAGACCATGGTAGATTATTTTATTATTATTGACTAATATTTTTTACCTCCTCTAGTCAAGTCTTTCCATTAGGCAAACGAAACAGATTCCTAACCCACTGAAATCTATGGGGTTTTGTGGTTGTACCTTTTTCTCCAGTGCAGATAGTAACAACCCAAATTAATTTTCATTCTCTACCACCTGGTGAGATTTTTATAACTGATGAGAAAAATTGCAGGGTGTTTTCTCTTCTCTTGCTGGATGACCAAACACTTCAAGAACAATATGAGGTTTGCTTTAAAACTTGCCTTATAGGCAAATGTGTACGCTACTGAGCTTTTATACCAATATTTGTTGGGAGGCAGAAGAAATCTCATGATGGCATTTCTATCACTACTCACCCAGCTTCATCCCCATTTCTAGAAGAGTCAACCCTGTTCTCTCTTGTCTTTTGATGTGGTCAAAACTATTTTCCCATCTTCATCTTCGAACAATCACCTGGGCTGTGAGCTCAATACTTGTCTTGTGTGTGGCTGTTCTTACTCTGCAGATTGCCATTGATGCCAAGTTTTCTTTTATAAATCCTTCCATATCTAAGTGTGGGCACCTCTTGCTCCGAGGTAGCACTTTCCCGGTGCCCCCTCAGTGCATTCTCATGGATAGGGCAGTGATCACACCCTCTCAGAGCTATACTCCTGGGGGATTATTTGATGCTCTGCATCTCCATCTGAGCTAAAGATGCACAAGTTTTAAGCATAGAGTCCCTTCAGGAATGGGGTAGGAGGAAGAGAGTTCCTGGGACCTCTGCCACAAGGCAGTTTTTTTGCATCACTAACTGGAAGCAAATTGTTTTCTTCTCATTCCATTTGACTGATGGAGATATCCATGGATAAGCTGAATTTCTATCAAAGCTTTTTGTTTTCAAACATCTCACAGATTTTCACTTCTCGATGAGCTTTTGTCCTGTTTCCTGGCCAGGTCCCAATCCACATCTACAGGCTGCCCAGGACTGGGTAGATTAGGAGTTGAAAGGCTGCTCCAGAAGTCAGGAAGGCCCATTCTGGGATGAGCCAAGGAGTGCAGATGTAGCAGATTCCCACCCTCTGCAGTCCGCAGAAAGACTTTGTCCTACACAGTGTACACAGGCACCAGCCCCTCTAACAGCAGTGAGAGCTTCTCCCACCATTCCCTTCTAACAGTGTGAAAGATTTGATCAGAAAACTTTCTTTTAGGGAGATTCCACATGTTAATGTGAGTGTGCTGGTTCCTCCAGGGATGAAGTCTGAAATCATCACTCCTTGTGCTGTTAATCAGAGGGGTTTTGCTGGAGCTGTTATACCCAGTGACTGTGCTGATGCTATATCCAATGAAAAGCTAAGTTTCTAGTTCTCTCTTAATGAAAAGCAAGCAGTGTGTAATGGCAGCATAAAAAAGTGCTGAGGGCTGCTCTTTATTATTGCTGACTTGGGGTTTTTATGTGCAAGGCCCAGTAAAAGCTACCGACCATGGCCATGGACCCTCCTGGTCAGTGCAGCTGAGTGCCAACAGGAGCAACCATCACAGGAATAACAGGGTGACAGCAGGGAAAAAAAAAAGAAGAGCTGAGAAGTCACAAAACCCAGCTGCCACCTTCTGTAAGATTTCTGTACCACAGAACAAACTCAGATCAAGCTGGATGTGCCTCTTTGTGAATAGATATGTGAAATGGGAATTTTCATGTAAATTGGTGTCAGCAGCCTTGGAAATAACCAGAGCTTGCAACAGAACGAGCTAATACCAGGTGTTTTCAAGGGAAATCAGTCTACAGATTGATGGATGAGTTTTGGGAAGATAAATTGTTAGGCTTGTGAAGATGAAAGTCTCTATTTGCACAGGTACAAAGTTTAAGTAGCTTTTTTAGATTCACGCTTTTGAACTGCAAAACAGCAACGTGCATCGTGCTATGTGTAACCTAATAATCTGCTTTAAAACAAATGTGAGGCAACACCAATTAAGGTGGTTTTTTTTTTTTAATGAATAGCTGCTCAGCCAGGTAAAAAACCATGTAGCATATTGTGCCATCCATTTTAAGTAGAACTTCACACAGCCCTTCAAAGGCGGGTTCTGTCTAACAAATGGATGGAGCGATGTATCTCTATTTTACAAGGCAAGAGGGAATAGTGTGGGCAGCGCATGATGTGCATGTGTGTGCGTGTGTGTGCGTGCTCGCAGTGTTGAAAGCACCAGATTACGCTGAACTGATTAAACAAGCTTACAATTGCATTACAGCAGACACTGTGGTGGGAGCCAAAATATGATTGGCAAAATATACATGACATATTGTAAAACAGATAAAATGATAACAGCTTTTTACTGAAGAGCATCTGCTATTCAGTTGGGAAATTAGGGTGGAATGCAACTGTTCTTATAAATCACAAAATGGCGTTACCATCATCAAGAATTTCCCGTCATAATTTTTTAAACTGTGATGTAGTTGTTGCTCTTGCTTGTACGACAGCAAGTTAGAGACTTCATATTTTTTTCTCTGAACATGCTAGATAGAAAAAAAATTTTTTAACTGTCTTTTAGCATTAAGTTCTTTAAACCTTTTTCTCATTGACAAGTTTGAGGGTTAAAGCAGATTAACCGCATAAAATGACCTGGCATTAGTGGGCTTTGAATTTGTTCAGTGGAACTGCAGAAGAAGGGAGAGCAAATCTGATTATTCTGATGG
Source organism: Eulacestoma nigropectus (assembly GCA_013397775.1). Taxonomy (NCBI): domain Eukaryota; kingdom Metazoa; phylum Chordata; class Aves; order Passeriformes; genus Eulacestoma; species Eulacestoma nigropectus. The sequence goes on from VZTE01006652.1 coordinate 572,925, forward strand.
TAGCCAAACCTCCTTGCCTTCTTGTTGTAGGGGTTTACCATTTGTTCTGCAGGGGAGACTGCACACACAGACTGTGTTGTTTTGTGCGTTGATCTGCTGGGATTAGACATACTCTGACTGAATGCAGTGACCTTCAGATGCTTCCGTGGAAGAAGGTCTGTTTCTTAAGACAAATAATTAACCACTTCAGGATGGATGTTGCCTCACTATCTATTGAATTGCTTCCACAGGGTGTAATGACTCACTACTTAATTGCTATGTAATTTTATTATTATCTGTAAAATGGTTTTTAGAAAGGAAAGAAATAATTGCAAACGGTCTGATGTAAACTGCCCCAGCTTTACTGATATCCAGTAATCATGTGTTAGGTCCCTGGTGGGTGTAAATGCATATCTTGAAAGGGCTGTCTTGCTGTAAGTGGCCTGCCATGCATTTCCTTTCTGAGAGCAAAACACAGGAGAAAGCGTGAGATATCCAGAGGTCTTTGTGGTCTAACCTCCGATTGCATGGTGCCAGGGCAAACCATATCCAAATTTTTTTGCTGTGCTGACTTCTTTCCAATCTATTCTGACAGTTCTGCTGCCTGCCAGGTCATGCAGTGGACATTCATTTTATAGTCTACAATCTGCAATCAAAATAAATTTTCATGCATTCCCTCAAACACAAATGTTACTGGGATCTACCTGTCCTGCCCCACACTGCACCTGCTGCAACTCACTGGCTGTCTCATACTGGTTAGTTGTCTTTTTTTCTTCTTTCTTCAAACTGGATCAGAATAGGAAATGCCTGTATATATTAAGATTTTTATAGGATTATGCAGAAAGGAGAGTTTCTGCCATGTAACTGGGCTGGTCTGCCAATTCTCTTTATATCAGAAGTTCATACACTCAGCCTTGGCACAGTGCTCTTACACCACTCAGAATTTTAACCTTGAACTGTAGTGCAGGTAGGAGTCATTCTTGATTTGTCTCACAATAATGTGTAAACATATCCTGTGGATGCACAAAATGCAACTTTTTTGGCTGAAAGAACTGTTTCTTTCATCTAGTACTTGTTAGCCTGCACATCCTTTAAGGGTTGCTGCACTCTGCATCATCCTGTGCCAACGCATGTATTTATATGAATTTAGCAGATGCTGGGCAGCAAATCATTCTGACCAAGGGTTTCCCGAAACACTTCTGCCATTTAATTGGTGCTCACCCAGTGGCTTTTAAAAATGCTTCTCTCCCCATCTCAAAATTGCTGCATCTGAAGGCTCAGCTGAGAGCAAACAACAATTGGTAATTCTTGCGTCATCTCCTGTTCTGGCAAAACTCGTGAGTACTGTCAGGTATCATTTGTTTGAGAGCTGATCTGTGCTTTGTTTTCCAGGCTCCTTTTTTGTCATCAGTCTTTTCTAAGTCTTCTCTCAGATCTAATAGATGGTATGAGATCAGATAGCTGGATACTGAGATTGGGCCAATCTTACAACGAAGACAAGGCTGTTTGCAGATTACTGGAAAAATTAGGGAAAGAACCTGTCTTAAATCCCACTGTTTCCATAGCCAAGGCCATAGAAGTCTGGCATGTGCCAGGAGAGGCCTTGGTTTTTGCTATGTGAGTCTTAAACCAGTTAAAATATAGAGCAGGTTTCTCACAGAGGTTTTGCTGTCTCCATCCTTGGAAGTTTTCAAGAGTTGACTGGATAAAACCTTGAGCAACCGTTTTTGATCTCATAGCAGACCCTGCTTGAGCATTATGTTGAACCAGGGATCTTCTGAGGCCTTTACCAAGTCATCTTATCTGGTGTCTGTGTGATACTTTTAGACCTGTTTAATTAAAAGATCAGAATTTCTTTGAAACTCTTATCTGTGTCCCTGTGCACTGAGGGCTCTTTTTTCCGGTTGTGAAATCTCACTCATTGCAGTGACCTACTCTGCTCAATTTAACTTCTTTAAAGCCTCCAAGCTTTTCAGGCCCCTTCTATTAGTATCAGCTTGTCATGGTGATGAATTCACTAACTGTCCCTACTGTCCTTCACAGACACTTGTAGGGGTTGCTCACATCTGCAGTATTTTCTAAAATTCTCTCCAGTTATACTCAGATTTTGCTCACTTCCACACAATTCATGGAGGTTCGTGTTAAACTTTGTCATGTGTCCCTTCCCAGGGGAAATCCATTACCTGTGTGCCATCACACTTTGAAACAGGAAAGCATTTCTCTCTACCTCTGATAGAGAGCTGAAAGACTGAAGCTCAATTTAAAACTAAAATTACCTTTCAGTGCTTCACAAATTGTTCCTACACAAACAAAAGCAAAAGTCTGTGAATTGCTTTTGTCTTATAATTTTTATTACACATTACAGAAGAGTTCAGGAACAGTCAGTAAGTTGAACTAGAACCAAATCTCATCTGTTGTTATGGTTACCAGGAGTAGAAAATAATTTCCTGTAATTTATCTTAAGATCATTTATGTCAGATACAAACACAGATTAAGCGGAATACCACGGTAATTTCTTCTTCAATTGTGTTAGGAACCATAAGACATTCATTTTAACTTCATAAATAAGGGTTACAGTATGTCATGCTCAGTCAAAGAAGATAAAATGAATCTAATTAAGTGCCATCAGAAGATCACTTTGCTGTTTTTATTGCGGCAATAAAAGTGCCCTTACCTTCTTATTCTTAGAGAAATGACAGAGATTATTATGGAAATGCAATGAGATCAAGTAAGTCTTGCTTGACCTAGACTTGGATACAACAATATCCTTCTGTCAGTGATTGTTGAAGTGAATACGCAGTTTACAAAATCTGATGGGCTAAAGCTCATAAGAGATGCACTTCCTTTATTAGAATGAATGAAACCATATGTAAGCCTCAGACAGGACTTGTTTATTGGGTTTTATATAAACAATATCATCTTTTTATTGATCTATAGGCCTCAATGGTGATGATGGCAAACAAGGCTTTCAGATTGATGACTGCAGGTCCCTTATGTTGATTAGTTGATGTGTGCACAAGTGAAAAGAACCATTTAGCATTAGTGGTATGTGTATACCAGTATAATAATCTGGAGGTTGCTTCAGGGCACAGAAGAGCTCTGCATGGAAATAAGAACAGTGGAGAGCCCTGAGAGAGCACAGGTTAAGTGAAAGGCTGTTAAACAATATCTCAAAGACATTTTTATCAAGTTGTCAGAGTCTTTAAAATGCCAGCAGGGAGTTTACAAAAAAATAAATAACTGAGGTCTGTGGAAAATCTGCTCTAAACCCTGTGATGTTTAGAGGAGTCTCACTGCCTGTAAAGTAAAAGAGAGTTAAGGTGGTATGTGTTAACACCTGACCCATGTGTTAGGAGATTTGATGGAGAACAAATCCAGTCTCCTAGGTGTTTTCAAAAAAAAAACCCAACAAAAAGCAAAAAAGCACCAAACCCCCCAAAAACTAGTCTCTGAAACCAAAGCCATCTAAACAGAGAGGAAAAAAACCCATTCAAATATGCTGAGTTAGAGCGTTTCCTTCACATACATGTAATTTCCTTCAGGTGCTGGTGTTACTCTGATCTGGACCTCCATATAACATATCCTTTTCTATGATGATACATTTTTACAGCACATTTTTGAAAATCTTTAGGAGTGTTTGCACTCCGGAAAAGGTCCTGTATGTTTCTCTGTGTCTGATGCTACATTTCTTTTGGTGCCTGCAGGACTGCACTTGAAAGTTTGCCCCGTCTTTTCCTATAAAGACAGCACATTTTGGCACACAGGATTAAATGTGTTCCCAGTCTTGTTTTACTTGGTAGACAGCTGTCAGTTTGAGTAGTGCCTAGAACTGCAATCAGTAGAAGGTACAGAATGCAGCTGGAATGATAAACATGACAGAATTCTTGGTGTGGTGAAAGCAACTAAACCCTGTGTCCCCACTAAACGATCCTGGGAAGTTTCTTACTCAGGATAAGTGCGCTGGTTCTGGCTGGGGCAGAGTTAATTTTTTTTCACAGAGGCTGATATGGGGCTGTTTTGGGTTTGTGCTGAACACAGAGTTGTTAATATAGAGATGTTTTTGTTGCTGAGCAATAACAAATTGCAAAGGGACGATGCTTTTTCTGATTTTTGTAAGCAAGAAAGTTGGGGGTGCTTGGAAGATTGGGAGGAGACACAGCCAGGACAGGTGACCCAAAGTGACCAAAGGAATATTCCAGACCATATGTCATCATGATCAGAAGGAGGAAGGGGGTGTGATGGTGTTTGTGTACCCAAGTCACTGTTACTGTGATGGGAGTTTTTCTTTCTTTATTAAATTGTCTTTATCTCAACCCATGAGTTTTCTACCTTTACCCTTCCTATTCTCTCCTTGACCCCGCTGGTGGAGGAGTGAGTGGCTGTTTGGGGCCTGGCTGCTGGCTGGGGTGAAACCATGACAGCAAATAATCCAGTTCAGCAGTTTCTCCGTGCAAGAGACACTGCGTCTACAAGTTTATATTTTTGTATGGGCTTAGGGCCAAAGTAGAGACATCATCTCACTCAGGAGAATGCTGTCCTTGCCATTTTCACTTTAGCTGATCTAGCAGAGATGTAAAGCACCACAAAAATCCAATAATGCTAATTTATTTAATTTCCTGAGCTGGAAGTGACAAGGAGCCAAGTGCACGCTATCCTGCTCACATGAAAGCTGATGTGGAAGTTGAAAATCAAAAGTATTGCCAAGGAGACCACAGCTTGCATGGAGTTAACCTATCTCAAAGGAAGGCTTCTGAAATCCTTAACCTGCTTCAATAAATGACATTTCAATGCTAATAAGGAGTGAGGAAATCAGGGGCAATATTTAAAGGAAACATATTGTAGCTGCAATTGCTGAGCCAGATCCACTGCTATAAACACTGTTGAAGCAAACACAAGATATAACGATTAGCATCAGCTAGGAATGCCCCTTAGCACTATGCCATTAAAGTTCCTGAGAGTGGGAGTTAACAAAGGCAGTTTAAAGTGTATTGGAAAATGATTTTTCATTCCATTTTAAAAACTCATTTCATGCATTATTGTGTCATCTACTTTTAAAATTACAGTACAAGCAGAAAGACCAAAACGTGATACCGATCTTTTAAATCATGATCCCCAGAGCAGAAGTACACAATTGACCTGTAGTTATTTGTTAGATCTTTCTAGGCCATTCAGCAGAATAGTATGCAGGAGAGTCATATGAGTACCTATATAACGAGTAAAAGGTATTTGATTGAGAACTATATTAGTGTGAATAAATAGCAGTGAGATGGCTCACGCTGTGAAGTTGTGACTGAAAGTCAAATAGCCATTTCTGCTGCCTTGATGTAATTGGTGACCTACTGGAGCCAGCTCTTTGTTGGCAATCTATATCAACGCTTGGACAATAGTACTTTTCAATTCATCCTTTCCCAAGAGATTTAAAGCAGTCATAGAAACATTTTCTTTTGCTGCATGCCATTTATTACTTTGAAGGATGGAGCAGTCTCTTTTAACCACCACTGTGCATTAAATATTACAAATTAAAATAAACTACTCCCTGACTAAATAAAACAGTAGCCAGAGGAGCAGGCTGGTATCAGCTTATTTTCTAACATTTTTCTCAATTAAGGAGAAATACTTTAGTAGCTGGAATATAACAAAATGATGCTTCTTACTCTCAGAAAATATATTTGTGCATATGTAAAAAATACAGTTCCTGAAAATGAGAATTAATTGTATTCCAATACAGATAGTGGATGGGGAACACCATGCAACTTCTTATTCTTAGCTTTATTACTTCATCATACTGGCTGAGCTGGAAATACCTCTTGTGTACGTATTCAAGATGATTAGACTTGCAGCAAGATATTGCCTGGAAAAATTACAATTTATGAGAAATGAGCTTTTCTGACTTCATTTTTCTTGTGAATGAACAGGAGCTGGCCAAATCTGTTTGAATTTCTCTGTTGCTGTTCATACCACACAGTGAGAAAGATGTCCTAAGCCATGAATCTAACTGTGTTAATGTAAGGCTTCTTTGTAGTATAAAGCTCTAGTTTTCTCCTTTCTATCCCTCTCAATACATTTTATTTCACTAGGAACAAAAGAAAATCCTGCATGAGAGATTTCTGTCCATGTTCAGAGTCTGTTCCTTTGATCAAACTTCTGGATTCAAACCATACTTTGGCATTCTGTCAAGTCTAGCATGCATGAACCAGAGAAAATACTTTTGCTTTATTTCACTAAAGACTGTCTGATTCCCCAGTTCCTGATATCCTTCACTATTTTCTCCCGAAAAGAGATTCTGATATATTGAGGGTTATTGACTTTGGCTTACGCTGTCCTCTTTTAAATTTAACTTTAATTTTAGCAAGCTGCTGTCTTGTGGAGGAACAGAGAGAGGATAGATGGGAAGCACAGATGGGGACCACTGGTCCCTGTCCTTTTTTTTTTTTTAATGGCTGTTTTTGACCAGTATTTTCTATAAAGATATTTGGAAAATTTATCTGTTTTGAGAAAACACCTACACTTTAGCTCTCCATGCTTCCAACAGCACCAAAAGTCTAATTAAATTTCACCCCATCCCTGCCAAAACTCTTTATTACACAGAAAATATATATTTTCCCTATGAAACACATACTATACGAAGCACTAATAAACATGGGCACACACAACATTAAGCCTGATTTGACATTCTAATGTTAACTGTTATGTTTATTTGCTATTACACATGATAACTGTTATGTTTATTTGCTATTTCATATGATAGTAGCTGATAGCCACAACTGAAGCTGAGTGTCATGGAATGAAGCAGTGCACCAGAACAAATAGCAAGAACACAATCTGGCATGGAGTTTGGAGGGAAAACCAAGGCACGCAGGGGTGAGTTGTCCTGCCTAAAGGCAGAGCAGGGCAATATTGGAAACAGAGTGTAGTCACACCAGCTCCCTGTTCAGTGCTGTGACTGCTTGAATGTACTGCTTAACTCAATTTCCAGCTCTGCTTTGTGGGTCTCAGCACCCTGCAGAATCAGCACAATCCTCACTGCAAGCACAATGAGGAGAAAAGCTCCATGTTTTCATGTCTCCAGGCTGAATCTCTGTGTCCAGAGAATAAAAATGCATCAGTCAGAATCACGATTGAATTTCTTCCCTGTTATGTGATTTCTGTTTGTTTTCAGCGTGGGGTAACAAATGCCTGATTGGGAGATTAGGGACAGATTCTGCAACCATGAAATGTTGTATCTTCTGTAGCCCAGAGCATTCTCTGAAGTAAAGATCCCCAATTAGATGAAAGCATATGTCTGAGGTGGTGAAGAAGTCACGGTAACATCACTTCCAAGACAATCCTCTCCTGTGTCTTTCACCAAGAAGACTTTGAAAGGAGGAATGAAAAGAAAATGGACATTTCATCAGTTTGAGGTTCCAATAGCCCTTTGTTTTCATTTCTTATGCAGTAGGCAAAGAAGGTGCAGTACAAGGCAATAATGATGCGTAGCAGGGCTTTCTTTTCCCCACCCTGTGTGCACAATAGATAACAGGTTGTCAAACCAAGAACACAACTTGAACAGTACCGGGATGGTTCTTCTCTGAAAAGTCTCATTCCTTCCATTTATAGCTCAGTTACCAGTCACACGTGTTAGATATTAGCCAGATCTCTGGTTGACATTTTCCTGATTTGTAATCAAAGTGGTGGGTGACTTTTAACAATTGTTCAGAACACTTCAAGCTGGGGGAGAGGAAACTTGCAGAGCAGAGGGTACAAATTCAAACATCTGAGTGGAGAGAGGGGATAGGCATCCACTGTCTGTTGTCTCTTGCGATGCAATAATTACTTGTGACCAAATGAAGCTGGCGGGAGCAAGGTACAAACCAAGCAGAACAGGACAGTGCTTGCACGCTGCGACAGGTCTGTGGGAGTCTTCCACAGCTTTTATTGGCCCCACTACTCCTTTCTTCTGTTGGCTGGGGCACCTGAACTTCTGAGCAACATGTAAACACATTGTCTTCCTCATTGACCCTTTCCCACCAGTTCGGCATCTTCAGGCTGCTTCTCCTTGGCCTGCCTTTCCACACTAACCTCTCTTGGCCTACTGGTCATGTCCATACATATGCTGAGGTTTGTGAAGAAACATTCTACAGATTAAAGTTTCGCTTGAGTGAAAAAGGTCAGGGAAATTTTAGTGAATTCCAACCTATCCTTTCGTCCAACTCACTGTGATTTTGCTTTTGAGGTACAGTCAGTCTGTGAGTCTGTCCCTGTCCTCTTATGAAATCTGTAACTTATTTTCATCAGACACGGTTTCAAAGCTGATATCCATAAGCACAGTCAGGTCTTGTTTGAAAGAACATCATCACAGATCTTCAACCTCTGAAGTCCTTGGCATTTGTAATCAAATTCACCTCCTTGTGTTTAAACATATTATTTCCACCTTTAAATAGGTGACACCTACACTTAGAAAGACACAAGTGAATATGGATTAAATACCAGACAGAGGCTACATGAGGAAGGTGTGAACAAATAGGTTTTTACCATCTTAAACAGACCCTAAAGCTGCTTTCATCTGTGCTTCCTTCACTTCCCCTGTTGAAATTGATTCATTGAAAAAAATTGTCATTTAAATTCAAAAGCCTTGGTTCCCTTCTGTTCTCCATCACTTTGTATCTATGTAGCTGGATATGTGTTGTTAAACATCCTTTTGGGGCTCTTCAAACTCTGATATATTTCTGGAAGCACAGATTTGAAATACCAGTGGTTTGTCTACTTAAATGCAAGAAATTATATATATCTCTGAAAAAAACTTAGTTTATCAAACATTCTGCTACTTAACATGTGGTTTAACTGCATAATTGAGCCTTTTAATGCATTTGCCTTGGTGACATTTGGAAGGCAAGACACTGAGAGCTGGCTGGTGAAGGCACTCTGGGACTGGGGCAGTCATGTCACGTTGGATATCACAAAAGAATCTTTAGGAATCTAGGAATGTTCCTAGACAATATCATCAATCCAGCTGCAGGTATTTTAATGCAAAAATAGGGGCAAGATTCTAGTGTAAGATGTGGAGAAAGTTGAGTGGGGATGACAGTGAGTTTGGGAACCTAAAAGGATGCACCATCAGTCAGAAATCAGCATTCTGATTCACACTGCATCCAAGAACAGTCAAAACCAATCCCCATAAATCATCTAAGGAAGCCTGATTTTATATTAGTCTATTGTATATAGAGACTTTATTAATGAACCTGATGCAGTGAGAATCTCTGATACTGTCATGGCAGGAGATTCTGTTTTAATTATTATATGTGGTTTTGTAATTTTAATTGTATAATTATTAAAACATTAAAAGATGCAATTATATTTTAAATCTTCTTAAGACCTCAGTTTTATTACATTTTTATTACTTTGTAATGGTATGATATTTTATTATTCAAAATTAGAAATTATTAGAAATAATTTTATGATTACACTCTTTTAAAATATGATCTTTTTATTCTTTCATCACTTTATCTTACAACCATCCTACGCATCCAGAGGAAAGTGAAAGGCTGCAAGTATTCTGAGAGTAAGATGATAAGACATCAAAGATGATGCTGAAATTTTTTCACTTTAGCTGTAGCCTGCCTTACAGAATTAATGAAGCAGCTTCTGATGACAGAAGTTAGTTCAAAGCAAAACTCTAGTTATGAAAACAGCTTTTGTGGAGGGCTCATGCTTAAGATGAGTTATGTCACAACTGTCTGCGAGATCAGGAACCATGTCAGAGGAGGTGGTGAAGTTGTCTGGTGCTAATTGTTCCATTTGCTCGTAGCAACGTGAATCAGAGGCAATCCTGTTGAAATCAGAAGCAACACTTTTGTTACGCAGATCTGAGACAGGTTTCAAACCTGAGCAAGGCTCACAGTCATCCATCTTGCAGCACCCAGGGAAGCAGACGTTTTCTTAAACACAAGTGAAATGGTCCATGCTGCATGTCAGAGCCTGAGCCACCTTACACGACCTCATTTCCTCCTATATTTTTTATGTTTGTATTTACAACTTGCTTTCATGTGTTTTCCTCTGTGTGCCCTTGTTGAGTTATATTAACATTTTCCATTGTTCTTCAGACTTTGATATAATTCATAACAACATTCATCCTTTGTCTCAACTCGCTCCTGAGTCCTGTTACAATCAAAACAGAACAAAAAAATCACGCTTTGATCTGCAGTTAATAGAAATGCAAAGGCAGGGAAGCAGGGTGGGTAGGGATGTTTCCACCCTACCCTAAAGAGCTGCTAACCTGAAAGACAGGGTGAGAGTAGTTTTAACTACTGCACTGCCACAAGTGCACTGAACACACACTGCGTGATCTAGAAGAGCGTGGTCTTTCTGGTCTGTGAGACTCTGCAATAAGGACAGAATTAATTCTCAGTGAAGATGTCTCTGTCTTCATAGTTTGGTCTCACATTCAAGGCCTGATCTCAGCAGAAAGGGAATTTGTGTCCAGATACCTTCAACAGTGTTTTGTCAACAGTTTGATGTCCCACTGTACATTCATACTGTCTGCCTGACATTCAAACTGTGTTACAAGAGAGAGACAGATTCTTACACATATAACACTCACCTTAAACTATAAGCAATCACAAAATTAAAATCTTAATTAACATCCAGTGCAATATTATATTCTGGCGGGCACACTCTGTTTGTCCTAGGTGCGAACCATCAGGTTCAAAATTTAGGCAATTGTTTGTCTCATTTTTCTCTCCGCTGTTTTCAAATCTGTATTTTCAATCATAGCTTCACCTCATTTGTAGAAAACTAGAGAACACACTTCAGTGGATCCTGCTGTTTTTAAAAAATCTTAGGTAATATTCTGTCTGCACAAATGTCACAAATTCTTTTCATTTGGAACAGATCAAATGGAAGTATTGTATCAAAATTATTAGAAACACAAAGAAAGCACACTGATTTCTGAATTGTGGAGCCTGCTATAATGTTGTGTCTATACAGAACATAGAGCTGCTAGAATTGGCAATTGTGCTCCTTTTTAATTTTTACCTGGCTGAAAATATAACCTCTATTTATTAATTTCCTTGTAGCTATTTTGTAGTGTGTTTCAGAATGGTATCTGAAGTTGTGCAATGTAGTGCAGTACCTCAGGCAGGCATGAATACTTTGCAGGGAAGCTCAAATCACAGTGTACAGTCAAGAGCCACACTTCATCTCTTGCCTTTCTTTCACACCAAATGAGAATTTACCCATCAGAACCCAATATGCTGAGACGCTTTCTCTATTTAGTGTCACAGCTGACATACATTGGAGGGCAGGAGTACTCACATTCATCAGAACTATACTTAAAAAGCAGAGATTTTAGCATTGTGTGTTACTGCTTTTGATCTCAGCACAGGCCAATTACCACTCTGTCCCGCTCTTTCTTTCTTTTCCTTAGGTGCTGATGGCAGTATCCCATGCTAAAGAGGTTTGCCAAGCCAAAAGTGAAAAATTGAAAGCTCTTCTGCTGTAATAGTATCGGCACTTGCATCAGTACTTTTTTGAAAGCCGGTTTTGTTGCTTTTAAGGGATAATTTGTTACTAAAGCAACAGCTCTGCTACTGTGAAAGGAAAGAAATTTCTGTCTCCTGAGAATAACAGCAATGCGTTGAAGTGCAGACACTCCATATTTTTCTTCATACCATCCGTGCAGGTGATGTTTGATTAAAGACAAAATACGCTTTCCTTACCTGTTAATCCTTCTGAGTTGGGATATGGAGGAGGGGAGAGCTGAACTGTTAAAATTACAACCTGAAAGCACTTGGGAGGACTCCTGGACAGCTGTGCCTGTGGACTTTACTGCCTCCAACACACACCTCCCACACACTACCCCGAGGGATGCAAAGCACCTCAGCCTGTCTGTAGGTGAGCAGGTTTTTTTGGATGACACGGGTGCTTTGCTTGCACACGCACTCATAAGCACACACAGACACACGCAGATTTACACTGCACTGGGCTTCATCCGAGTGCTTCCAGCTGGTTCAGAGTGTGCTCACTGGAGTCAAAGGGGCAGCCTATAAATTGATTCCAGTAAGTGCTGAATCAAATGGTCAGAGAGGGCTCAGGATATATTGCACACACAGGCACAAGTGAATCGCTGAGGAATTTACTATCAGCAACACGGATCATTTGATCACACCCAGTGTTATCGCTTCTGCAGGGAGCAAAATGAGAGAAATGATCCCTGAGTCCCATTCCACCTGCAAGTTGTTTTCCCACATCCCTACTAATTCCACGTGGAGAAACCAGATAAAACAAACACTGAGTTTTGAATAAACAATAATTCACCTTGAAGAAATTATCTAACAGTATTCACAATCTTTTTCCAGACAAATCAACTAAAATTATGGATCAGGTCTTCCTGTTGCCAGAAGCACTTTGGTTTTTGGGGGAGGAAGGACATCATTCTGTATTTTTCAAAAGATGAACTTTTGATTTTGACCAATTTAGCATGATTAAAACTGTGAATTGCTTGGGGATTGTATTCCAAAGCTGATTCATTTCATTTTAATCTCTAAACTGGGAGTATTGCCAGTGATTGTCTTTATGTAAACAGAAGCCTATATATTTTGCAAAATTGAATGAAAACACCACCGGTAAAGAAAGATCGATAATGTTCCCTTTCCCTGATGATCTGAAGATCTATATCTTTTTATAATTGAGTGTAAGGGCCAAATTTTCAATTGATAAATGTCAATGCAGTGCTTCAGACTTATGAGAAGCTCCAGGAATGTAGATATTTGTGAGTAAAAAAAGGACTTGAATGGCTGATTTCAGGTATTAGCCATATTCTTCCTGACCCTCTAAGTACAGGGATTTCATCAGCTACTCTTCAGCTTGCTGATATCAGTAAAAGGGCAAGAATCAAACACGAATAGTCAGAGGATGGTGAATTGCAGGGTTAGGTTTTTATGGTGATAAAAAGAAGTGCTCACCTGCCTACCTGGTGATGTGATTGTACACAGTCTTGAATAAAATCATGGTCCAGAGCAGCCTCCTTCAGCAGAGGAGGTAAGAATCTGAAGAAGGGATGAGGTAGGAAGGTGATTTAGCAGTCCATATGCTCACTGTCAGATGTGTTTCAGCGTCTCCCTGACACGTGTGCATTTGTGGCCATGGTCCAGATCCTGAGGAACTGCTGTGTCCCTCTGTGAAGAAAATTATTAATGAATTTAAGAAGAAAAAATTAGTCCTGAAAAGGATTTTGATGTGCTGGAGCTAGCTTTTTTTCCTAATTGGGATGACAACTGAATGCATCAAAATGCTCCAGATAATGGACTGCAACTGCTTTTCTGCTCAATGAGCTATGACAGCATTGTGGTCCCTGAAGCCTCGCCAGTCCTTGGGCCTGCTGGGATCCAGTCATGGATCTAGGAAATATGGGGACCCATGTTTAGTCACAATTCTTGCTATGGTCAGGGTTTCCTGTTCATCATAAACCTCAGCTGAGGGTTGTAGCAAAGAAATTAGGTGCATTACTAAAATGGGTGCTGGCACTGGGGGAACACAATTTGTGACATCTCGTGAGAACACTGTGAGAAGAGCTACTGAGCTGGGAGACCCTTGCCTGCACGTGGGTCCTGAGCAGTCCCCATGTCTGTTGGCAGGAGTCAGGGCTGCTTATATTTGACAGAATTTTCTAAACACCTCTTCAAAACATTTAGATGCAGATTAAGTTGAATTTCCCATATTAAAAAATGCTGCCCTGGAGTTTTTAAATCAGATTTCAAAGCCACTGTCACCTGGAAGTCAGAAAAAATAATAAAAAAGAAAGGTAATGAAATTGTCCTGTGTTCTATGTGACGGAAACCTGGTTTCCCAGTTACTCAAGTACCACTGTGTTGTACAAAAGCCTATCCTCTAAATATTCCTGGTCTGGCCAGAAGTAAAAATGAATTGAAATTTCATAAAGCCCCTCATTTTCATGACATTTAAAGGCCTTCTTTGAAAGCTGATTAATATACAGTGAGTGGCCTGCTGTTAAAGTTCACTGTATTGTGATATTGATGGTCTACTGTTGTATTTTGAGACCAAATATTGATTTGAGGAGCTTCATATCTTATAATAACCTGTCCTACCTGTTGGTAGGAAACTCAGATTTCTGATTCTTTAATAAATTGGAGCAAAGCTTGTTCATTTACAGACTCTGTAAATGAGAGTTTACAGAGAGAGAGAATTACAAAAATTATTGAGAGAGAATACAAAAATTAAATCTTTTGGTAAATAGCCTAGTTTTACACCTTCCATGTGGAGAGATTGATGCTCTTTCTGCTTTGCCCTAATAATTGTGTGAGTGGTCCAGTAACTCTCTGTTCCTAAGCTGGGTGATTCTCCTATTATCTACTTTCCTATGTCCACAGACTAATCTAGAAGAGCCGTAAACACAATGTGCCTTTCCATGCTTCTTTCCAGAAATGCAACACATTGCTCCTCTATCCTTCTCACTCAACTAGTTTACAGCAATCAATAATATTACTTTCATCTACCTTTTATTTTTTCCTACAGCAATATCATTATCATTTCCTCATTCAAGTCAGGGAAAAAAATGTGAAATAATCTCAAGCATCCACTCTCTAATGTATTTTTTTTGTAATTTTCCAAATGAATCCCTGTTTCGGGTCAAAGACTAGCACAGTGTGATGAGTTCATTAGTTTGCTGGTATGCATTCTCTGACTCACATTAAAGCACTAAAGGTCTTTGAGTTAGCAATAATTAGATGAGGTCATTAAAGCTACAATGAGATCATGACTGCCAGAAATGGCCTCACATTGTACAAAGTAAGGTCAAATCAGCTATAACCATTACTCATTCTGGATTTTTAATTCATTACATATGCATTAAGTAGTGGGCAATCCACAGCTTAGCATGAGTGAAAAGCTCTACAACCTGTCATATACACAGTATTGTACACTGCGGGGAGAGTTGCATGGTGAAATCTTTGATAGTAATGGTCTCTTACACATAGAAATCACCACGGGGACTAAACAAGAAAAAGAAATGGCAGCAGGTGCCAACAACGTTTTGAAGTAGAAACAAGGCAGGAGCATGGGCTACAATGTGGAAAGTCACCAGGAGCATTTTTCCAGAAAGATTCAAACTAAGAGGCAGCACGTAATGTTCCAAAGCAAGACAGGCTCAGATGTTCCTCAGATCTATAGCTGATGTGAAAGCCATGGCTCCATGGAAATCCACAGCCACAGCCCAGAGCAAGCCGGTCCCTGTGTTTATCTTGTCAGAAGGTAGCAACATTACCTGAGCAGTATGAGAAACTCATGTTCCCCTATCACGTTTGCCTTTGTGCCATAGACAACTCTCCAGGAAAAGTGATGAGTCAGTCCAGCTGGCAAAATGGATTAGTTTTCATTTTAGAGGAATGAGTGACGTTTCCACTCTTTAGGTGTTAATTATAAGCACATAGTAACCTGGTGAGGGAAGGCAGAACCCATTCAATTTTTTCTCATTTTCTACACTGCCAAAAAGCAGCTTTAAACCAAGCCTCTCCAGGGCAATAGATAACCCAAATCAAGCTGAACAAATAGTTAAGTGGGAGAATAGCCAGAAGAGGAGAAAATCAATATACTAATGAAAGTAGCAATTGCTTCCAGATGTGTCTATCATAGAAAGCTGAGGTGGTTTTGTGTAGTTTCTGGTTATCTCTCTCCTCCTCTTCCTCACACTCTGCTGATTACAGGCAGAGTGGAAAAATGACCCTTCCAGCGCTATAACACATCACATTCCTTCAGGGCTGTGCAACAGGCAATGAGCCCAGGGAGAGCCAGGGAGTCAGCAAGTGCTTCACAGCAGCCCTCACCTCTGATGCATTAAAGTCTGGGAGAAATTTAAGGCTCCATTTCATCTGCTTTCACTTTGAAATGCCTCCTCCCTAGACTACAAGTGACAACCTCACCACCATGTCAAGGCTGAGGAGACACGTGAAATTACATGTCCATTCTGGGCTGTGCCAGAGGAAGGAAAAATGCCCTCTTTGTCAACTACAGTCCAGACATGAGGCATAGACCAGATCCTCTGCCTGAAATCCAAATTAATTGTGGCCAGGAGCATGAGCATGGAATCCAGGGAACTGACCCCCAACAAGCTGCTGTCTGCAACTTCTCCCACCCTCTGGAAAGATTTCCTTTCAGGAGAGGCTGGGCTCCGCTTGCTGGTTGTAAACATGCACAGACCCAGGTTCTGCTTTCAGGCAATTCTCATTTGCATTGTCCCTGTAACCAAAGAAATTAGTGACCCTAACTAGCAGCAACAACTGAATTTCCTTACAGTCATACCTGCATTATGAGCAAAATTAATAATTACTCAAGAGTTCTTGATTTGCAGAGGTGCTTCTGTCTGAGTACAGAAGCACTCTGAATGACCAGGGGAAGTTGCAGAGCTCCCTTTAGCTTGCAAACTGCTGTCCCCACCCTAAACCCCCTCTTCTTGACTGTTATTTTTGGGGAGGAGTACAGTGTTTTTCTGAAAATATTGAGGTTGTTGAATACAGATTCTAGAGTATGCAATGAATTTTGAATGCATCACGTACGGATGCTGGAGAAACTGGGACCCTTCAGTGTCACCTCCAGATCCCAGACACTCTGGCTCAGCTTGCACACAAGCTGCCAGTGTCCCCACAGAGATGCAGTTGGAATTTTACCAGCAATAACATGAAAAGATGCTTCGCAAATCTGTGCCTAGCAGTTTTCCCTTTTTATTTCCAATCTTGCTTGACTGGTAATGAGAAAAAGACATGGCAATGAAATTGCAAATGGAGGAGACTGTAGATTTGGCATGCTAATGCTTTTCTGACATTTCAGCTGCCCTGAGGATCTACTTTGTGTTATGGAGCCAAGGGTTGGTTTTCTTTTCACAGAGTTTTTTTTCAGTGAAGAGGTAAGTCATTAATGTTAATAGATCCTAAAATATCCACAGTGATGGAAAAAACTGTTTTGGTTTAATGTGTGCAGTAGAACTTAGGTGCAAATAAATAAAGCATCCAGGTTCATTAGCATTGATGTGTTAGCCTGAAAGCGAAAAAGAGAATATAAGCAGCTAATGTTGTTTGTCCCGCAATCCATCTTCCATGCCACTGAGGGGAAAGAAACCTTTCTTAAATTTCCGATCAATCTTCCTGACCTTTTTACATCATTTGCATCCTTAAACAGATTTTTTTTGTTATGAAGTTTCCCCTTGATATTTCACTCAAAAAAATAAAAAGGAAACAAAAACTCCCAACTTTCCTTCAGAAATCTCTGCTTCCAAACGTCTCAGCTCAGACATGGGTCCTTACAGGCCCAAGAGGAATACCCAGCATTCGCTATTTTGCCCATGAAGCAGCAATCCAAGGCTCTATTTAAAGTGGACCTGAAGTGATGTCCTGGGGTCAACCACATTGTTCATTCAAGCTAATGGAGAAGCAGGGGCCAGAGGAGCTGATGGACCCACCTGGAGCTGGTTACTCAGTTTTCTTTCCTTACACGGCTTGAGTAATTTTTGGAGATACAAGTCTTAGTACTCTGCAGGATTGACTTTCCTACTTTATCTAGTTTTAGGGGTTTTTTTCAGAGCTAAATCTTATTTACACAGTTATAATAGATAAACCATGCAATGACATCTTTACCCTAAATTAAAGATAGACTAGCTACACAGTAGCAGAGCAAATAAAGGTAATAATGGAAAACACAAGCACATTTACATATTCTGCATTCATATGCTGCCAATTATATTTTAATATTATATTTAATATTATATATTAATATATGTATATATTATATATCATATATAATAGTATATTATATATAATTATATTATATAATATAGTACAATGTTGATTATACTAATAATAATTATAATATAATATAATCATAATATAAGACATAATAGATCGTATATTATAATATATTTTTATATTATATTATATTTTAATATTATAATATTAATTCTATATATTTGTGCACTGCTTCTGATGGCCCAAGAAATTCTTCAAGTATTTATTTAAATGTGTAAGAGTATAAGGGCAAGTTAAAGAGGCTCAAAAGTTACTTTGTCAGCTGTGGCAACTGTCTGTTACTGCCAAGGGCAATGTAAATAATATCAGTAAATAAAATTATTGCAAGCATTGTTTTAAATAATGTACCGGACAAAACTGCCTAGCTTACTAGTAGTAGTCAAAAAGAAAATCTGGCAAAAAGATAAATAATATAAAACAATAACCATTGCACTTTATAAAACATGCCCACTACCTCTCTGTTTCTAGAAAAAAAATAAGCCCATCTTTCACACTTTCATACCATTTTCCATTCTTGCAGGGAATTTTGTCAGGGAAGCAGAGGCAGGTTCCCCAGCTGAGCTACCAGAAACAGCACACCAGTCTTCTCAGGAAAGAAAGCACTTTGGCTTGAAAGCTTTAGAGGCTGGCTTTGAGGATTTCACACCAACAAATAGCTGTACTCGGATTTTTTGATCTCCATTCTGTTTGTACACTGTTGGCAGCAAATCCTCACCCTGCTACCCAACAAAGAGTTCATCTGAGTCCATCTGAACTGCATTTGTGGCTGTAATTAATGGGAAGGGAGAGAAGGAGTGCAGAACTGCCCATAAAATACAGCTCTTAAAATTACACCCCACAGAACAGTAGGAGCTGGCTGTAGAATCACAGGACACGAATGAGGTGACTTATTAAATCATTCCTGACCCCAGTTTCTGTGGGAAGCTGCAAAAATGAAAGTTTTGCCAGTTTTAGACCTCAGGCTTCTGAAGAGTGAGAAGCAGCTTACTGACACACGAAAGAAGACAAAGAATGTGCTGTATTTGTGATTGTTATCATGACACTGACTCAGGATTCAGATGTTTTTGGTGGCATCAAAGGGGATGGAAGTGGGCGAGGGGACCTTCCCAGGCACAATTGCTGCTCCTGCTTCTGCTCACCTCTCCAATTTCCTTTGCAAGAAAGGAGATTTGGGAAGTGGCCTTAAAGACCTGACGTGCAAAATGTATCCCATGTGAGGGTGTGCTGTGGGAAATGATCATCAGTAGAATTATACATGCTATACTTCCTGCTGAATCCCCCAAAGCAGTTAAAGAGCCAGGAGAATATGAGACTGTCATTACTCTGTCTCCCTCCCTCTGTTTTGCAGCATAAACCTCTGCCAGACATTCAGGCAGAACAAAACACTTAATCAGTGTTAAGGACGCATCTGGTCCCCTCAGAGAGATGAGCTGTTCATTTATGCTTGTTTACAATATGCTTATAAACATTAGTGGACAGGAATAGATTACCTCAGTTTACTGCCACATAAAGAAGTCAGTTGCTTACGTTTCCCATCATATCTATGTGCTTTTCTTTTATATTACTCAAGTGGTACCTTATGGCAAGTAATCTTTGTGAATTAGGCCAGAAATCAGGAGCGTCCCTGTAGAATTTATACTATTTTCCCTGTCATTATCTCTAAAGTATTACTTTTGGATCAAACCCTTATCCACGATGCCTACTTTTCCTTGCCATCTCAATTGCTTTACTTCATTTTACCTATTTTTCCCTGAGGTCCATGAAGGAATGACATTGGGTTTATATTTGAGATGAAAAGCATATCGTTTGGACAGTAATGGAAAAAGTGTATTGTGATGACACTTGCCTTTATGTCAAATGCTTGTACCCAGGTAAGGAAGCAGCCTTTGTAAAGGAAATTTTTACTTTTAGTTTATTTTTAAACATATTTTCCCCGTACGCTCTCTTTGAATTAAAAGCTGGGACTTTACAGAGCAGCGGCAAAATAGGGAGTAATGTACAGTAAAATGTGCAGCTCTGGTCGTGTACCAAACCACTGCATCCTCTGAAGGGGGGTGAGAACATGGGGGTGCCCCCGAGGTCTGGGAAGAGCCCTGTTCTGCCATTTCACATCTCACTTCACCTGTTGGCTTTCCCTTTTTCTCTCCCTCTTCTGTTTGATTATGAGGTATTTAGGACTCAATTGTTTAATTTTAAGCCTTTGAATTGCACATCTTGAGCCCTGATTTGAGTTATCATAGAATCATAGATCATGGAGTGGTTTGGGTCAGAAGGGACTGTAATGATCATGATCAAGCAAAAGGCACAGAGAAATTTGAAGCAGGATCCTCTCTCTCACACACTTGCCCACACACAGAGGCAGCTCTGGATCCCCAGTATTTGCACACTGACAACTCCCCTTCCAATAAAGAGCACTGGTACCCTCGAAGGCAGATTTTTTGCCTTACTATCATGAAGCTGCCTGTACTGCTCACTATTTGTGTGCTTCATGTCAAACATCAAAGACAGTGCAAGGCCAAACAAAGAAATTTCTGGGCCTGTTTTCAGTGACAGCAGGAGACAGAGTTCCCTATGCCAATGGAAGAGCCTTCAACATTCATATCTTCATTATCCTCTGCATTATTGTACTGAGTGGTAGACAATCTCCTTTTTTTTATTAAGTCCTTCTCCTTCTTTGGGTGGGAGATTGATAAAATTGCATTTGTTCGCACCTGCTTCTTGAGGGCTCTATTCTCCAAAGAATAAAACAAGCATTAGAGGGAAAAAAAGATTCTGATATCAAACCATCTTATACACATGCAAATTGATCTGTTTGCAAGGTAAAATAGTGTGTAGACAAGATTAATTCAAAAAAATATCTGGACAGATTCTTGATTTATTGTTATTATTACATAGCACTAATATGTATGCAAAATAAGTTAGGCTGAGTAATGCAGTGCTTCAGTTCTGACTTGCTACCAAGATTTGGACTAAAATAAGCCAAATAACCTTTCAAACAATTATTTCTACCTAAAATACTACAGTGCGCTGTTTTCCAACAGTAGAAATAATATGGAGAAAATAGGCACTTCAGATATCAAACAAATTCATTTCAGATACACTGGCAAATTTCAAAGGTTAAGGCACCAAAATGGAAATTTAAAAAAGGAGAGAATAATGTTGGAGATCTTTCCTTGCAATCTCATTTTTCATGACCAGTATTTGCAGAAGTGACTATTAAAACTGAAAAGATCAAAATTTGTGATGCTCTCCACCTGAAGAATGTCTATGGGAGATGGCAGATTTTATATTGGGCCCTAAGCTTTACAATTCAGTTACATCTTAGAAGCAGTCCTTGCCACATTACCAGAACAAATAAGTGCTAACATATCTTGCTTTGCAAGCAGAAGTGTCTGCCACTCTTCATTTAGAGGCAGTTCCATTGATTTTGCTTTCAAATTTCATACATAAGAGTGGCAGGATCCAACTCTGAAGTTTGTGTGTTTCTTTTGCACAGGATCACTCTGATAAAATTTTCAGTCAAGTTGACTCATGGATACTTTTAGAAGAAATGCCCAGTTGAGCAAGAACTTTTCAGCCTGAAAAAGAGACAGAGGAACATAAAGGTCTAGAAAAGCCTGAGTAGGCTGGAAAAGCTGGTCAGAGCCTGGCTGTTTACTACCCTTCTCTGTACTGGGCTAGTGGCAACCAAAGGAAGCTATTGAGAACCAGGGTCAAAGCAAACAAAAGCCTGTGATTCTTCATGAAGTCAGTGACAGATATGTGTGAGTTCTTTCTAGAAGTCACTGTGGATGCAAAAAAGTACTTGGAAGAGAGTGTTGTGGGGAAGTACTAAATAGAGAGACAGATCATTTCAACCTCAGGAAGTCCGAGGACCTGAAAGCAGCTTGAGGCTGAAAGGTAACAGGAGAGAGCAGCCCATGTTCTTACAGGTCAGATTTTGGACCTGGTGGAGAAAAGACAGAGCAGTAGGTGAACCCTTCAGCCAAACAGTACAGTTCTTTTTGGTGTCCCTTGCTCTGGTATCCAGTTCCTTGCTTTTGCAGATGATGATGCCATGTACTTCCTTTGCGGAAGCCATGGAGACCTATCTTAAAACCATCTCTGCTCTTTGCCCATCTGCCCCTACCCCTGTTCAAAACCACCAGACCCTGTTCACAAGAAATCTCCATGTATTATCCACCCATAATTTACCAAGGGAGAATTAATTTAAGGCATTCGTCACAGTTCTCTCTTTTCAAAAATGTTTTAACCAGTGACTATCTATGGAGTGAAATAGAGATTTGCAGCATCATCACAACATCTAGTTCAAGAGGATAAGCCCCACCCAGCTATTATGAGAAGGGATGTAGACAGGTGTTTTCAGGAGAGCCTTCCTAGCAGAGAGTGCCAAGAGATCCTCACAGGCTGTTGTGTGTAGCGTCCTGCATCCAGGGAGAGGCAGCAGCTCCCCGTGCATTGTGTTCCCTGTTGGCTGCTCCAGGCATTCTCATACCTTTTCCTTTTTTTTGAATTTCTGTTACTGTGGGGCTGTCTAACTAACAGTGAGTAATCTCCAGCAGGCATATGGAAAACCAGAACCCTCTGAATCAATACTCTTTACTAAAGGTTCTAACTCTGGGGAGCTCTCAAGCTTTTACCAGAGGGTTGGCAGGTCCAGTGAGGAAATTCACATCTCCCAAATGCTGCTTCTGAAACTAATTTGAAACATGCAGGTTTAGCTTGGAATTCTAGTTTTGAAAAACTGTGTTAGTTTGACACAGATTTTTTTTTTTTTAATTAAGAAGTAAAAAAGTTTGAAGTATTTTAATTATAGTAACCTGCTTCCTGCAGTGTGCAGATAATTCAAGCAATTGGGCTACCTAATGAGTAAGACATTAATTCTTAGAAACACCTTACACATTCCAATCCTAACAGCATCAACCATTAAAAAAAAAATCCATACTCCTGTGTTTGCTCTCATTTTCATCTAATAATAACAATAGTGACCCCAGCACAGGGCATTCTCAGGGATTAATGACCAGCTGGGACTAATGGCACCCTTGGCTATACCCCTGGCCATAAATGCTTGTCAGACTACCATCAATCCTCAGAAAATGCCCTATGCCCAGATCATTACTACTTAACCAGAAGTCAGAATGAAAATGAAAAGCAAATGTAGGGAGAGTTGTCAGGAATTTTCACGTGGGAGAATGTTTGCCCCTATCAGAAATCTATGCCTTAATATGACAACAAAGCAACCTGTATTGACTAACATGCATTGAGGGGGTTTCTGTGATTACTCCTTGTGCAGTTATTCCCCTCAATCACACATTCTAAGGCAGGAGACATGAGGATTCAGGCTCATAAATGCCCCCAACCCTCTTCCTCCTGGGGCTGGATAGAGAGCAACACCAGCTTCAGTGCTACCACCAACTCCTGTCCAAAACACAGCTCTGCGTGACTGGCAACATCCAGCCAGGATAGAGCCTTTTCATCCCAGTTTTCTCAGGATGGACAAAGCTGAGAGCCTCATCCTGGGTAAATCATCAGCCTGCTGTGGAATTTGCAGCACTGCTCTCTCTTAGAGAAAAGCAATAGGAAGAGCAGCATTGGCTCAAGCCAGTGGTCAATATAGATTCATATTTATTTCACAGTGGCATTCAGAGGAGGTGAATATTGAAGATTTGACCCAAGATCTCTCTAGATGTTGTGCAAATTTTCAGCACATGGCAGCAAAAGCAATCCAAAACATGTGCCACTGAATTGCTGGAAATGCCAAATGTTTGTGAAGGCAAGTAAGGAAACATGGGTGTGATTTGACTGACAACCAACTGCTGCCATTTTTACTTTTTGCTGACAGAATGACCCCAGGAAATATTTGTGCTGGCAAAGTTGTAGGTGCAAAATGGAAAAATGAATTGAAGCTAAAGCTGGCAGGAAACTGCTTTCTCCACTCCCCTTAGGTATGTGTGGGTGTTCACATATTTAGAAACTTAATTAATAGCTCTGAGGGACTTTCCCTGGCTATTTTTCAATGAAAAATGTTGCCAGTTGGTTGGGGTTGGTTTTTAATTTTTGTATCTCTACATCACTAATTAAAAGCAATATATTTTGGCCCGGAAATCATCAAATAGGGAAGAAAATATTTTTCAGCTATACATTATCAGAAGACATTTGAAGATGGGAAAAATGCTGTACATTTTATTTTCTGAGGACCTTCATTTCACTGGTAGCTTCTTGAGATTCTCTCACAAACCAGCAGTGTTCAGCTCTGACCAAAGCCTTTACATTTTACCTGCTGCTTCTTTCCCTGAGAGAAGGGATATCTCTCCATAGCATTTATCTTCTGATTATTTAAAATTTCTTCTGTTTTCATAGCATTGGAAGCCTTTTTCTTCCCTGCCTATAGATTTTTCCCTTGTCTATACATTTCCCACTGTGTGAAGGAAAGAGGAGATTTTTCTAATCATTCCTCCTAGGATATTTTCCTCATTTTCTCATTCTAATAAATGTTAAATACAAATGAGAGGGTGTGGGATGACATGAGAGACCAGTGCAGAGCAAACACAGAAGCTCTTATTGAGATGTACAAGGAGCGTTCCACATAAATCTGTCCCAATCCCTCTGAATAGGAGTCCATCATCTCCAGAGTTTGAATTCATTCATCTTTTCCTTTTGTGGGAAAGAAAAGAAGCTATCTAAATCAGTGGGATTAAGCAGTATTTTGCCAATTTACACTAACACCTGGCTTCTTTTAGATAAGGCCCAAATGAGCCTTAGCTCATGCCAAAGCACACCCTCAGACTGTTGACCTAACTGTTTAAGTTATCATTCCTGAGATTTGGAAGAACAAACGCTGGAACTAATCCTGTCTATTGCATGTAACCTTATGCCCAGGCAGGCATTCATAAAATGTTATCAACATCATGTGTCAAAGGACTTTTATATGTATTTTTATTATTATTCTTAAGGGGAGAAGCTAGAAATGAATATCAACAGATCCAATCATAAGTGAAAGTATTGCATCCTATGTATATGACAGGCTTTTAGCAGTCATTGAAACTGATGTAAGCATTATATTATTCAGGGAGCAGAAAACTCTAGGGAGAACAAAATATGCAAAAATGCCCCAGAAAATAAAGCAGTAATCAATGACGGGGGAAAATTGGCACACGGTAACCTGTCACAGTAAGCTTTGCTGTGCCTTGGGAACTCTTAGCCCTACTCTAATATGAACACTGTAAGTAGCCATTTACATGGAAAATGTGAAATAAATGCACCTGATCTTTTGGTCTTGGAATTGGGGCCCTTTGAGACCTACATGAGTAGTTCAGGGCTCAGTCCTGCAGCTTCTCCCCAGCCAGGAGGTTGCTGCATCAGCATAAAATCAGCACAGCCCTCACCCAGCTCCACTTTATCCCATTTTAATCCACACCGGGCTGGATATGCAAAGATGTCCTAATGCATGAGGTGCAATCCCTCACTGAGTAAAGTTGAACCAGAACATCCATATCCTTAAATCACAATAGATTATTTGAATAATAATAGTTTGAATTGACTGGGATTTTGTCCAAGCAGGTGACAGACAAAGGGACAGTGAATCATATCTGTGCCTATGAATAGCCTGTAGTGGAAGTGGGACTGCGTGACAAAAAACAGGGAATGTAAAATAACCCCCATAGCTTGTTGTCAAATAAAACCAAGAAGAGTAGTGTTATCAGTCAGTGAGTGTTTGTCCAGTGCTTTTAGTCTCTACAGCACTGTGCAACCCATTGTTAGCTCTTGTATGGTCTGAAGGTACATTTGCCTTCCCCCTGGTCCTCTTGCCTACTCCCTGAGGTTGGGTTTGTTGCTGGGAGAAGATGCTACCACAGCAATGGCTGGATATCACAGAAATGGTTAGACTTACACAGAGGTTTGCCCACTTCTTGTTAATTTCTCCTGCCAGTTAGGGGTTTACCCAAGGTGGCATTACTGTAGGAATAAAAGCCCTAGTCCCTCTCAATCAGATGGCATGTTCTTATCAAGCGAGTTCTTTCACCAAGCAGTTGTACCTCAATTAGAAACTAGTACCCATGAAGAAAGCACTGTTGGCTAATTATGCCAATTAGATAATAGCCACCACCTCTTCAAACTGCAGGCTTGCCACATCTCTCACTGGTATCTTATTTTATTGCAAACTGCACTGAGGAGAATTTTTACTTTCCTGCCCTATCTCTCATGGGAATGCAACACTTACCTGCTTATAAAATCTGATCTCAAAGCTCAATCCTGCTGGGTTTTGGAAAGTTCGCACTCAGGACTTGGTTTATCACAACTTAAGGAGATTATTTGACAGGAACTGCTTAAAAGAAAATTGAATGAAGACTGCTTTTCTGAGACTGGCTTACGAGAGCCACTGGAAGCTCCACTGCCTACAACCCAGTGAGAACACTATTTATTCAAAAGAATGATTTCATGTTCAGAGGGAAGAACTGATGCTGCCCTTTATGCTAAAGAGACCATTTTCATGTAATTCATACAAGAGTAATTTAGAGCTGTAACTTATGGATTTAATGTCTTATTTGTTGGGAAGTGGTCTTCAAAAAGTGCTTTGAATCTATCTTCTTGTTGGATTCTGCAGCAATTTGTTGCCATTGATTAAAATAACAATTCCTCATTATTAACCCTTTTAGAATTATATGTGGAGAATTAATGTGAAGAGTGATTAGACTGGATTTCTGCTCACATCAAGTAGGATGCTGGTACACCGAAAATGAACTGATTAACAGGAAGGATAATAAAGCCTTTCTTTATTTGCTTATTACAATATCCACATCCAAGTTACACCAAGAAAAGATAATTTCAGACGCTTGTTCATTTGATTGCACTTTTCTACTTCAAAGTCTATCTGCAGAGGATAAGAGCTTGCATTTTAGGCTGATGTCCGTAAGAGAGCTCAGAACAAGCCTGCTGTGGGGTCAGAGCCTCCACAGGGCACAGCAGCCCTGCCCTGGCTGGGGAAAGCAACACAGCTCGTCCGGAGCCCCTCGCTGCTGCTTAGTTTCCAAAAGGAGATCTACACAAAGGCCGATGCTCAGCAGGGCACTGCTAAACTTCTCTGCTATGGCACGTCTTTGGGGGTCCATATGAGAAAGGTGTGAAAGTCGTTTATTATTGTGGCCGCTTTGTTGAGCTCAATAATATCTTGTTGGCACTGATTAAAGTAACTATTCCTCTTTAACTTGTTTCAGAATTACACATATTTTTTAGGTATCATCAATGAGTATTTCTGCTCACTCTGTCTTCACAAGAGTCTTACAGCAATTGTTAGTTTTCTTAGTTTAAATGTCTACAATTTCTGATAACTTTTAAGCACATTTTGGGTTTTTTCAAGTTCCCAAATGGCTATTAATTTATTTTATTTGTGATGTTTTGACCACGCTGTATGAAAAGAGACAACCATTTCTTTCAGAGCCACAGGTCACCATTGATACTTGACAGTCTAATTCCTATTTAGATGATAACTTCCCAATTATTTAGCAAGTTGTGAGCATATAAAACTTTATTCCAAACAGACAACAGGCAAGGAAAGTGGATTTTCCAAAGCACCGAGACAGGGTGGAGGCTGTATCAGACCTAGCATCATGTCCACCAGCACACACAACCTCTCCTAAGCAGCACGGTCTGCAAGATGTGAGTATGGCATTTATAACACGAACATGATGTGTTGAAATCAACACTTCAGAAGAATGTAATGCTGCTAATGGCCATGTTGACATGTCTGACACCACTGATGGCACTGGAGATCAAATACGTGAGGTGCACAGAGACAGAAGGCACCTGAAGTTGAACCAACTCACAGTGCAGAAGTGAAATTCCTTAGCGTCTCAGGATCATGGGCAGAGCAGCTCTGAGAACAACACCTGATGGAAAAAAAACTTTCCAAAGCTCATTTTAGTCACAGTATTAAAAAAGAGTGGAGAAGAGCTTTTCTATCTGAAAGCATTGGCTTTAGGCAGGAGGCCAATACTGTCCACATGATTTCATTTACCAGCAAGTTCAGACACTAGCATGGTAAAGAACCTATCTTTTTTTAATATTCAGTTTTCCATAGCATCCAAAACATTTATGAAATGCTTTCTACTGAAATCTGAACACCACTGTTACCAAATGTAATGCTTTCAAACCTTCTGAGTAAGCTACATGGAAGCGCCCAACTGTATTGTAAATAGAACAAAATTATTCCTAAAGTTAATTGAAAAAAGAAAACCTACTCTTATTTGCATTCATAAAAAGCTAACCTGACATCCCAAAAGCAGCTATTATATGTCAGCATGTCATGTGCTTTGGGAATATCTGATCCAATTCGCAGCTCATAAATGTCTAATTAAAAAAATATATATACAACAATTTTAATTGGTTCATTGCATCATTTGTTTTTATTATGGTTTTTAAACTCTTGCACAGCAGTCAGGGCTAAAACTCTCTCAATTTTCAAGGAAAAAAGAACCATGAAGAAGGATATTGAACAAAGATAAGTAGGAGTTCAATAATCACCATACGTACAGGGATAGATAAATGGCTGAGTGTAAACTAGAATACAAATCTGGGGTTTAATAAATCACAAAGTAGTTTGAATCTATCTGTGACATGTTTTTAAAATGCCAAAAGGGTCAGTGTAGAATTAAAAAGTGGAGTCAAGCTTTAGGTTCACACAAAACTTCAAGCTGGAGTGCAATAGGTATATATATATGTGAGAGTACATTGCTTCCGGTTTAAAAAAACAGAGAAATCAGAAAATTATTCTTATTGTTGGTTT
Organism: Eulacestoma nigropectus; assembly: GCA_013397775.1. Taxonomy (NCBI): domain Eukaryota; kingdom Metazoa; phylum Chordata; class Aves; order Passeriformes; genus Eulacestoma; species Eulacestoma nigropectus. The sequence goes on from VZTE01006652.1 coordinate 601,473, forward strand.
TATAACTGTTGGGTTTCAGAATGCTGCAGGGAAGAAAGTTAAATAAGAGATATCATATGGCTAACTCAGTTTTTATCTGATACTTGATAAAGAAAATTCAATTCATAATTATTTATGAACCAACATCAAGGAGTTTATTACTTTGATTACTCACTAATCATTTCCCATAAATGCAGTGACCTAAAAATCCCATATAATCAATAAAGTAGTAAGTTTCAGATTTAAATCACTGCACCTTGTATTCTTGAGTAAACCTTTGGGTAATTTACAAAGGCTGTTGAATTTTATAGTAAGTGTTTTTCAAACCAAGCTGGATTCTAAACAATAATGACTTTTTAATGTGGATCTGTGATTACATTGTCATAGTGAAATACGACAGTCTTTGACTGCATTCGAAATGAGGCAGAGGGTGAATTACTCCGAAGGCATAGATTACCATAGCCTCAGGTAAAGCAATCTTCATAAATTAAACTCCAATCTAAAGTGACCTGTCACTACAAACCTGTTGCTACTCTCAGTAACTGAAATTTCAGTGTACAATTTGTAAACAAGTTCTTTTCCTATTACCACAATGGGGGAGAGTTACTTTGCTAAAGTGCTTTAAAACGGATGTGAGGGAGGAGAATTATACATAAGCATTTTATGGGTTTCTTTTCCATAATTTCAAAAAGCTGTTAGTTTAGGAAATGCAACTTGTTGTCTGCTAAAATGTTTATGCTTTTAAGATCTCTAAAGCTGTCAGCTGAAGGAGCCTTTGGCATAAACAGCAACTGCAGCACTTTCCTAACTCGCTTTGGACACACTGAGCATATTTGACTCTCATACTCGGCAAGAACGCCTACAGTTCAATGGTATTCAAAAATGTTTTGTACATTTAGATGCCTCAGCTGTCATTTCCCAAGGGGTTTGCTGGTTTCGCCACACCTCAGTCTGGGGAAACCTAGTTTATAAATGTCATTTTCAGAGATGCCAGAGCAGCTGCCTTCTGAAAATCATATGGCTTTTGCGGTAAAGCTGAGGGCTTTGCTCGGGGATGGCTTTGGACATCCACAGCAGAGACAGCAGAGTCCTCCAACTGTAGGGATCCTGTAGGCACGGAAGTCCTGACCCTTGGTAGTTTTCACCCAGCCCATTCACATCCCAGCTTTTATCCTACACATCTGTTGGCTCAAGAATTGCTCTTCCAGTACTCGCTGTGCTATCAGTGGAGGTTTGTACAAAACTGAAAGGTTACCCCATGAAGAGCTGAGCTAATTCAGTGGAGTTGGTCTTTTAATTTCCAGAAAGCAAGACCAAAGTATGCCTCCTTCTTAAGAAGACATTGAAACATACTCTTTTTACTGCATTTGCTGCTATCCTGTGGGCAGCAAAGAAAAAAATTTAAATTTAAAAAATTTAAAAGGTAGGAATGGAAAGTGAAACACATAGTTTTGTTGACATAAGAACTAAAATGAAATATTTTATGAAAATATTTTCAACTTATTTTAGGCTTACTTTCAAAGCCTAAAAATTAATCCCATGATGCTTGGGAAAGCCTAATATTTCTTGCAACTACGTAAAAGAACAGCAGTTGATGGCTAACCACTGCAAGTTCAATTTGTTTTGAGCAAAACCTTCATATTCATAAGGCATGTGTCTTTTTTTCTTTTCTATTTGTTTGCTTTTTAGTTTAACAAAAACCTCAGTCAGCTTCACATATGTGACAAACATGATGATCTCACAGCGTGGGGTCCAGGTTTGAGTCATAAGCTCAGTTCTTGACTCCCTGGAATGACTGGTTTATGTATAGGAAAGTAATGAGGCAGAGAAAGGTTTCCCTGCTTTCCCCCTCTGGAGGATGAAGAATTCCTTGCTAAGAATGACAGGTCTGGGTCATGAAGACATTTTGAGAACCTGAACAGAGCGGGTTGAAGAGGATTGAATTTAGCATGTACAAAATCCCTCTTAATTTCGGGTTTTCAGGCTTCCTTTAGGATGATCATCTCCTTCCTCAGCCCAATTAGATATTAATATTGTGTCCACTTCCTGAACTCTTCTGTTTAATACATTATCTCATCATAATTATTGAGAATGCCTTAAGAAAACAGGTTTTATACAGACATTTTGTGTCTGCCAGGCTGTTTACAATTACTTTGGAGACAGCAACCAATTTCAACCAAACTTGATGTCTAAAGAGAGCCTATTTTTGTATGAGTTGTGTGAACTCTTCTATGCGTATCCTTCCACACAGGGAAAGACCTTGCAGATGCCAGAAAATCTACCTTAAGGTGGTTGAAAAGAAAAAGCTAGCCTAAAATAGAAACCTGATCAAGTTAGATTATTAATCTTGTATTGCATTTTGAGGAAAATCAGCTGAAACAATAAAAACCCCCAACCTTTCAAAACCCACACCGAAACAGAAACCCATGAATAAAACCCATTTTCCAGTTTTCACAACTTTGTCTGCATTTGTGAGGCTGTATAAAGACTTCTAGATGCCTCTAGGATTTTCTGCACTTGGTATTTTGTCTAGGCATAAGTGCAGCTGCAAATGTTCTGATCTTGCTGAGTAGTTTGACAGGTAGTTTGTGCCACATCCTGTCATATTTCCAAGTATTGAGGTTCTTCACATATTTTTCCCCACTAATTTTGTCAGAGAAAACAAGTAGAGCAGCTAGAAGAAGCATGCTTCATCCTACAGGAAAACACAGATACAGCTCCTGTTCTACCAGCACTTCCTCAGAGGGATGGCTGGAAGCACTGGCTTCCACATCTTCCTTTACCTGCTTTCCAGCAACACTGCTTGAACAATATTAATTTGCTGCTTTTACAATGGTGTCCTTAAGTGAAAGACTTCGTTCCCAAGTACATCCTGCTTTTTTGACTGCACCTCAGTCTTCAGGGAATGTCTGCTGAAATCAGTGCCCACACATTTGGCAAGGAGCAGGTAAGAAGCTCACTACTGAGCCTGTTGAGACAGTCTGACTGCAGGCACTGGCTTATTTGCTCTGCTGCCAAGAATATCAATTGGATACTACACTTGCTATTGATCCAAAGGAAGATTTTGTTGTTGTTGTTGTTGTAAAAAATGTGAATGCATTATGCAATGTCATGTAACACTATAAAGCAAAATAAAAGGTGCAGAAGGGAAAGAAAGCAGCAGAACAGAATGACAGCAACATTAGCTCTGCAGGTTTTCCAGCCTATAATGGCATGTTTTCGCAGATGAACAAAAAACCCATGACATATCTATGGGTATCTGAGTCTGGAGATGATTCAGCTCCTCTCTGCTGTGCCCTGATGGGCTTGTCTGTGATGATTAAAACAATACCATCGGGCTGGCTGACATCACTATTTGTAACACCTTAACTGAAAAATAAACATACCCGGAGCAGCACAAAGTGCTCAAAAGTTTAATCTGGAGGATGGGTTTCACTGTCCTCCCAACTCCTTATCCAGCCTGAGATGCTGCACTCCAGGCAAAAACTGTAAGGTGTTGAGAGGGTCTGCAAGTCCTTTGCTCTCGCCATCTCTTTTCTCTGCCTCTCAAGGGGGAATCTGCTCCTCCTCTGGGTTCACAGTGGCCCGTAACTACTGGGGAGAGACTTCACACACACACGGTGCAGATGAGGCATCCATGCAGCAGTGGAAGATGTGTTTTTGTGGGAATGGGCTTTTAGAGGATGGGCTCCTGTTCTCCCTGCCAGCTGGCACAACTCTTGTCCCAAGGGTGGGCAATACCTCTCTGAGCAGATTTCAGTGTGTTTTGCATTGACAGACAACAGTGTGTTTTGCACTCATCTCATGCTGAGATGGAGACTATGAAAGCCAAGTTTCTGCACACCTTTAAGGTTATTCCTAGCCAGTCATGAGCCAATCTCTCATGCTTCTGGTTGTATTTTTCTGACATGCACATTTGTGGCTACTCTGTCAAATTTAGCAGAACTACCTAAGGTGATTAAGAGCTCTGATTTTCTCTGATGATGTATTGGTTTGCAACTCAGTTTTAGTTTTTGTGTCACAGATCTAACTTCTCCTTCCTTGGCCACAGTGGAGAAACAGCAGAGAAATCGTAATGCCTGTGGCATCTCGGTATCTGTGGTAGTGACTAAATGGGAAGGTGGCTCAGTTAGATGCTCACTTGCACAGGATGCAACTCTTAACCTTGGATCTGTGTGTGCTTGTTCTGTCCATGGCTGCAGTAACCTGCAGCACTGTCTGCCTGCACACATAGCAATATGTACTCAGTAAAGGTTGTTATTCTGCTGCCCACCTGGAAAATGAGCCAGGTTCAGGACTTCGTGGTCCCATAAGGACCCAGTATTTTATTCTGTCTTTTCTTCAGACTTCCCACATGAATATTTTGTGTTTATTAAGTCCTTGATGGGACATGTAATTACAGAAACAAATCACTCTTTTTGGCAAGAAATACAGTGATGTGGATAAAAGACAATATGGCTCATATTCCTGCCTTATTTTTCTTCTGGTGCTCTTAAATCTTCTTCTCCTTAAAGCAGGGCCTCCTGAGTCTGGGATGCCATACAGGAATTCATCTCCTGTGAAACATGGAGCTTTTACTTAGGTGTCACACTGTTACCCCTCATCACATCCCAATTTTTCCTTTGAATGTGTGGACCTTTTGAACTGGGTTTATGTGGCCATGGGGCTATGGAAACTACAGGGGTGGCTTCTGTGAGAAGCTGCTGGAAGCTTTCTCCATGTCCAGTAGAGCCAATGCCAGGCACCTCCAGGACATACCCATGGCTAGACCAATTAGAAATGTTGGCACACCTCTGTGATGATACATTTAAGAAGAAGAAAAAAAAAGTTATTACATAGTTGTAATGGCAGCCAGAGAAGAGCAGGGTGAGAATATGTAAGAGGAAAAACTCTGCAGACACTGAGGTCATTGGACAAGGAGAGGGACAAGACGCTCCAGGTGCTGGACCTGAGGTTCCCCTGCAATGGTGCAGCCCATGGTGAGGCAGCTGTGCCCCTGCAGCCCATGGAGGAGCATAGGGATGCAGAGATCCACCTGTAGCCCATGGAGGAGCCATGCTGGAGCAGGAGGATGCCCAAGAGATCACTGCCAAGCCATGGGAGGCCTGTGCTGGAGCAGGCTCCTGGCAGGGACCTGCAGACCCATGGAGTGAGGAGCCCAAGTGGAGTAGGTGTCCTGATAGGACTTGCAACCCTGTGGGGGACCCACGCTGGAGCAGCCTGTGCTTGAAGGACTGCACCCCATGGAAGAGTGACCCACACGGCAGCAGTTTGTGAAGAACTGTTGCTCATGCAATGGACTCATGTTGGAGAAGTTCGTGGAGAGCTGTTTCCCTTCAGAGACCCCATGTTGAAGCAGGGGAAAGATTCTGAGATCAGCTCAGTTGGTTGGAGCATGGTACACAAAGTTTGTGGGCTCAATCCTCATAGGGACTGTTCAATAGAGTTGGACTTCATGATCCCTGTGGGTCCCCTCCAACTCAGAATATTCTGTGATCTGTGGCTGCTCTCCCTGAACAGGGTCAGGAAAAACATGTGATGAGCTGACCACGTGATAAATTGACCATAACTCCCATTCCTTGGGGTGGGAGGAGGTAGAGCTGGGAAGGAGGGGGGGATGGGGTGAAGTAATTTTTAAGGTCTTAATTTTATTTCTCATTGTCCTGCTCTGATTTTGTCAGTAATAAATTCAATTAATATCTCTAAATCGAGTCTGTTCTGCCCATGACAGTAATTGGTGGGTGATGTCTCCCTCTTCTTATCACAACTCATGAACCCTTTGTTATACTTTCCCTCCCCTCTCCAGCTACAGAGGGGAGTGATAGAGAGGCTTTGGTGGGTGCCTGGCATCCAGCCAGGGTCAACCCACTACACCTTTCCATTCATTTTTCAGAGAAATGCAAACAATCATGAGGCCATGTGACTATATTTGTAAGATGTGTATGCACAAACTTAGAGATGACAGAGTGATAAGTTGCACACTGAATGGAAAATAAGTCTAAACACTCGCCAGCTTACACTTAGCATAAGTATCAATCAGTGTGCTCCAGTGGATCTGCTCCAACACACCCCACTGTGGATGCAAGCCAAAATCTGAGCAGCAACAAACAGCCCATTATCAATCCATTAGTCCTCACTGACTGAACTATACACATAAAATCTTGTTTTACATGCCTACTCCTGCCATTCCCCAGCAGAGATAATGAGATTACATGTGCTGTATCACTCAGCCCAGAAACTTGTCACATTCTAATGAGTTTCTTCTCTCTGCCCACAGACACAAATAAAATACCTGCTTTATCTGTTGTTACCTAAGAGGTAGCCAGCAGCCAGATGCTCTCTCGTGAAAGCATAGTGACACACTGCAGCACCCAGCAAACACACCTGGAACGATTATTGCCAGTTTTGCCTGTCACTTTGCATCACACAGGAGACAGAATAGCACAGGCTGTGGTTCCCATGACAGTGTTACAAGCTGGGAAATTGAAAGTGGAGCATTCCCCCACCATTTTCAGTATAAAAAAGAGCCTTCCTTTCTCCTTCCTTCCCTCCTTCCCTCCTTCCTCCCTTCCTTCCTTCCTTCCTTCCTTCCTTCCTTCCTTCCTTCCTTCCTCCCTTCCTCCCTTCCTCCCTTCCTTCCTTCCTTCCTCTGAAAAGAGTGTTGATAACTCAAGGAGTCAAGGCTTTTTCTGCCCCTCAAACCACCCCACCATTGAGCAGGCTGGGGGTACACAAGGAGCTGGGAGGGGACAGAGCTGGGACCGCTGACCTCAACTGACCACAGGGATAATCCACATCTTATCGTGCCTGCTTATTATATAAACCTGAGGGAAGGAGGAGGAAAGAAGGGAATTTGGAATTATGGCATTTGTCTTCCCCAGTCATGGTTAGTTATGACAGAGCCCAGCTTTCCTGGGAATGGCTGAGCACCTGCCTGCCCATGGGGAGTGATGAATTCCTTGTTTTGCTTTGCTTGCATGTGCAGCTTTTGCTTTACTTATTAAACTGCCCTTATCTCAGCCTACAAGTTTTATCCTTTTACTCTTCCGTTTCTCTCCCCCATCCCACTGCAGGGGACTGAGGGAGAAGCTGTATGGGGATGAGTTGCCATCTGGGGTTAAACCACAATGCTTTTCATTTCTAAACATGTGACTATTCTATAAACAACTAATTAGGTGCTCATTCCTTTTCTTAAAGCAGAGTAATGCCCTTAGCAAGCAGACAGCCATAGCTGAATGTGGCCAGCATCACAGACCACCTGAAAAAAAACGATGTTTCCCCACCTAAAACCCCACTTCTTTCAGAAAATCTTCTTGGGAGAGACACTTCTTTGTCTTTCACACAGTAGCCTCTCTCCTACCAAATGGTGGATCCACTGGTGGTTCACCCTGGGAACCCCATGCTGAACCCCTCCCTTGGTATTTGTGGGACAGTGCCACACACGTAAAATTTTCCGGGGTTTTCCCAAAATGCTTCTGCAGCACTACAGTCCACAGTGTTTCATTTCAGAGTGTCCAAGTGGAGTGTAAGTGGTGCACGTGCCTTCTGCTGCTGCTCTGTTTTGGAATAGTGCTGCTTTGTGTGAAAAAGGGAAAAGATGCCTTTGTAAAAGTCCCTGTGCTAAAATTCTGCTTTGAGCTGTTGCTCTGCAAACGGTTTCCTTTGTTCTAGTGGGGAAAGCCCTGCTATAAATAAAAGAAGAATCTAGCTGCTCATTTTTACTTTTTGATGCTTGCTAGGTCTCCATTTTGCTGAAGAGCTGGAAAGGTAAAAATATGTACAAAGGGATGGCCAATTTGTGCCCTAGATTTTAAAGCAGAATAGCTCATTGATCTTGTCTGGTAGATTTGCTTAAAATTCAGTGGTGCAATATGTCTTAGAGCCTGAAGAGACGAGTGAGGATCTGTATAGCTTGCGTGAGCTGAGGAGAAAAAGAAAAAAATCTCCCATTACTGTATAGAGTGGTTGTCTTTTCAATTATGGATGAAAAGATGAGTATGACCCTGAGGGGCTGGATTGAAACAGAATGCAAGGGGGGAAGAGCCCTAAAAACAAGCAAAATCTTTACTAAGAGATGATTAAAAGGGAGCATAAATGTCTGGAAGTGTTTTGAAGAAGGAAGAGCAATGCAGTGGAGGAAAAGGGTTATGGTGGAATATGGAGTAATGGTATTAAATTAACAAAAGGAAAAGGTCTGTTGAATATCAATAGAATCCCTTCTGTTTTCCTGTGGCATCATCTCCCAAGGGAAGTTGCAGGAGCTCCATCATTTAAGTCCTGGCGAATGACTTGGGACAAACCACAAATGCGGTTTAAGGCATATTACTGTGATGGTCAGGGATGGAGTTACTGACCTAGTGGCTCGTTTCTCCCACCCCCCTTCCCTGGGAAGCTACAGCATTAATGAAAATAAGGAAAAAAAAAAAGACACTGGGGTGGAGTAGAGCTCCTGTTTATACACAAGTGGCAGTGCTGCAGCAGCAGAACGAAGCACAAAGATGTGTCCAAACAGATCGAGAGGACTGGTGATGGGGGAGGGAGAGGCACAGAGTAACTAAATTGTGCGAGGAGTGAGACAAGGGACAGGTGAATGGGCTGACCAGAGGCAGGCAGTGCCCCTGGACAGGGACCACCAGAGCTGCACAAAGGCCCTTGTGCCCTGGCAAGATTTCTTCTGCAAAGGACTGCTTTGGGACACCCTATACTCCTGTCACAGGGAAATGTGTTCCTAGTAATTAATAAAGCAAGTGGTTCTTCCAGAATATGGTCAGAGAATATGGAGAATCAGGCAGGGTAGGAGGTACCACTTGTACCTTCCCAGGCCACTTATTCCGTGTCTCCCATCACCTGGCAGAGCTTATAACAGCTTCCTTTGAAAGGAAGGTCCATGCATGCTTGGTAATGCTGATAATGCCCATTTTTCACCTATATCTTAATTACCTAATTTAAGGGTCTCAAATACGTCTTGAAGCATTCCTTGGCTAAGCCCCACATTACCCTGGGGCCGTAGAGGAGACTGGCCTTTTCCAAGAGACAGGAATGCAAGATAAAAGGAGCATATTGTTAGAAAAAGGTCATGAAACATCAGATCTGGAATCACAAACGCTGCTCTTGAGATCCCAGGCTGTTGCTCAAAGCCTGTACCTGGTCTTGAAACCCTGTTTACCCATGAACTTTACGGATATGCTTAAAAATTCCACTGCTTCAAGTTAAGCATGAGCTCTGAAGGATTTCTTGAACAGAGTATCTGACTATATTATGGCATAAGATATTCCACCCAGATAGCTCAATAATTATTTTCAATGAAAAACAGAATTCTTTTCAAGTGGAGTCCCTCAGCACTAAATTAGAATGACCTGGAGCTGTTTGGGTTTTGAGAGGAGGCACTGTATGGAATCTGACCATTTTATTTTCCTGAAAATTCAGCTGAAACCTTTGATGCTGCACAGAATCACTTGTCTGCAAGAACAGGGGTCAGAGGAGGCACTAAGGGAAAAGGCAACTGAACAAAGTTTCTCTGCTTTCCTGAGAAGAACCTTAAATATAAACATAAATTTTGTCACAGAAGTGTGTCCAATAGCTGAAAAGTAAATCCACTCACAAAAGCAAGAATTCATTGTTTTAAACGTAAAATAAAACAAAATAGTCATAAGGCAAATTGCCCCTCATCAGGACAGCAGAGAAAACTAATTTAAGTTCTATATTATAAGACAACAATGATTATTAAGTTTCATGAAAATAAATTCAACCACCTTAAGAATAGGCTATAAATGCTAAGTATATTGTGTCAAAAATTAACATATGAACTTCAAATTTGTGCACCAATTCAAAATCTGATTTAACAAACTGCTGTTATTAAAGTCAATTGTTGAGAATTCCATTATAAAACCAAATGAAATCTTAACTCTACGTGAAATAAGTATTTTTTTCAAAGCCTAAGCAGGCTGCATTAACTTAACATGCAATGATCTAAATTATGTATTAAACTCAATTATTTTTATTATTACTTTTCAATTAAGGTGACATGATTAACTCCATTCTTATTAGTCTCAGTTCCAATCCTAACTGCATCTCAACTTTGGTATCTTCTTGGGGAGAATTTGTTCGCAGAGTTATTGTAAACAAGCCTGTTCTCCAGAGCTCTATCAAGAGAGGTGTTTTGTGAAGAAACCGCACAGTTCAACAGGCATGTTAGAGAAGTGGTGCTTTCCATCAGCTTTGGCAGCAGTTTGAATGGAAGAGTATGAGTACCAGGGTTCAAGAACTCGGTTGTTTGATTCTTATCCAGGTTAGTCTCATGGCTGTGTTTTTGAAATTAGCACTTTGTTTTTACACCTTTTCTTCCTTAATATTCACCAAAGATCTGACCCAGTTTGAAATGCAGAAGCTACTTCTAACACGACCTGGAGTCCGAATCAGATTCACTCACCCCAGCAAAGGAGATCTCATTAACATTAACATCTGCAGTCTTTGGACTAATTCACTGAGTTAATTCAGCAAGCTATTTCAAAAATATTATTTTCTTATAACACCATCTTTGTGCATATGGAAATCAAAATTAATGGCTCTGATTTTGAAGTAATTTGTTTGCGTGGGTTTTTCATCTTGAAGCGTTCATCATTCTTCACATATTCCTTTTTCTAGTGTAATTTCTCACAGCCAGAAGTTGTCTTCAGCATTTATAAATTTTCTAATGCTAACAGGATGTAAAAGTTCCTTGGGAATGTGTTTTTCATCCTAACAAGTCATGAAAGGAGACTTTACTAGCACCTCTCTAAGGGTTTTTCTGTAAGAGAAAATGGGGCTCACAATATTTTTGAAAGATGTAGTATGCCCATCCTGAAAAACAAATTAAAAAGTCAGAAATGTTAGTCAGATCTGTTCTCATTTTCACTGAGGAACCTTCACTGCATTCCTAGGAAAAGCTTTGAACTTTGGCTTGAATGAGGACTACTGGATTTAATGCACTCTCCCCCTCACACACAGGGCTTGTGTCTGTAAATCAAGAACACCAACACGGATCCAAAATCCAAGCCTTCACTGACTCAGTGTGGTGTTTGCAGCCCATGCTTATCTTCTTGGAAGGTTCCCTTCCAACCCAAACCATCCCATGATTCTGTGATTCTGTGATTCTATGATATTGTGTCTGTGCCTCAGCAAAAGCTTTTTGTTTATTCATTTGATGAATTTCTTTGAGTTTAAAGAAAGGAATTAATTTTACTTATTTCTTTATGTGATCATTAGAAAAGCTTTTAATGAACATAGTAAAACCCAACTAATTATCACAGTGGCATTTAACTCTAAATAAAATTGACAGGAAGCAAGAATATGATACATATAATTTTGCACAGTTTATTAAAACACATTTATCACTTTTTTCCTCCTAAAGTAACCTGATCATATTATTCTATGATAATTTAGCTAATATTTTTTCTGTGCATTTAATATTTAAGTGGCTTTTACTGATATTAAAGTCATAATGCATTTTATGGAAATTACCTTGCATTCTAATTACTTTTCTTGGTGAGGAATGGTAAATAGAATTATCTCGTTATGCTTGTTGTAGATGAAAGCAAAGAAATATTTAATGAGAAGAGACTGCTATAGGAAAAAAAATCCACATTCAGATGTTTTTTTCAAATGAGTCCATTTTGCCATCAATTCAGAGATGCGCAACTCCCAGAACCAAAGCAGGAACCAGGCGTGCATATGAACAACAAAAGGCTCTGAATGGCAAGATGGAGGCTTTTAACATCAGTAGTTCCCTTTTTTCTGTGGTCTGCCTGTCCAAACCTAAGCTGAGGAGAGCTGGGAGGAAGACAATGAGCTACCACAAGAAAGCAAGAAACACAAACAATGGTGACCTTGAGCCCAAGCTGCCCTATGCTTTTAGTAAATGAAGCTACTGTTAGAAAGCTAAAAATTGTACCTACAGAAATGGGGAGGTCAAGGCCTGTGTAAAAGTTAACCCCTTGTCCTTTTTTCTCCCAGTTCTTTATATGAAATGTACTTACTGCACTGGAGAAATAGAGGAATTAATTGTGGAGAAATCAAGTTTTCCTGCCAACTCTTCTCTCAGTTTCTCTACTCAAGTCCAAGTGGAGTCACAAACAAGGCTGGATTACTGTCTCTGAAAACAAAATGAGAATTTACGAACCTTTATAAAGATGAAGATGTGCTTTAAGACTATCTGAATGGGGCCTCTTCTCTTTCATAAGCCATCTTTTGAGGGATACAAGATTGAGTCTGGCTCCAGAGAAATGATACTTCACTGGCCACTCTGTGTCTGGACATCTCTCTGAAAATCAAAATGCATCGTGGCTCTTAGTTTGCATGACTTTGTAACATCCAAAGAGCTGCCACCAGAGCAGCAGAATGGAAAGTACAGTATGTAGAAGAAATAGGTAGAAAAGGATGAATAAGTGAACAGTAACAACAAGAAATGAAATTCCAGGTGTTTTTTCTGTGGGGTTCCACAAATTTCTCTGGATTTGCACTTTTCCTTTCTTTTGCATTGGTACAGGAGTTCCCTTGCACCCACCAAGACCTACAGACATGGCAAAAACAGTTATGCCATAGGTAATGTGTTATATAATTATATTATATTTATATATATTTTTTTAATATATATATAATTATATAATGCATAACCACCCACAGGTGACTATAATTGTGGGAGTTCCACCACCCACTGACCACAGAAACCAGATAAAACAATGAGATCAATGTGCCTTTTACTCAGTTATAGACTCAGGTCCCTTAATGTGACTTTTCTGCTTGACTTAAGCAATGCTGTCCTTGCACCTAGAGAGAGCTTCAAAGCAAAACCCCTGAGGGTGAGGGCAGGTCTGAGTGTTACTGACCAGTTTACCTCCCCATTAACCTCCTGGGCCATGCAGGGATGACATGGACATCTTTCTTGTCTGGAATGCCATGTCATGAAGGAAGGTCCTCCTGTAAATCTGGGTGAGGACGTGGACTTTTCCAGCCTGGTGTGCAAGAAGCAGCAAGAAGAACAGGGGTGGCCCTTGTGGAAGGACATTTCTGAGGCTTTCATTTAGTTTAAAGAGATCATCATGTTTCTCCTCCACATGCTCCTACCTTCAAGGGTCAGTATTTTCTGTCTGCATTCCCAAACTCGCCACCAAGACAAATATTGGAAGATTATTGTTGCTCGCACTTGTTTTACTTTCGACCCTCCTGTTCTGGTAACTTTGGAGCATCAGGCATCAAAGGAAAGTGAATGGAAAATATAGAGTCAAGCTTTAACTCACACTGAAATTTCAAATTCAATTTAATTGAAATGTTCTGTGAATTTCTGTCTACAATAAGCAAATTTTTATGTTTAGGGGAGGGAGACTAGAGAGTTCTGTGAATAATGCCTATTTTGCAATTTTCTAATCTTTCTTTCCTCTAGAAATGACCTTTAAATAAACTGATTTTAATTTACTTTTCAGCTCACTTCTTTCTATTTTTTGAACAGCAAGCAAAACAAGCAAAAAAGGCCTTTAGTTCCCTGTCATCACTGAAAACTTAAATGTAAGCTCTAATGCAGTGGTTTATTCTGCTAATCTATTTATTCCTTTTTAGCCAAAACATCTTCTGCAACATCTACCATAGTTCTGCAAACAATAATTGCAGTAATATTTCACCATTGTATTAAGGATCAGGTTATCTGTGTAGAATATTTAGAAAGGTCAGTGTCTCATGTATAACATATAGGCAAAAATAAAAAGACCAACTAATGTCATTGATATTTACTGCAAATGCCCTATAACATTCCGAGTTTGCCATGCACATTTCTCCCTGTAATAGAACACGTTTCTAAAATGGATTAAATCCTGATTTGATTTTAGTACTCTACATATTACAAATGCATTTAATTTTAAGTGACAAAATAAAATGTAGCATATGACATCCTAATCTGATGTATAGCACTTTCACCAGCAATTCCCTGTGAGATACATCTTTTTTTAGTAAAAATGTCAGTGTTACTTGAGTTAGCTCACCAGGACCTTGTGTTCGAGCAGCACCATACTTCAAGCTCTTCTCTTAACCAAATATTACCAAAACTGAAGGGATCTCAGCAAGACAGACAAAAGCAAGTCAAAGGAGGTTTATTTGCTTTACTAGGCACAAAGAGCACTCCCTTTTGCTGTGCTCCAGCTTAGTGGAATAGACACCAAAGTCAAATGCATGCAGTGCTTTTGAAGGTCCACTGGAAGACTTACTATTGGATTTTAAAAACTCAGGATGAGCATAGAGAAAAAACGTGATGTGTCTGAGTGTCAAAGGCACAGTCTTGTTTTGGAGGTCACTGGGTATCTCACTGATGGAAAACAAATAAATGAGTAATAACATTAACTGAATAATTGGGTTATGGGCATTATTTTCTCCAGAATCCTTTGGAGGCTTCAATGTGTTGACTTCAGCAAGGCAAAATCCTCTCAGGGCATCATGACCATTACGACCTCTCTTCTTTCAAATTATGTTAGTTCTGAATAACAATTATGGAAATTAACTTATTAGTGCAAATTGATACATGATGCTGGGCCAGCAGAATTGACTATTCTGTATTATTTTATTTATTTAGGCTGCAGTACCGGTTATAGTGCAATAAACAGAGACTGACTCTATCATTAATGTAGAGGGATATTTAAGTTATGAGTATAACAAGAAATTAATTTATGTGAAATTTACCTCAGAAACATCAAAGAATATTCTGCAATTTAAGAATTATCTGCAATTTGCCATGGCTGAAAAATGAAAGGACGGACTTCCACAACACAAAGCCTAAGAATTAAGAAATTACATTTGTTCTTTGAGCAATAATATGAAATCCTGTTTCTTTAAAATAATTTGTGCAATCCTAGAAGAGGAACCTATTTTTTTTCTCTTGCATATTTGTTCATGTCTTCCCTCATTCACATCTTTTCCACCACATTTTGCAATGGGGAAGTGCAAACTAGACATAAAATTGAACATACAGATCTCGGAGGAAGGAAGCTGAAAAAAGACAAAACAAATGTGGGCAGAGGTGCTATCCTGCAGCTGCCAGTGGTGCTGAGACTTCATCAGTGTCTCATGAGGACCATGTGGAGACCTCCCCATGCTTAAGCAGGACATGTCCCATCTGCCCAGTCTCTGGGAAACCCCTCATTCCTCCAGAAGGACATTTGGGAAACCACCCCAGCAGACCTCCCGAGACAGAGGAAAGCCCATGTATGTAAACAACCACCTCGAATGAGCATGACCCAAGCCCCCAGTGGGAGCTCCCACAGGCACAATGGGTAACTCACTGCTGCTGCACCATCTACCAGAAAGTCCGTGAGGAAAATCTGAAGGAGAATAAAGCTTTCGATGTGGCCGGCTGCATTCAGATGCAAATTTTTGTCTGTAAAGCTCGAGATTATCACACTGCCATGGGACCACAGTGACCTGTCCTGAGCCTTGTATAGGACACCTCAAATCAGCTTTGCCACCGCCTGTGCCAGGCGGGCACCGAGCCCTTCTAATCTGGCCTCTATTGCTCCAATTAACAGGGGACAGCCCCCGAGGCTTTAGTGTGTTTACATCAACTGTCTGACAAAACATCACACATAATGAGGAGAAAAATAAAATTCGGTATATGTTTATATGGAAGCTAATTTTCTCAGGAAAAAGTAAAGATTTTTTTTCAGCTTCCTTCATACTACTGCACAGAAGTACAGTAGCAGCAATTGTAAAGCAAATTTTAATGATATGCCTGAATGTCACAGTTAAGTCTCTGACAAGTTTTTACAATGGCAACATTTTGATCCTTTTTTTTCTTCTTATTTGACCCTAGAGATTACAATGAAAAGCTTTCCTTTTTTTTTTTTTCAAATTAAAACATTTAAAATTTAACATTAAATCTTATCTGCAAATTGACAAAGCCTGTGATCCAAAATGAAGAGGAGAGATAACAAATACTGACACCATGTGAGGAAAAAAATCTTTTTAAGTTTAAAAAGAATTCATTATCTTTTAATTTCTTGTGTTTGTGTATATCATGGAGTATTTGGAGAAAGTCTCATTCTTTGCAATTTTACCTGGTTATCTGTCTGACGACACCTGGCTGTGTAGCTCCCACTGGTCATTTCAGTCATCAGCAAGAATTTGAATGCGAAGATGTTCTGTGAATGCTCATTTTGCTCTGGCTGTTTCAAAGAGACTTAGGAGAAAGCAAGGAATTTCCAAGAAGAACTGGCTGTATCAACTTCCCAAGCAACATGTGCAGCTGGATCAGTGAAAAAAATCAGAGAACAGGACCCTGTATGTGTGCATCAGGATTAAACCAGAAGTCTCCAGAGCAAAACCAAAGCACAAAGGAGCCAGAGGCTGCTGGCTAGAGCTACAACAGATTCAGAGCCTTAGAGCACAAGGCAAAGAGGCAGAGATGCGAAATGGCCTCTGGCTTGGAAAATACCCAGTGGTTTAAAAGATGGGGTGTATTGCATAATACAGACATGAAAAGGCTCAGAGGTCTGAAAAAGCTCCTGGAAAACGGTGAGCAGCTGCTTAGTGCCATGTCTGGACAATGAGTGCCCCTGGGTGCCCCAGCTGCCACACAGAGGCAGCAGAAAGACAGGGGATCACACCGTGCCCGAGGCCGTGCCTGTTCCTGGGGCAGATGGGGAAGCACTGGCCACAGGCAGGAGAGCGTGGGGAACAGACTGGAATGTTGTCAGCTCAGTAAACTCTCCCCTTAAAACAATCTCCTTCCGTACATTCTGCTTATAGAAATACCCAGTACATGGTAACTCCTCTCTTTTCAGCCTGTATTGTTTTGTGCTAAACTCACAAGAGAGTTAGCTTAAAAATTCACCCACTAGCCCCAGTGAGACATTTTGGGTGGTCACAGGGATCCCTCCTGCTTGCTTGAGAGGGGCATGGGAGGCACAGGGAGGAAGGGAAAGAATTTCATCCTGGTCAAAAGCTGCACAAAGCAGTGTGGTGCTCTGAGCCCTCACACCCAAACAGGGGAATGCAGGAGCAATAGGAGCTCTGAGAGTTTCTAATGTGCAGCTCTCACTTCTGTCTGTTTTGTCGTGGCAAAGGAAAAATAAGGATAATGGTATCCATAACTCTTCATGAGCACTTAAACCTGAAGCTATCTTGCCGCAGCTTAAATCAAGATAATATCTGAAATTTTCCTTTCTGAACCCTTTCTTTTTCTTCTTAAATGGCAGCTTTCTGAAAAATTTTTAGCTGTCAGGAAAAAGAAAAAAAAAAAACAAACAACACCAAGCACGATGGTTCTTCCTGTCTCAGTTCTGATAAATAGATGTGAGTCTGCTGACAAGGAATTCCAGTGAGCTTAGATATCTGTTAAACTTGCATTTTACTCCTGCTAATATCTCAAGTATTTCTTTGCCCTCTCTGATCCTGGCTGAAACTCAGCCACGTTCCATTAAAAAAAATAGCATCATAAATTGAAAGTTTGCCAGGAATTCCTTGTTGTGGCCTTAAGTACAAAACCATTACAGTCTTTTCCTCTTCAAAGAGATTTCTTGCAGCTTCATAAAACTATCAGTCTCATCCACTGAATTACTTCTTTCAAAAATCCTTGTTGCTGTTGAAAGTCCATGCCATCACTTTATTTTATCTCAGAGTTTTCTAGTCTACTGCTCTGTGTCCTTCCTTCACCTGCAGAGTCTGAGGTCTGTCTACTTTAACTTTAGCTGTACCACTGCAATTCAATAAAATCCGTGGGAGAGACATGAAATGTACAGTCTAGGTTAAATATTTAGTCTTCCTATTCCATGCAAGTATTCATTTCCTCTGAGAATTCATTTCAGGGCCATATGATACTGACGCTGTCTTTCTCTAGAACTCTATGTTTTTAAGGATGTAGAAAAAGTTGGTCTCAGTTCCCTGGGATTTTAATTGCTGACCATATATCACCCTTATGGTAGTAACAAAACGAAGTCTAACAGGACAGCAAATATGGATTAGTTTGGGAGACAGAGGTCATGATCATTCATGTTCCCATTGTTACTGATGCCATATAGCCTGTATGAGCAGATCACACAGTGGTGTTGCTGCCAGCACCCTTTGCTGTGTGGAAGTAGGGACCGTCCTCCTGAGATGGGGCGAAAGAGTTGAGAAGTTGGAAAATGAGAGTTCTGACCCAAGGACCTGACTCCAGTTAATGGATTTAGTAGTAAATGTAAATTCTTGCTAATATAAGAAAGTGGAGGACAATTTTAGCTGTTAATGAGAACAAGTATGAAGTAATTATTTCTTGTCAGTTTTAATGAGGCACAGCAAAGAACGTACCAATGGATTACCACTTTATGCCCTTGCCTTCACTGGAATGAAGCTCCATGTTGGAGCACAAAAGATAATACAGGACAAGATGGAAAAATAACCTTAAAATTACTGCTGTGAGAACATCCATAAAAATCAAGTGTTGAATGAATTCAAGCTATGCAAATGTTTGGCACTGGCTTTATTTATGCATTTTTAACACATCCAACATGATCATGATTTGAGAAGGAACAATAATGTTATACCAAGTAATTTGTTGATAATAAGCCCTGTCTGGTTTTTGTAATTAAAAAAGTGATTAAGAAAGGCTAAGTCATTAATGCTTGAACTGCTGCTGCTGGGATATGCACAGTAACACACAATTTATAAACTTTTGGCAGAGGGATTTATTTACTTATGCTTTTTCAAGAAACTTCTTTCTTTATGGTATTTATAGAATGAGAGAAGAGCAATCATCCTGATAAATGCCAGTGAATTGTAAAACTAGACCCATTACATAAGGATACAACTGCTGAATCTTGCAGCTCAGCTACTTTGTCTTTTGCACATTCATTATCTCAAGGATAGATGGTCAGGTTTGGCAGGTAGTTAGGTGAGCACTGGAGAAGCCACAGCTTCTATGGCAAACCCAGTGCTCAAGTTCTCAGTCTCAGAAAATGGTCATTTTTTTCCTCAAGTTTTTTGGTTTGTGTATCTACTTTCCAGTTCTGAGCAAATGCAGAAATAACAGAAGGGAATGGGGCAGGTCTTCTGATGTAAACAGAAGCAGAAAGTATAGGACCTCCTTTCACCCAATGTCACAGGAAGGCACAGGCTGGTGTCTCCACGCCCCAAACACAACAGAATACTTGAGGAAATTTTTTATACCACATCTAGTGCCTAATATCAGCTAGGTCTCCAAACCAGTAAAATGTATCTTATCATTAAGTGGGATGTGTGTACCAGCCTGGGCTGTGAGTTTGTAAGAGGGAGAGGATGCATCCCCTTCCCTGTTTGTGGAATGGAAGCCAGCATCCCAAGGCAGCTGCAGCAGCTTCAATGCAGAAATGCTGATTCAAGAAATTATTTGTTCACAGAAGACCATTGCTCTTTGAAATTAATGTCACTTATGACTTGGAGAAAACCCTTTCAAAATACATTTTTAAATTTTATCACAAGTGCCACAAGGTTCACTTTCTCAATTGCTTTATCTTTTATTGTAATGCAAGAAATAAGGGTAAAAGTCTGTACTACTTTTACAAAGATTAAACAGGCAGGGTAAAACAGACCTTTCTCTCTCTGTAGATATTTAAGTAACTATAGATATTTGATGTATTATAGGTGTTTCTATCATGTAAACATATCTCTCTGAGTGCATTATCAATGAAGACCAAACCTCACCTTTTTTAGAAAACAAGGATTTTCAAATCTAGTGTAGGTAGTAATAGATTTTTGCTCAGGACTGTATTATCTTGGAACCAATGTTGTAGTTCTCTATATCTATTTCAGAGCAGTTTGCTGCAGACTTTTTCATGAATTGGAGATAAAAATTATTCTCTGCTACAGTGAAATCGATTAAGTTCTATCAAACTTCAGGCAAATCACTTTCTGCTTGGTAGTGCCACCTAAGAGCAGCCAGAGGCTTTAAAATTTATTATGGCCCTCGCTGAGCAGCAGCATGGATCCTAGATTACTCTTGTAAAAATTATGAAATTATGTTGATAGAGTTCTTGTATTTTCTTGCACAAGGATAGTATAGGAGATAATGAGAGAATACCAGGAATCAAAGCTTTTGCTTTAGAAAGATTTACAGCTGCTGCTTCATACCATAAGTCAACACTGAATAATTAAAAGACTTGTAATTAAAGGCTGATTCAGTATTGATTGTGTCCTAGAGCAAGGGGGCCAGTTCACTGTTCTCGCATCATCCTGTGCGAGCTTCATCAGCCAGACAGCAAGAGCGCAATTACCCTAAGTAGCCTTCAGCGGTGGGATGGCATCCCCTGCAACCTGATCCAGTGGGCTTTGGGGGCAAAGTGATTATCCCACAAGGTCTTCAGTATCACACATCCCTTTGGACTACTCTGTGCTCCAAAAAAGAACATCAAGTCTGTTTCATTTGGGAAAGTGAAGGCACGGACTCTTCAGTACAGTTGTGTTCTTGGTTCTGTGCTCCCTCTCTTCATGGTTCCTATGATGGCCCATTTTGAGATGAGCACCTTTTTCAAGGTCTCTGGTTGCTGCCTCCAGTGCTTTTCACAAGCATGTTCAGAGCTGCTGTCTGATTAGAGGAATAAATGAAAAAGGGAGGGTCATGGGCACCTGCTTTCCAGTCTGCAGACCCATCTGCACCTCTGCAGCCATGCACATAATTTACCCAAAAAGTGGAAGACTTCAGTTTGGTGATGCACACAGAGAACTTATTAATCATTCCACTGATGAACAGAGAAAGACAGGGTCTGGTAATATGGCAAAGGTGGCTGTCAAAACTCAGGAAGTCCCATTTCTCTCTATGACACCTTGATGATTCTCTGATTAAATTTCACTGGCCCTTAAGTAGTCTATCCCCACCAATGAACTGATTTTTCTTTTTCTTCCAGGATCTCATATACCTCCTGTATGCATCATATATCATAGAAATTAGGTTGTATTTAATATGCTGAATCATAAACATTAGAGATGGAAAATCTCATTGAGCTATCAAATTCATTCCTTTGTCAGTGGAAAAAGGTTCCCATGTAGAATAGAATTTAATTTTTAACATATAATATATTTGGTCCTAAAATGTTTCTTTTTTAGTTGGTATTCCACAAAACTCATTTAGTCCTTGCTATCAGGGATTTTTATGATTATCTGAATTTTCTTTTAGAAACTTCACTCCACAACTTTAAATTATATCTCTACATTGCTCTATCTCCAAAAAATAGAATTTGCAGGTAATAATCATACGCCTTCTTTCCAGCACTATTCAAAATATGAAAAGAGGGGTCTAAATATGGAAACAGTCGTGTAATATCCATTTGCCAAGATCTCTAAATACACTGCATTTTGTTTTCCAGTCATGATTTTTTTTTCTTCACAGTTTGGGAAACTGAAATAACCACTTTTCGTTTGGAAACAAACTTTTTCTTAATGGAATTGTTAATTACTTTTCAGTACTTATTATCATGAAAAGTGTATGTTTTCTTATAAAATCTGTGCCTTTTTTTTTTTTTTAGCTAAGATTTGGAACAAGAACAAATTAAGTTATTTAGACAAATATGTTTGTGACTCTTTCACACATTACAAATCAATCATTTTAGCTGACCTGATGGTTTTGCATCAGATCAAAATATTAGAATATCAAACAACTTTGGCAGCAGGAAGCACTCTATTAGATATTCCTGCATTTGAGGGTAAAAGAAAAAAGTCTGTCTGGAAGACTCTTTGTGGTTTTTCTTCTCCCGGTGAGCTCAAATACGACGGAGAAACTTACTGCCAGAGTGTATTGAGGTGGGTGAGAACCTAGTTTTTAATTTCTATTTTAACTAGAGTACACCAAAATGGGACAATGCTGAATCACTGGGTGGGACTGAGGATCCTGTGTTTTTTCTGTCACTGAGGAACGCCTGGAGACAGAGACAGGAGACAGAGCCATATCTGATAAACCTTATGTCCTTCATCTGGTCTCAAATAGGCTACTTTCTGGTATCATTGGGTGCTCAGATAATGTAAAACAGCCAGAAAAACAAAAGAAAACACAGATCACAGGATTATAGACAGGTTACAGGTGTAAGGGACCTCTGGAAGTCATCTGGTCCAACTACCCTGCTCAGGAAGGGTTCCCTAGGGCAGGCTGTCCAGGATTGTGTCTAGATGGCTTTCGAATAAGTCTGAGGTGGGAGACTCCACAACTTTTTTGGGCAACCTGTCCCACCACTCACCAACACAGTAAAAAATCTTTTCCTGATGCTCGGACGGCGTCTCCTGAATTTCAGCTTGTGCCCTCTGGTCCTGTCACTGGACAGCACTGAAAAGGGCCTGGCTCTGTCCTCCCATCAGGTATTTACATGCATTTATAAGATCCCCCTGAACCTTCCTAGCATGAGCCTCTGGTGTATCAACCACTCCTCCCAGCTGTGTCCTTTGCAAACTTGGTGAGGGTGCTTTGATGAATGCAGAAAACCTTTTTGGCTTTTATAGAGTATTTGGAGCATAAAGAATGTGACCAGAGAGGATGGCCTATTTATGAATTTTGATAATATAAATTGCTTTCTCTTAAGGCCTCCCACCACCTTATTAGAACCTTTGGCTGCCAGACAAAGGGTAATTCCTGACCAGTTTTGCTAATTTTCCCACATGCAGCAATGTCACCATCCTGCTTGACCTTTCAAATCAATTCATCTTGAGATACATTATTGACTAATTTCCTGAAATTCAGGTGAAATGTGCCCATTTTTAACCTTGTCCTTCCTTACATAAAGAAATTACCTTATCCTCTGGTACTAGCCTTGCCATTAGTAAGCAATCAAAATTCTTCTCCAAAGGCTTTTCGATTTTATTTGCTCTTTCTACACTGATTTCAGTGATGTATTTCATCTAATCCTGGTGCTTTGTCAACTTTTTAATAATACTGAGAGCTTTAATTGCCTTATTATCTTCTCTACTGCAGTGAGGGCTTTTTCTTTAGCATGTCTATTCCCCTCAAGGAAAGCATGGACGCTGGAATATTACAGGTCCTCCATTTCCTGGGATGAAGAAATTGCTCAGACCCTTAAGGATATCTACTTCATCTCTCAGCAACATTTAATCTATCATGGCTCCTCTTTATCTTCCTAATAAATTTGCTTCTCAGGCAGCAAAGACTTCATCATCCACACTCTTCAGACACAGCAGTGTCCTACTGCTTGGTGTCCTTTTCTTCTATGGTGCGGCCAGGAAACTCAAGACCGCAGGGCTAAAAAGTGAGATTTTTTGGGTCAGAACTAGAGACTAAGGATGGCATTCAGCTAGGAAAAAATGAGCCATGAGCTTTGCTCCTTGTTTTTCACAGAAAGACTGAGAAAAGAGGAAACCTGCCCAGCCCAGGAGGATTTGACACTATAGCAAACTGAAATGGCTGTCAGTGTTTCCATGGATGGATGGCACTGGGGAACAGGGCAAAAAGGTGCCTCCTTTCCCAGTTTCAGACTCTTTTCCACAAAGCTTAGATTTGGGTGCCTCATTATATTGTCCTCTGAAGTAAAGGCACAAAGTGGGTTTGGATGACAGGGAACAGGATGGATGCTTAAGCACTGGCTCTCTGGATTACTGTCTTTGCTGCAGCCTCTCCTTTTAGATGGCAAATGGCTCCCCTGGCTCTTCTTCTGTGCCCATTACTGGGATCAGTGGCAGGGCCCCAGCTATCACTGTCCTAATGCCTCCCAGCTGCCTGCCCTGACCTGCCTTTGCTCTGGCTTTATCAAACCTCAATAAGCTTAGTGTGTGATGAGTGATTACACCCCAGACCAGACACTGCAAACACTGCACACAGGGAACTGGAGGAATAATGTGAGAAATTCAGGATTAAAATCTTCTGCTGTCTTGCAAATGGATGTTGTTTTATTCACCTGGCTTTCCTATCATGCACTCCAGATTATACACTTGCTCCGTGTGTCACCTGCAGACAGATCTGCTCAGCTGAGAATAAAGAGATGAATAATGTCACTGCCTGAACGTAGCCATGAAAATCATAAATAAAAGAAAAAACATATTCCTGCTCAGAGGTATATTAACTGGAACTTTTATGTTATTTATGTTTTGCCTCAGATACACACATATACCAGGAGAAAAAAAATCTAGTACTTAGAGTAAATCTACTGCACTGTGTTGTAAGCTTGGAAAAAAAAGGTGTGTTGATTGATTTCCTTGTCTGAGTTATTTAGAAAGAGCTGAAAGCTGGAGGGCTGTTAGATTCTGGTAAAGTGAGTACTTTTCCCCTGAATAAAAACATTTAAAGGCTCTCAGTGTTTGTGCACGTATTCGTGTTCCAATGCACGAATTAAATGTCAGCAGAGCCAGACCTTCAGCCACAGTTGATGGCAATACTGAAGTCAGTGCAGCCACATTGATTTATGCCACCTGAGGAACTGACCCAGAGTTGTTACTTTTCACTGGACGTCACATAAGAACTATAAACGGATTTCTGAGTGCACAGAAAAGAAAATGCAACATGAGGAGTGATTTGAAACCAGAAGCTGTGTCTGAAAGGAGTGCTCCGCCCTGGAGTTGTAAACACACCAACCTTTATCAGGCACTTCCAGTGGAAATGGTGTTATCTGGACATCTAATGTCCCCCTATATTCCAAAGGGAAGCTGAAAAAGATCCTACTATTTCAAAGATCAGGCTTGTCTCTGAAAATTGTTCTCTTCCCCCTATTACAAGTGATTTCTAAGATTGCAGTAGCAAGAAAAATTTCTGTTTTCCTGACAGCAGCTTTATTGTGGGTTGCAGAACAGTTTCTATGCATTGCCCTACAGCTACTGTACATAGGGCTCAATAAGTTATTCAACTATTTTCTGGGTTTCTTCAGTAGCTTTTCTATGCAATGAGCAACCAATACAAGTACTGTGGCAGTGAAAACCTAAAACCTAAAAACACCCCATGCTGTGAAGCATTTAAATTCTTAAACTAGATTTAAGGCTTATAGTTCAAATCTGGGTTGGAATGGATGTATTTATATGGATTCTAGCAGAGCCCCCGTGGCTTGTAGCTACAGGGGATTTGGTCCAGCTCAATTTGGTGAATTGCAAGTTTTCTGGTGAAACACAGATTTGACTGTCTCATTTTGCAGTATTAAATAGTCTAAAGGCATTTGTTTGCCTTTCTGTCTCCACTAAATCTGCAATCAGTTTAAACCTGATTTTTGACTCATAAAAAACCTCAGTTAGACGGAAAGCGTATGGTCAGGTTACAAATTGAAACACTAAGGTGGAAGTACTGTATCTCCATTTCTGGTGAATTGTTTTACCATTTGCAAAGAACATTTTTTAATAACACAGTCCTTTTTCTTTGGATTAATTCCTCTGATAAATAAGGAATAACACACTTCAGCAGATATTTTCTGAATAAACAATAATTCATGCTAAAATGGACAAAACTTTTAAGATTAACAAATAGTCCCACAGATATCCTAGAGGTATCTGAGTATGTATAAATAATATGACCAGCAAGCAGGGGTTTAAAGAAAACCAAACTCAGCAAAAAAAGTGGCACAAACCATTATTTCAGTATTAGACCAGTTGTGATCCTTATCCAGTGCACAGAGCTCCTCAGTCCTGTAGCTTCAAACTAAAGGCAGTGCTTCTGCCACATCATCCAGCACCTGACTCATTGCTGCTGGGAACTGATAGCTGGGAACCAATATTAAGACTCGATCCACTTTAATGTGAAACACATCACCTCCAGGAATTCTGCATGACATTTAACTTGCTGTTTGAAAGTCACAATTGCTGTCTAAGCTGCATCTGGGAACCAGGCTCACTGTGGTGGCATGTGAGTGCTTGAACAGATTGTCTGTGTGTGCATGTCTTGAAATTTTGGTGAGTCCAGCTGACCCAATCAGTGTGTTCACAGGCAGCAAACAGCAACACACATGCAACTCAAGATTCCTTATCATCCTTCATGGGAATTACTTTTAAGGCACCAAGAATTGCTGTTAAATAAAGGGTTAGTGACACCAGTGAGCAGACAGAAAACATGCTTACTGCTTCAGATGAGAGTGTGATGGCTAATGAGAGAAGCAATGACATCCACTCAAGGCTTTCCATCTTTTCAATGATGTGTCACCATGCAAAAGGCATTGCAGATGTCAGCTGACAAGGGAAGCCTAAGTAGAACTGACATAGTATTGGAGTGAGAGAACACAGAAAGTGGCTGGGCTGTCATATTCTGATGAGATAAGCCACCAGAGTTTCCTTTTCCCAGACACCTATTACAAAAGTGCATGCCAGGTATTGCCCGGCCTCCCAACATCTTGCAGTCAGAAGAAGGGGCAGAAAGAAAGGGGTTTTGTGCTTTGAAATTTGCTGGGGTTTCAGTTTTTCAAATAAGAAATGAAGAATTGGATGCAAAATTTTAAATTTCCAGATTAAAATTTTTTTGTGTGAATTTTAGCCACATATTTTGCTGGTCATTGAGATGCCATCACAAAACTTTAGCAAAACATTCATCTTCTCCTTTTGGAGAGCAGGACTCAATTATATATCTGTCTCTGGCTTCTCTGACTGCACAAAAAGAGACAGTATTGCTATGATTATATATGACTATATATACATATATACATGTAAAATATATTATCATTATATATGTGATAAGACAGTTAAATAAGACAGGTTGAACTCTTGAAAGTTGTTGAAAGGTGAACTTTTGCATGATGCCTGCAATTCAATTGCATGCCAACAAATACAAAATAGAGAATAGATTTCTCTCTGTGTTATGCAAATCATGAAATTCTGTGACCAGCCTACCTGTACAGCCAGGAAAGGTTTATAAAGCAGGGGCGATACAAGCTCCAAAATAAGAACCAGCAGGTCTGATGCAAAGCCAGTAGTTGGGAAGTTCAGAATACAAACTAAAAGAGGCAGTTGTTCATGAAATATGTAATTTAAAAGAAGCAGCTCTTACCACAGGACATCATGGAAGCTAAAATTTCAAGGCAGACTGGACAGAAGACATAACACTTGTGAGTCACTGGATGCACAGGAATTATCTCTGACTTGGAAGGACTCTAAGATTCAGGGGCTGTAGATTAGGAGGGATGACTAGGGGAAATATTAACCAATGTCCCTGTGTTTTTCTGTTCTTTAGGCCTACTGGGGTTGGTGGAACTTCAGTCTAGCTTAGAAGAGCCACCTTTAATCAGTTTCTCATGTAGTTCCACATTAATAACCACTTTAAACCTTCTAGTCTTCAGGAAGGCAGAGCACACAAAGAGTTTAAAGAGAACCATGATGTTTCTGAGCTATCGTCAGTTCAGGTACCAGATGTTCCTGCTTGCTTTGGAATCGGTATCCTGTTAGTCCAATTCGTTCACTCAGGTTTCTACTGTGAATATAATAACAGTCAGAAAATTCAGGGTGTAGAAATAGGGCTCATGAAAGCACAGTTTTGTTAGCTTTGTGGGTAGTTTACTTTAGTTTAAAGACCTGAAATATCTAGAATGCAGGGTTCACTCCACCAGTAAAATTCAACAAATATCCAACAGTACAAGACAAATAAGTGACAAGATCACAGCCAAAGCAGCCTGTAAGAGCAATTTGCCAGTGAAGTATAAGGGCAGGATCTCTCCTTCCTTCTAAAAAGGGAAGAGGAGCTTCTAAAGACTCAAGTTTTGTACGAGGCTCTGTTCTTCATTCCCACCTACAAGAAAGTGTGACAGGATTTGTCACCAGGCATGGTGATTCTGTAACCACAGCTGTCCCTCCCAGAAAGCTAATCCAGTGTGTCAAATAACTTGGGAAAATATCTTGAGGACAAAATGGACTAGTTCTGTTTTTCTTTGTCTCGTATTTGGATATATGACCCCAAGCTTCAAGATATGCCCCACTGAAGATGTATGAGCGGAGTCACCTCGAGCTGCCTGTTGTCTTCTCACACAGAGTGCAGCTCATGTTACTGTTCTCTTTAAATGCCCCACTTATTCAGTGGTGAATTACAGCTGGACAATTCATCCTGGCTAAACTAAATAGGATAGTTGCACACACTGCAGCCTGTCTGTCACAGGTCATCATTATGATATTAATGACCATCTGTAAGCAAAGTACACAGGCAGGGTGTGATTAGTGCAAGCAATTTAGCCACTATGCTTTTGTCAGTGTGAATGCAGTTTAAATTAAACTGCAGTTGGCTGCAGCTGAAGAAGCTTTTTCTTAGCTCATAATGAGCAGATTCCAGTTTTCTCACAAAATCCTTTCCTTCAATAACAACTCACAAGGCACTTGCAGAGTTGCAAAGTCTCTGTGCCTATATCTTCTATTTCTGCTCTGTTGGCTGGGGAAACTCAGCAGGTTCCAGATCAGACTTTTTCTTTTTCCCTTTCCTGAGAGTGAAATACAATTTTTGTGTAAATCAGAGCTCCGTCTTTTGTATGTAGGTACTGATGATTTGAATGGAAACATTTCACCATTTAATTTTTTTCTCTTCTGAAGCCAAGGTGAAAGCCTGGCTTTTATAGCTGAAAACCTGATTACTGGAATACAGTTCTCCCACAGTAGTGCAAATTAGTCCTCCACTGTGCTGCTTTGCAGCCAAGGGAAGACATAAGACTGTCTTAGAGCCAATCTCTAGAGATGCAGTACTCCAATTCGTTCTGCTGTTTGTATCTCAGAAATCCTCCAGAGTGCAATTCAATGACCATTGAAGCCAACTGGCATTGAACTCTGTCATAAATCCAAATCTCATGATGGACAGGGTTTAAAAATCCCTTGACAGGGGAAAACTGTGGATGATTCTGCTGCAGTGGCAAAAAAGTCTAACAAGAGCCATGGCTCTACGCACAGGAGGAGAGAGGTAGGAGCAAAGGGGTGGTTTTACCTCTGCCTCTGGCAGTGGTCAGGCTAACACTAAGAACAAGGGATAGGTCTGATATCTGTGATTTAAAGATAACACTGGAAAAGCAGAGAGGGCAAGGTAGAACCAGGGCAATAACTTAAGGATGGATACAGCAATGATGAGCTGCTATAGCAAATACAGTGTTCACTGCATCAGGACAAACCTGGATGCCTTCACTGAGCATAGGATTTAGCAGAGATATGCAAAAGGTATCTGGAACCTTTATAGGGGGTGAGCCAATTTTGTGCTCCTGGCTTTAAGCTCTGTGAGTCTGAGAGGTGTGACAGCCTTGTTCCAGGCTTCAGGAGCAATAACCCTATTTTCCCAGCTCTCTGAGCAAATAGTATTCTGATTGAATCCAAGTGTGTTGGCTTGCTCAGAAACAATGAGACAGCTGATTTCAGTTACAGAAATATTGCCTTGAAGTGAATTTGGGGAGGTTGCTGATAGGCCTCTGGGGTGCTTGCTAGAATATCATAAGGAGTTGGGGTTCTTTCATCGAATTTAAAAAAAATATGGTGGACACAGCATACATTTTGGGGGAGGTGGGCAGGGCGGTGGGTGCAGCACAATGTAATTTAAGGAGTGCAGGCCAATCCTAGCTTTTTAAATTTTTTATCTTTTCTTTTTAATTTCTTTTTCTTGTTTTTTTTTTCTTTTTTTTTTTTTGACTTCTTTTAGTTTTGATCTTCTCATGCTACTTTTTCCATTTATTTCATTTGCTGTTCCCAGCCTGTTTACTTTGATTGATGCTGATGTGGAGGGTTTATGCCAGTTTACAACTGTCCTGTTTCTTCCCTTAGCATCTAGTCCTGGCCATTCCTGAAGACATTATTGGGCTGGGTGGATTTTTATTTTAACTTATTATGGATATTCCTATGCTGTCATACTGTTGGCATATGCACTACGGAGTTTCTAAAGTCCATGGGACGCTGAGGATTCTCATATTTCTTAACTACAGATATACTTTGAAAATTTACTCTCTGTTGCTCTGAAGACTTTTTTTTTTAACATCTCTGTGTTAAGCACAAAAGGTAAAATATTGTCTGGGTAATTGTTACATTAAAACTTCATAATTTATATTCAAAATCTAAATATGTGTTGATGCCATAGTACTAAATAAATAATTAAATGTAGCCAAAACGTTTCCATACAGAAGACAGAGGGAAATTATGAATCTTCTCATTATGAAATTCCTTTATTCTCTGACCCGCTGGCTGGAATTTTTGGAAAGAGCAAACAGATAATTTCTGGTGTTTGACCAGCACTGCCACATATTAGAGACACTTATCATAAAGTGGACCCAGTGGGACTGCTGTTAGAAAGCTTCCAAAATAAATGTTGCCTGGATTTCTGGCCAACAGCTCGGTTTGACCACAATCGAATCCCTTCTTATTTGACATTGCTGAATGTGTGTGCCACAAGTCTGTTTGCTTGGCATTATTGCTCTGGAATACTTACTCTCTAAGCAATAACAGTGTTTGCCTTTACACGTGGAAACATATTAATAAGAGAAGTAGAACATAAGCTGGTTATTATGTTAGGTATTTGCCTTGTGTTGCTTATTCTTCTTGTATCTAAAAGTCTGGGATGTCTAATTGAGCAGCAGTGAGGGCTGTTCTTAGGTAATCAGCTACATACTCTAAATAATTAACAAGAAATAGCTCATGATCGGTTTGTGGAGGAAATCTAGACTGGTACTTGTGCGTATGGCAACGTACGACAGTACATTAGCAAAAATCAGGACTTGCTCTGATTGGCATTTTTGCTGCCATCTGGCTTTTAAGTAACACATTATCTATCCCATTCTCCCTAATTTGAGAGTAGCTAGTTTTGCACAAGGCTGCTCACGACGAACGTCTTACACTGGGACAGGAAAAGAAGCAAGGCTGTGATGTTTGTTGCTCCCTCTCTTGATAAGTACAACTGCCCTGAGACCTCCGGGCCCAGACCCCACTGTTATATGGACTAGGCCATCTCCTTCCAGTGCTTAGGCAATTCAGATTTGAGAGACTGTTAGGGTAGGGAGGAATTTCATACAGACTGAAAGCAATGGAACTTGTGTTGCCCTTAACCACAGTATCATCACATCATTCTTTCAAAGCCACACAACCCAAAATTTCTTCCCATCTGCTTATTCTAGCCACGTAAGGAAAAGCTCATGGGAGCTCATAGTTGGGAAGTGCAATGAGAAAGCTGAATTTGCCATCCCACAATATAACACCATTCGGAATCCTTGTTTAGAAACACATCAAACTCTAAGCAAATTCAACAGCAGGTCCACACAGTTGCCAATATTAGCATGTTGTTACAGAGGTGAAAGCTTCCTAATAGCAGCTAAAATAAAATCGTTCATGGTTCATTGGTCTTGTGTTAGCATTGTCCTTTAGCTAAAATAACCTTTCCTTCTGGAATTTGCATCACCATTCTACTGGCCTGAGTACCTTTCTGACTGTGAATTTACTCCCTTTACTATTTTGTTTTGGTTTATATAAATTTGTAAAATGAAGAGTAAGACTTTCAATATCCTCTCATAAAATATATTCTCCTTTATCTGACCCAATCAGTGTTATCGACTCCTTAAATCCTGTCTTCAGATTGAGTTCTTGTCAGTGCCTTGCACAATGGCACTCATACTTCCTCCTTAATGTTGGGAATATCTTAACAGATACCATCTATTTTTTCAGCTGCTCTTCTTACTCAGTCCACGACACATTAATGACTCATTGAAGAATGTTTTTTTCTTCTGAAATCCCTGAGCATTTTCCTCTTTGTTGTGTCCAGCCCATGAACTCTCTAATCAGCTCTCTCATCAGTCTCCGTGTGCATGACATGCACCTTGGCTGGGAAACCACATTCCATTTCTAGCATTTTTCATACTACTACAATTCTTTCTTTGTTTTCCAAAGTCTTAATGACGCCTCTCAACCCTGTGTCATCAGCAAAGACTTACACTTTTAGAGCCAGACCACCTACTGAAAAGTGGTCCCAAGACTTATCCTTCTGGAGCTTCACTAAAAACTTCCTCTAATCCATTGCCATATCCCCTTCAGTCTGTTCCTCACTAATTAAACAATTTGCTTTCATCTCCAGCTTGCTCAGTTTAACTATTAATTTCCCAGGTATTGAGCTGAGGGGACATTTATTCCTAAAGAAAAAGTAACTTTCTTACTGAGTGAGAAGCCTGAGTTTGATACAACGAACCTTCAATAAAACTTTTTCTGTGTTTCATTTTGTTTTTCTTCCCTTCAGAATTTATTCTTAAGCATTTTATGAACTAGACCAGAATGTCTGGCCTCTAGGTACTGGATTTTCCTTCCTCACTCCCTCTGTCTTTGTATAGAGAGACTCACAATCCTAAAGATGCATTAGCTATAAGTTTTGATATTTGTTCTCAGAATTTCATAGTCCAGTTCTTTGAATTCCAGCACAGGAGAGCACTCAACTCACCCAAATTACATCTCCAGACATTGTCATTTCCTTTAGCTCGGCTCTACCTCTTTGGAACGTCTATAACTTCAGTTGATAAAATCACAGATCTAGAAGGGAAGGTACATCACCTAATGCCCTGAGCAAATAATCTATAGCTGCATTATTTTTAACTCTTGATTGTCCAACTTACCTGTAAACATTATTTTGAAGATTCAATAACATTGCCAGACAACGTATTTGAGAGTTTTTCTGTCATTACCATTAAAATTTCCCTGGTGTCTAGCAGGAATTTTCCTCATCTACAATTCAGACTCGTTAGTTCTGCTTCCAGCCATCACGGACATGAAAAGCAGACCATATCTTATCTCTAACAGCCTTTGGTCTTCTTAAGTGCTGAAGTTCTTCTTCAGTAACACAAAGAGCCCCAGTTCTTTGCTCACACAAAACTGGTTGTGTTAGTGTAGATTGTGACCTCTCTTACTGCTGCTTTTGGGACAGCATCTTTCTCAGAGCACTGTATTCTAATACAGCAAAAATCTCACAGAACCTTTCATAGTGCTGAGTCACTCCTGCCTGAACTAGAAATTACATCACTGGCTCATGGCCACCTTTGATCTGCTATAACCCCAAAGTCTTTGTCCATAAAATTATTCCCAAGCGTATTTCCACCCTGCTCAGATAGGTGCAGTTGGTTGTTCCTGCCAAAATATTATTTTCTTACTTTTTTCTCCCTAACAAACTTCATTCCATTCATCTTCCTGCTAATTTTCAGAATGTCCCTTCAATAGACAAGCTCATTTTGAATTTTCAGTGAGCTTGTAGTCCTTTCTTGCTCCATATCCTCTGCAAATTTAATAAACATACTTCCTATTCCATCATCTCTGTTAATGAAAATATTGAATAAATGCAGACTTAGGACAGACTCCTGGAGAATGTCACTCAATGCACCCTTCCATTTGGATAATGAACCATTGATGAGTACTTGGTAAGTATTGATTTCCAATCACTTTTTCACCCCTCTCATACCAATTTCATTAAGAGAGAGTATTTGCCTAGCTTGCTTATGAGAATGTCATGTGAGATAGTGTCAAAAGCCTTATTCAGGTCAAATTTGCCAAATTTGTTGCTTCTCCCTCACTCACACAGCCCTTGATCTGGTCAAAGGAGACAGCTGGATAGATGTGACACAGCTTGCTCATGACTAATCTATAGTGTGTGCTGCGTATCCACTCTTATCTTCCAGGGGACAGTTTGTTCCAGACTTTTGCTAGAAATCAAAATGAAGATTGGTGGCCTATCTCCTTTACAGGATTTCTGTTTTTTCTTCCTTAATAACCTGAAATCCCCTGGCTCCACTTCCTTTTACACACTCATCCTTTGCTGTTACTGTTTTGTGCAATCAGTGTACCTTTTATTGCCTACTTTCTCTTTTGTTTTATCACTTGTTTCAAAAGATAAGGCAGTGTGTTTATTAGTTGCAAAGCTTCTTGTATTTTCTCTCTGCCATGGAAAACGTTTTAATATTTTTAATTACTTCTGTATTTTCCTTTCTTTTCTGTTCTGTGAGGTTTCACTATCTCTGGCTTTATAGAGGAAATGGAGGGCGACAGGAAGGGTAGAGCAGGGGCCAGGTTCTCCAACATAGGGGTTTTCCTTTGCTTCTGGAAGCATCCACCGCGCACGGGAGTGACCTGCTTATCTTCAGAGCAGAGAATGTGCCCTGCTGGCACTGCTTATACATCCCTAAAAGACACTGCAAAACAACTGCATATTGCTGCAGAGGTTTTTTTTTCCTTTTGAAGTTTTTGCAGTCTTCTGAACTCTAATAGCTTGCAAAACTTTTGCTTGTCAGCCCAGAGACCACTTTTTAAGCTTCCTGCT
This sequence comes from Eulacestoma nigropectus, assembly GCA_013397775.1. Taxonomy (NCBI): domain Eukaryota; kingdom Metazoa; phylum Chordata; class Aves; order Passeriformes; genus Eulacestoma; species Eulacestoma nigropectus. The sequence continues at coordinate 635,605 of VZTE01006652.1, forward strand.
CTATTAAGCAAATCAATCCACATTTGCTGTATTTTAGAGTGTTTAGACTACCCAAATGTGGTTTATTACACCATTGAAATGCTCTAATTCATTTTTAAAGGTCAGACAAAATCAATCAAAACAAATCAATTTACATTTTAAAAACTGTGTTAATGTGACACCGTTATGGTAACAGAGATTGAGGAAGCCCTGGTTTCACAGGTAAATTAAAATAGACCTAGAAAAATAAATAAAGGGCTGTAACTGTGAAGACTAAGAACAGAACCGATTCATCAAGTTAAGGAAAAGGGATTTAGGGCTGGGTCTGCATCTGATGTAGCTCTAGGGGGTGATGCTGATTTTAAATCAAGTGAGAACTGGTCCAGAACCATTAATTGAACAACATAATTAGTTTCTGTGGACTTATCTTTTGGATTTTTTTTCCCTAAACACTCCCAAGCAGTGCTATTAACAGTATACACTTCCCAGCTGAAGCTTCTCTCCATATTAAATATCCAGAGGGAAAAATGGCTGAACACGTTCATAAACTTCATTTTCTCCAAGCAACACACGTTTGCTAAATTTCAAACCATTACAATACCTGGCAATCTTGGTCACTAATTCCTGTTTAAAATTCAGAAATTCAGAGAATATTATGAGCCGTGCTAGTAGCCTTGCACAGCTCTTGCCTGAGTCAAGACAGAGAAGAGTATACTGGAGGCTGAACACAGGGAAAAGAAATAGTCTGTCAGTTGAACTTTCCTGCTCTTTGCAGGTTCTAAGGAAACTTGGGTGAGGCAGCTCAACAATTCCTTGGCATCTCAAAAATGTAAGGTCTTGCAGCAGTTTTTTCCTGCTTCTTTCCCTGTCTACTTAAGAGGCAGAACAAGCCTCTAATTGCTGAGGTGGTGACGAATTCCAGGACTTTTTCTAGAATTTTGGGCACAAATGGCAAACTAAACATTGATCTTTCAACATGTGTCAGTGTCTTTATAACTTACTTTTTTTGAATCACTATCTAATCACACTCAGCCCTGTTTGCGTAGTAGAGGATGTGAATGAAGTTGTTTTTCACGCTCCCTCCAATATCAGACTATACCTCCATTTTCTTTCTTCAAAGGAAAATAACTCAAAGAAGTGCAGAAGTTAGAGAGGAAAAAACCAACCAAAACCCACCACTTTTTTCCTGTTATATTTCCGAATTCCAGCTGGATGAGTTTCAGCTAAAGTATCCAAGGGGAGCATAGTGGCACCAGTCTGGAGCAGGATTCAGCTCAGCATTCAGGATTCAGCATCCGAGGACAGCAGCCCAGTAATGGAAGGACAGGGCTGAACAAATTGCTTGGAACAAAATATCCTGGATCCTTCTGTTCATTTTTAGAAGCCAAAGCAGCTTCAGCACTTTAAGAAGCTGTTGGAAAGTCTGGAAAAACCTACTTCTTTATTTACTGCTTTTTATATTTACAAGATCTACTTGCAACTAGGACCAGAAATGCTGACGTTTTGATAAAAAATTGCTTTAAATTTTGGTGGGGATTAGCAGATTTGCCAAAAGTCTCATTAACAGACCCTGTTTTTGTCAATTTTACAGCCCAACTGAAGTGGCTTCAGAGCCTTGGGTACACCTCACCCTCTGAACTTGCAGATGCTTTTCCTCACCAAGTTCTTATCTTTAAAACTGCACGTTAATCACGGCCTCCTTAAATCCTTCTGCTGATGGTAATCAATAGCAGCCTGAGTAAAATTTAACTGCCTAAAGGTTTCTGAAGTAGAAAATACTCTATTTACTTCTTCAAGTGAGCATTTCTGAGTTAAAAATCCTTATAAGCATAAAGAGTGAAAAAAAGAGATGTATCTTGGAACTAAATTAATAGTAAATTATGCATATTTGCTCTGGTGACAGCTTGGAAAATTTTGTGAGCAGCAGGGCTGCATGGTAAAGGCAGAACCATTTCTCCAGTCCTTTCTCAGAAAAAAAAAAACCAAAACCTTCTGCTGTATCTCAGGAGGAAGGAAAGTCTAGTGGATATGGCACTGGATGGGGTGTCATGAGACCAGGTCTTCCTGCCTGACCTTTTGGCTGCTCACTTAATCTCCCCATATTGCAATTAATAGGCTCGTCACTGGGGATAGCAGTCCTCCTATCTCTTGCTCTCTCATCACATCTGTCACGTTTGTTTTGCTCTTTGGGTGACAAACTTTCTCTCTGGTAGTGCCCTTTTGTAATCTCCTTTTACAATCCTCCAAGTTTTGATCCAGGCTGCTTTAAAAAACAGATAAGACTATTGGTTCTGAGCACTGAAGAGGAAGCTCTGCCTCAAAAAGTTGGGCATCTGGACAAGCTGTGCAGTGATATTTTGGCAATGCAGAGATTTTGCAGTCACAGCAGAGTAGGTCTTGAGAGGGAGTGAAAATCAGGGGGACGAGGTAAGATTGTGGGTAAGGGATGGGGGATGCAGCTTATCTTTCCCCTCTTTTGCTCTAGTTTTTACCTCTTTAGGTACAAAGTACACAGGCCCCTTATGCTGGGCACTATATTGCCTATACCATGAGCTGGCTGTGACTGAAAATTTCCAAGCATTTGTTGTTTTCAGAAGTCTGCAGCTCCCTTTGCTAATGGAAAGCAAACAGACCTCTGATATTGCTCTAATGGGTGGGGTTTTTCCCTCTCCTTTCCGTCTTCAACCATCCTAAAATAGCCATCTCACTTTTGGTCATCAGTTCTTCAAGGGGAAATTATGCTAGGGAATGGAAAATTTTTTTTAACGCCAAGTTTTAGCAATTATTGTGTCAGGTTCCAGATCTCTGGAAAATAGGGTTTCCTAATGGAAACTGACCCTTCTCTCACCCAGATAACACTGTCACTGTAGCTAATATCATGTGTCTCGTGATACTGACTGTCAGCTTAAATTGATTACCCAGGATGTTCCTCCACACCCTGCTGTAAGATGTCACTGCTCATATTTATAACTGGCCTCTATCTGCATACCTACCAGTCAGCATGTGCAAAGCCTTGTCCTCATTCTCTCCATAAATGTTTATTGAAGAGAAAAATACAATGTTCAAGATTTTTTTCCCCCCTCCCATCACTTATGCTATGAAAGAAATTTATTGGTATCATGAAATAATTTATATATTTGAAAATTTATTGTAGGTTTCTGAACTTCAGCTCAGCTCCACACATTACATAAGTATTTATTTATGACCTGTGTAGATTTAATAAAAATGACACAAAAACTCAGCTGTATTCAAGTGTCAATTGGTACTTAACACCCAGGCTTACATTTATTGTAAAGGTTGTTTTCTTGAACATTAGAGAGATGAAATATTGAAATCCTTAGTTCCAGGAATTGCATTTTTTATGTTTCCTGGAGACGTCTCCCTGAGGACCTAGAGCATGATGGCATACTTTGGTAAGGAAATAAAAGCCCATCTACTTAATAAGCAGTCTGTTCCTTCATATTTTAAGATATCTAAACAGTATTTGCATTTCCCAGACTGGTACAACTTCTGACAACATCTCAAGCCATCAGGTAAATAAGAGAAGTGAATGTTCCCTTCCTTCATGAGAAAGGTGGTTTTTGATGTTTAAAGCACCAGATTCCATTTCATTATGGCAATGCTAGGCAGACTTAATGAAAGTTTTACTTTGATCCTCGAGATTTGATGTCAGGAATATCAGATCTTGAGAAAAGCAGTAGGATTTGGATCTGTATTCATCACGTTTGTAAAAGGAATGGAGGATGAATAGCTGTGCCTTTGAAGGAGAGGAGCTGAAGAAGAAAAAGATGCATATTTTAACTAGCAGTCCTTTGGTAAAACATGAGCACATGTTAATGGAACAGACACAGCCATTCCAGCTGCCATGTTCCACCAGTGCTGCACTTAGCAGATGGATCTGCAGTGACTTGGATCAGCCTTCAGAAACAAAATTGACCTCAGCTCCAATGTACAAACTGCATCTCACAGGCTCCCCTTCCCAGGCAGTGTGTTTTCCGGCTCGAAGAGGTTTAAGTCCACAGGGAAGATATTTTTCCTGCTTTGGAAAGTCATTCATGCTGCAGTGCACCGGGATCTTTTTATATTTTGACAAAGAACCTGAATGGTTCAACACAAGAGATCTTTTCCTGTTCTTTCATTAGTGTGTGCAGCTGAATGAATGGAGTGGGGTGGACTATGAAAGGAGACTGAGTGTACCTGTCATAATCTTCTCAGCTGATTTATTTTCAAGGAAAGTCTAAAATTTTCAATCCCTTCAGATGTGGTGCATTGTCTCGTGTAACTCAATAATTAAGGTTGCTTAGATGGTTTTACCTTTTGTGGCTTGTCAAATCAAATTACTTACAGTTTATCTACATGTATGGAAAAATATTTTTTAAATTTTAGTGCTGGAGAGCAAGGCGGTCTCAATAAAAATTGCAATAATTTGTTATACTTCACAATAAAACTGTAATGCCCAGGAAATTGAACCTTTAAGAATTTTATTATTCTAGTATCTTTTCATGTTGATTGCTGAAATAGTCTAGCTTCACAAAAAAAAAAGCCAGGCTTTAAATTACTGTTAACAGTGTACAAAGAACTTCATCACACACTGTTTTAATAGGAAGATCTCAAAAGCAAGCAGACACTGAAGCTGATAATAGCAGTTAATTACTTCGAATGGAATAAAATATATTCTGGTTGTGAAGAGGATCACCTTTGGAACACGGGCCAACAGCAGTTGTGGGAAAATGATGTTTTTTACGCAGGCTTGCATCTGCCGCATTTGGGTACTTTGCTACCACATTTATATTTCTCCGAGATGTAGGGGTGTCGGGGATCTTTTTTCAATACTTCTATTTTGATCTCCCTTAGGATGGGGGGAGAAGATGGGGCAATGCCTTCTTTCTCAAGTTCTTATCTTCAGGAATGCCCCATCAGAAATATTTTTACAGTCCTAGAGGAAAGAAGCAGATATGTAAACAAATATATATTGAATTTTTTTTGTGGAAGATTATTCAGTTGTGATCATAGCAAGGTCTGGAAATGGTCAAGTCAGTGCTCGTTGTTGGAGGTATGTTTCCATAATAGAATATGCCATACTATTTGTACTCCATCCAGCTGGCCTGTCGGAGCATAGTATTTTATGTAATTATTGCATAAATTTTAAAAGATAAAACATGTAAATGAACCTGAGTGGTAGTAATAGATGATTTTAATTACCCAGACACAGACAAGATCGCATTAAGTAGAGGAAATATTTTTCTAAATCTGGAATGAGAGTGCTTTCTAATTCAATCTGGACATCAGCTGACAGGCAAAGAAACAGGGCTAGGTTTGACTGTAACTTGGAAAGGAGGTTGACAAAATAATGTTAAAGGACAATTTGGGCTTCAGTATTTTAGTTGGGGTCACAAATACACTACAGAAGGAATTAAAATGACATTCAAAGCTATGAAGGGAAGCGAAGAAGAGGACCCCAGCCATCAGGTTCAAAATAGCAAACTGGGATACCATGTAAAGCAAATTAAATAAGGCATTAAAGAGAAAGATGATAGAAACCAAGGGGGCTAAAATGAACACTGAATATTCTGTGATATACAGATTTGACAAATTGCTTGACTTACACCGAGTTGTATTCTCATTTGTCAGAGGCTGGGCAAATAACCCCTTCTTCAAATGTAAGATAAAACTCCTCTGTGCTACTTAAAACTCATAGATCTACTGATCACTGAAGGCAGAAGAGGATCCACAAATTTTTGTGACACTCTACAAAGACGGACTTCCTTCTACCCCTTTTTGTTTGCAGTTGACCCATACTTGAAGGGGTTCTTCAGATTCCCTCTCAGTGTTTGGTTCTAAATTATTTGATTTCCTGTACCTGCCCCTTTTCCCTTGTTTGTGTTCTCGTCACATTTCAGCAGTGCAGCTGCTACAGAACAGTAATAACATAAAACCCCTGAGCTATTGGTGGATACAGGAGCCAGACCTGGAAGGGATCTTGTAGGATGCCAAGTCAAATCTTCTGTACTTAGATGCAAACATGTGATAGACATTTTTACTCTGGAAGGCTTTTCAGAACATCTGCAAACACTGTTCTATTCCTAAGCCACTAACCTCTCCCCAGCCCCCTATAGCAAGTGCAGGGGAAAGTTAATGTAGAGAGCCTGAAAGCCACACAGGCTGTGCCACAGAAAGAGGGAGAGATCTCATAGTTGTGATGTCATTGAGTAGATAACATTCCCGAATGACCCCAGTCATTTCTATTACCTGGAAATGAGCCTCATGAGAAGGACCTGGTTCTCATGCCATGCTTCATCTGAGTGCAGTTCTGTGAAGATCACCACGGCCAGTTTCAGATTTCTGTGACACTTTAGCTCTTTCATGTGCCTGATGTGACATAATGCTGAAGCTGTGATTTGCTTTCAGTTCCTACCGGTGTTTGTCAGCTGCTCCAAAGCCATATGTAGGTTTAGCTGGGAGTAATCTCACCACCAGCTGAAGAGGCATGGAGAGCATTTGAGAGAGGAAGACTAGCTGGAACAGATCATGGCTGTCACTGTAGCCTTCTGCTCACCAACAGCTTCCTGATTTACCACATATTTATATCCAGAACAGCAGCGTCACCCACATGGACCAGGCACTGGCAGTGGTGCAGCCCTGCACTGCTCCGTGGCCCTTCCCTGGTACATGTTCGGGGAGCCACAAGGAACCTCCTTCCCATGCCCTCCTCCTTGAGCTACCTGTGGGAAGAACCTTGCCTTGATGATGTTGCCTGCATGCAGCCATTATATGTGATAATGTGGTGTTCTGCATGTTGAACATTTGTGCCATTAAGGGTCTGGAAAAAGACTGATTTCTCATCTTGTTGCTTGACGGGAAGGTCAAGAGAGATCTTTGGCTCCACACCTGTTTCTTCAGAAGGTCTTGATCGACCTCCAAAGGGTATGTGAATTTTGAGTCTGAGTTTGGAGTAAAATTGAAACATGGATCTGGCTCTGGGTTAATATAGTTGTTGAAATCCATGCTGCAGAGATTATTTTCTTTATATTTTTAATGTTATATTTAACCTCAGATACAAACTGAATTTTGTCTCTCATTCAGAGTTGTCTTTGAGAGGAGGCAGAATCTGAGGGAAGCACAAATGGTCAGCCCAGTCCTAAGGCCCAAGATCTGCTCAAAAGATGGAGACCTGAAGGTTTACTAGGATTGCTGACATAAACACATGAAAAAAAAAAGCCTAGGGAATTAAGGATAACACCCCTATTTCTCTGTCCCAAGAAAGGTGAAGAAAACAGCAAGGTAATGAGGCTATCCAGCTATTAAAGAACATGACTGGGAAGTTAGTGGCAATTGGGCTGATAATGTTTCTGACAGTCTGAATGATTTCTTCCCTTCAGCATTGACAAAAGGAACTGAAGGTCAAATTTCTGTGAAGAGGATACATTTTCCTTGGGGGGGAAGTGAAATGTTAAAAGGCTCCATGATTGTAGCAGAGAAGATAGGCAGTCAGAAGTATTAAAAGTTGACAGGCAGCAGGTCCTTATGAATTATATCTAAGAATTCAACAAGAAGTAGCAATGGAGATAACAAAGACCTTTTGCTGCTGAGTTTCGGTAGGTCATCACAGTCAAGAACAGAGGGTAAGAATGGCAAAAGGCAGAGCTAAATGCAACAACACTGAGTAAAAATTGACTGGGGGAAAGAAAGAAGTAAGCCAGATCTGTGTTTGGCTTGAGCAGGAGGTGTAGTAAGTGCTGTTCATGGATGAAAGCAGCAAAGATTCTGGTGATCTTGGGCCTGTAATGGAAAGACTCAAGTGTCAAGAGAAAGAGGAAAACACGGTAGCTGGGGAAGTAGTGAATCAAGCCAAAGAACAGCTGAATTTTTCCTTTCCTACCCAGTCATCTCAGTCCCTGGACATCCTGCCATGTCACAGCAGAAGGATGGCTTTCCAAAAGCACAGCCTCCAATTCAGAAATGACCCTTACAGAAGTAATAAAGATAATCCCTGTCCTCTTCTAGCCACTGCTGTCCATGGCTTCTGTGCTGTGCTCATCCTCCCTTCTCCTGAAACACCTTAGTCTGAAAGTGAAATGAATCACAGGCCACTTCAGTTGGCCTTATTGCTGGATACTTGCACAGCTTCCATGTCTGAAAGCACATAACACCCTAAGAATCCTGGGGAACCACTGGGGTAGAGGAGAGAGCGTTTTGTTCCCCTGAGAGACCAGGGAAAGGCTCTGCCAGCATTTCCCGATACTGCCTCTGTTTGAGAGTTATTTGGAAGAATGACAGTTATGGTAAGAGCAGAAGATTGAATTGATGCAATTAAACATGCTGTCATAGATGATCTTACCGAGAGGAATCATCTCTTTCCTGGCATTAATTACAAATAGTACAGGCGATAATGACCAGTCCTTTAGGCCTCTTTCTACTGTAATGTATAGTGTTTGATGCCTTTACCCTTCCGTTAGCTTCCACTTTTAAAAATCCCATTATTGCTGTATTATGGCAGCACAAAAAGACTCTGCCGAGACAGCAGGTTCTGTAAAAGAAACAGGGAGCAAATATGTTGTCTTGCAGGCTGGGTGGACAAAACAGGGAGGAAATGGGTCCCCAAGCTTAAACAGGGATGTGTGAGGTGCAGAGAGAAAGTGATTTGCACATTTTATGAAGGGAGTTAATAAAGCAGAGTCAGATTGTGTAGGGGTGGGCAGAAGAGCTAATTTTAATACCTTATTCAGCAACGGGCTTCAGGCTTATCCAGAACCTCCATGAATAACTAACACAAATACTGTAATAAATAACAATGACAAATAAAGCTATGCAGCGATTTATGGAGATATTTTTCCCATTTGCATTTTGATGTCTTTTAGAAAGCGATTATTTTTTATTAAAAGCAAAAAAAAAATTGGTAAGAAAATTCTGAAGTGCATTTTGTTTATTTGGAGACCAAAAAAAAAAAAAAGCTATTAGCAAGAGCTGAGTAGTTAAACAGCTTTTAAGCCTAGAGAATCCTTCATTCTAGGCCTACCTGAAGAACTCACTTTGTGACCTTGTATAAGTCATCTGATTTCCTCACAACTCCACCAACCCTAGGGAAAAATAGGAAAAAAATTCAAGATCTCACTGAGAATCAGATTTCACATCTGATCTCTTTTCCCTTCAAAAGTGAACTATAGAAATAAGAAAGATGACTATTGTTTAAATACTGGGAAAAAATATGGAAATAAGATGAAATAAAGGAAATGGCTGCATTCTGTAACCCACTTTGAACATGATCCAAGAGTAAATAAACCCCAGGTACCCAGCAAGAGTGAGCACGGCCATTATGAACTTAAACAATGGGCACAGTTGTGCTCATTGCCACCCTTGTGTAAGTCTGTTTTACCCTCCAGGTTTTCACAGCAATTGTCCTGAGCAGAGACAAACCAGAGATCTCAAAAACCAGAGGCAACAAAGCCTGGCTGAAAGGTGTTGAAAAATCCAACCACTCTAGCTGGATTCCAGGTTCTGCACTTGATGTGCTTTGTTAGGAATGGATTTTGCTTCGTTTCCCTTTCAATCTTTTCTTGGTTTTTCTGTTGTAATATTAACAAACAATTTTTTTTTTTTGAAAAAGCATTTATAGTGCTTACTGTAATGAAGTGCTGATATTCTCAGTAAGACCTAGGCTCTGGTTACACCTATCTTTACTTTAAGAAGAAATGTCCATTTTCTTCCCTTCCAGTTACTTTTCAGCATGTCATTTTGTAAAGACCCATGAAAACCTGAACTCTAAAGAAACTGCCCTAGGAACTTGCTCAGGGATTTTGCATATGCTACACAGCAAGACCAGATAAAACCACTCTAATTTATTTTATTTTATGGATGAGTTATTATTTTATGCTTTAGTCAGTCTAAACTAAAGCTGAAAAATAATGTAAATAGAGCCACTTGAAAATGCTGTAAACCTCCCTAATAAACTATAGATTCACCTGTGAACTTGAGGAAGATATTTTGACTAATTCTATATTTCAAAAGCATTAGGTATTAAAACACAACTTTATTTGAGCTGAGAAGCAGGGCAAATCCCAAGTGAAATTCTCACAATTTTGCTATAGTTTTCACCCAAGGAATGTTTTCTTAATGCAAAATTAAATCTATTTGTTAATCATCAGCTAAAAGGAAACCAATTATTTACTTTTTTTTTTTTTTTGCCTTCCTTACATGGTTATATAATTGATCTGGCAACAGAAACACAACTGTTGTGCACTATTTTGTTTATAAATTTCATTAAAACCAGAAATAGTTTTTTGCCTGACTTGCAATTTTGTGTCAGGAGCAACCTCTCTAAGAACAGCAATAAGTGTATGAACTTTCCAGTGCTGAGTGTCAACCATTGACACAAAAAAACCAGATCTAACTTTGATTCTGTCAGGTGATTTTTTCTATCTTTTGTTATATCTGACAGTAGGAAAGTCTCTTAGTTTGAGACTTGGTAATGCTCAAGAAAATAGGGTCAAGCAAGAATTTCTAGGCTGATTGATTCTGCAGCTTCACTCTCAAATGCTCTTCAGGGTTACTCTTAGGTGACAGTCAATGTGGATAGTTGTTTTATTTTTTTTTTTTTTATTTGTTCAGATTTCAGTGAATTGGAAAATATCCAGTGAAACTTAATATCACACATCTTGGCTGAAATTCTGCAGTTCTCAGAATTTAGTCTGGACAGGAGGATTTATGATTTTCCATTTAAGACTCAAAATAGTCTTTGAGAATTCACTGAAATTCTCAGCTAATTTGGCCTGAATTTTGAAATATAAGAAAAAATCCCCAAATATTTATATTCCTCATCATAAGAAACAGTATTCAGCAAAGCTTTTGCTAAACATTAATCATTTCACCTTATATTTATATATCCTGCTTTGTTTGTCTCACTTTGCCTGCATATGATGTTATGTTACTGTGAATATTGCTGCTTCCTAGGCTATTGCTTACATTTCCTGAGAAGATGTATGGCCAGCTCAACTTGAAAAGGTGTAGAACAGTCTTGCATGTGGATTCTGGCTCAACCCTTTCTTCCTCCTGCTGCGTTTGCCAAGAATTACACAGGCAGAAACGTCACTCATGTTGTCAACAGGGACAATCCTGTGGCAACTGCAGAGGAGGAAAAAAGCTGACAGCTTTTCTTTACATCTATTTGAAATACCATAGAAAGTTTCCTTCCTGACCCAAGTATTCAGTAGTGTGATGCTATTGTTCACATCCAAAAAAAGATGCACAGGTTTGACACGGGCGTGTAGAATGTGACTGAGAGGGAACATGAAAACTTCTGTTGCCATCAAACCCTCTCAAAGTGAGGGCAATGGATCCAGACCCCAGTGAGGCTGAGCTTGGCTCTCTGGAGCTGGGTACAGGACTATTATCTAAGGCCAAGCTGGATGTAGCTTTGGGCAACCTGATCTCATGGGTGGCATCCCTGCCCATGGTGGGGTGGTTGAAATGAGATGATTTTTATGGTCCCTTCCACACCAAGAACTTTTATGATTATAAGATCCTGTGATACTACCCCAGCATTGCTGGATATGGAGTACATTAGAGCCATGATGTCATCACAAAACTAATTTATCACTCATTGCCAGCACCCAGACCCAGTTTTCAGGGTTCAATTGCAGCCTGCTCCATGCCATGGTTAATGGTTCTGATTCAATGCCACCAAAATGCTCAAGTCAAGGACAATGCCACAGCCTCACTTTCCAGGGACTCCCACTCCTGCAGAGTGCCAGCAGGCCCTGCTGAGGTGTGCACAGCCATCCTCCACCAGTGTGGCAGGACAAATCGGTCACATATACATGTATTTATGCAGCCATTTCCAGGCATCACCTGTCTCTGCATTTCAGAATGAAAAAGCAAGAGTCCTGACAGCTTAATCTACCAGTTTTTAAAACTTCAGTGTGTGTAATGCCCATAGTTTGGATTAAAATTCTATATCAAGGACTCTTGAAAACAGATGACTCAATATCCCCTTCATAACCTTTATTATTCAGGATTTAGCTGGAAAAATGCTGGTGCTGTGCATTATTCTTTCATCATGTAGTTTCTTGTTCTACCAGCCTGTGGTCTGTGATTCCCCAGAAGCCTCAGGATCTTGCTTAGGCATGGGAATGAACTGCACACTCCTCCACTGGCAAATCTGAAATGCTGCTCAGGAGCTCTTGCCTGGCATCTCTTTGTTCATGACATGAAGAGTCACAGCCCAGCTGGAGCAGAGCCTGGGGCTGGAGGCTGTTCCTGTGGGTACAGCATTTTATGTTGCTTCAGAGGCCATGGTTGCTGGCTCTGCAAAAACGTACCTACCGCCACTAAAACAAAACAAATCAAAACAAAACAATACACAAGAAAAGGAGGCAAGTCTAATAATAACACAAACCAAACAAATATGCTGGGACCAACACTGTTTTCCACGGTGATTGTCTTGTCAATGAATCACAAAAAACTCCCCGTGAGCAGTTCCATACCGAGGTGTCCAAAACTCCTGCCTCAGCCACAGCTCACTCAGTGTTCCCAGGGAGGAACAGTGCACAGCTGTGTGCTTTCAACCTGACCCCCCCTAACACCGGTCCTCTTGCTGCTGGTCCTGCCACAAATCTGAAACACTGAGCCTTGCTTAAAAAATGCATATAAATCAGGCTGAAGTCCTCTGAGTTTCAGACCGCAGCCCATTACAGCCTGAAAGACTGGAGAAAGACATAAAATATGGGTTTGTTTGCCCATATCAATTGCTTTTTTATCTCCTGTCTTCTAGGCACAAAGGAATTTGAAGTGAGGAGATGTCAGTTTTGGTTTGTATGTTCACGGTTTCATTGTAATAAATTATGTCTTTGACACATTTTTGTAAAGAAGGAAAGGAAATAAAAAAACCCTGCCCAAACCCTTGTAGTCTCAAGTACAGAGAGATCACATGCAGGCTGGTGATGATTTTTGACATTGAGAGAAATAAAGTAACTCAGGAGTCTTAAATGAGACATCAGAAGGCAGGCTTCAGACGCTCCGTGCTGTGCCGTGCTGTGCCATGCTGCTTTGCTGCAAGCTGAAGGGCTCTGTCCAACTCTGTTCTACCTGGGAACCAACATCCACACCCTGGGGAGGTGGATGGAGAGGCTGGAGCTTGCAGGAACTTATGTGCACAGCAGAACCACTCACAGCCCTTGCCTTGGCCGTGGTAGCAGAGATGCTGTGGGGCTCGCTAAAAGGAGAGAGAGAATTAAAGTGTCTGCTGCCACATGAGCACGAAATCAGTGGCTTTGCTTCCTTGCATAAATTGCAACTGCCTGAGAAAATGCAGCAGGAAAGCTGTGCAGGCAGGGAACTGCTCCTGTCTTGTGCCTGCACTGCTGCTTATTCCTTGTGAGGCTGTGAGAGGCAATTGGGCCCTCTGCCTCTACCCTTCCTCAGCAGCCAAATGAGTCTATCAGTGTTGCTCTCTCTGGGAGATTAATTAAAGTTTGTAAAGCACTTCATATATATTTAGATGAAATATCACAAGATATTTAATCCTTTGATAATATTTATTTGGCTGATGCTTGCACTAGAAGGGGAAGGAAAACCAGGGCACATGTCTGTTTAAAACATCCTTTCTCATTAAAAAGAGCCTAGCTAAATTAAAAGGTTTGTGGAATGTGTTTCCTGTCAAACCTTGGGGAAAAGTACTGGAGAAGCATTTGTGGCTGCAGTTGATGTGGCTGTCCGAGCACAACTGCAGGGCTTTGTATGACTCGTGAGATTGAGGGCTGACTTACTCCATTATCTTGTAATATTTCATGCTGTTAATTCCTGCATTACTGTCTCATTCAGTACAGCTACAGCAGGTATTAATTGCCTATCCAAACAAAACTTGTTTAAGCTTTTTTTTAAAATTTTTCAAACTTGAGTAGAAGCTGGCGACTTTATTCAATTCTTCAAGACCCAGATGGAATCTTTTCGGAAAGCCCTGGTAAAAACTGGTGTGTATTTTGTTTCATGATCTAAAAATCTTTAATCTTTCAAAACGGACATAAAATACATAGTTACTCCTCTCACTTTACTAATTTTAATTTGTTTTGATCCCATATTTGCTGTTTTAAGAATCCTCCCAATCTAACTTGTAGATTCAAAGCCAGACAAACAGCGTATGGTACAAACCTCACATCTGTATCATGTTACACTTGGCAAGAGAGGTAGGAGCACTCATTTACTGGAGCTCAGCATGGGGTGAGAGTTCAGAGGTTATCATTCCTGATGGCTTACAACTTTACAGATGTTTTCCCTTTATGAACAACAGAATCGCTTGTCAGTCACAGCCCAAACCTAAAAACCAGACGCTTCTACCTTCTTTTCATAATTCTTTCCATGTTTTGCAGACTTTTTTTAGGGTTCAGTAGTAGGGAAATGATTACAGATTAACAGTTGCAAAAGATTAGTTAACATTTTAAACGTGTGTGCAATAAGGCGAACTAAAATAATAGTGAAAAATAAAATCATAGTCAAAACATATGTGAAACCAATGCTGTAATAATCTTGAATTAATATTAAAGCCTATATCACATTTTTCCAGTCTTGCCACTGTGGGAATACTGAATGCACATGTAATATACATTCCTATAGAATTGATAATCTAGGTGATATATTGCAGTAAAATCTAAATTTGACTGGATCAGATTTAGGTACATGACTCATTAGAGTTGTGACCTTTAGTGTAGTCTTGGCTTGAATTCTCTAGTTGTCTACAAAAAACCTGAAGAACAGCACTTGGGTAATTAAAAACACCATTTGATAGAGGGAAACTATAACCAGAGTTTAGGTGATTGAGCAAAATCTCATAGGGACCCTATGAGAGAATTAAGAAAGTAAGTAGTCCAAGTTGGCCCAATACATTTTATTCTTCTCTCATAGTGGATGACACTTCAAGGTTGTATTACAAATCTTGCCTCAATTTAAAGAATCATAGAATCCTAGAATTATTAAGGTTGGAAAAACCTCTAAGATCACCAAGTCCAAGCATTAACCTAGCACTGCTGCGCTCACCATGTAACCATACGGGGGTAAGTGCCACATCTATGTCTTCTGAACACTTGGAGGAATGGTGCATCCACTGCTTCCCTGGCAGCCCATTGCAATGCTTGACAACCTTTTCAGGAAGAAACTTTTCCTAATATCCAACCTAAACCTCCACTGGTTCAGAGACCTTTTTCCCTTGTAGCAATAGTGCTAGTTGCCTGGGAGAAGAGACCGGCCCTCACCTCACTACAACCTGCCATCAGGTAGTTGTAGAGAGTGATAAGATCCTGCCTGAGGCTCCTTTCCTCCAAGCTAAACACCCTCCGCTCTCTCAGCTGCTTCTCATAAGATTTGTGCTCCAGATCCTTCACCACCTTCTGCAGTAATTTTCATCCAAGAGATGAAAATTTGCTTTAAGCTTTGCGAACTTCTATTTAAGTGAGTTGTGATGACTGGGGAGTTTGCAGGTGTTCAGAAAAATACAAAGATTGTTTCAAATGGCAATGAACAAGTCACAAAAAAGCAAGTAATTTAAAAGGTTGCCCGTCTTTGACTAATCTTCAGTAACTATGTATGAACTCCTTGTCACCTGGAGCACAAGCCACATCAGTAGTGTGAATTTTACACAAAGTGGATATTACTTTGCAGAGCAACTGATGTGGAAGTCACGCAAGACCAGTTACCACACCTTAGCTAAGGGGAAATAAATCACAGGACACTATCTGATCATTCCTTTGTTAAATATTAAATGTAGCTCCTCCATTTTATAGTTTCATAGTCATCTCTTCTTTTTTTGTAATTCTGGAAAGAAATATAATTTTTGTCCACATATGCTTTTCAAATTCTATCTGTGATTATATATGCATAAGTTCTTTGTAATAAAGAGTACCTACAGTGACACACATTTGAAATCTGCATTATGCATCTGGAAAGACTGAGTGGGGATGGGTGACTTGTCACAGGCAATAAAAAATGTCAGTGGCACATGTTTGTGTGTAGTCTGTGAATGCTGTTTGATGTACTTATCAGTTTCTTCCTACAATATGCTGTAGTTACTGAACAGCACAGCTTGGCTATTGATGGGTAAAAGAAGTAGAAGATAAGAGAATAGGCAGACAGTGATTTGAATTCTGCAGATGATATTTTGCAGGTTGGAAAGGACAAAGACAATCTGCAGGCACCAGCAGCTGATATAGCCTCAATAGAAAATAATTCTGGGCTTGGAGACAGAGAAAAAACATATGCACAGTAAATCATGCAAATCGAGTCTAAATGGTGGTGCATTTGACAAACAGGCAGAAAATTATGGAGTTGGAGGTTGTTCCTTTTTTTTTTTTTTCTTTTTTTGTGACATCAATTTTAAAATAAACTTCTTGTTGGAGTGATCAGCTATTAACCTCTTAGCATGCAAAAGTCTGGGGTGGTGGAGCATACTGGGATAACAGCACGCTTGTATTGGGGAGATGGAGGATTGAATAATCATCCCCCTAAGTCTTTTTTACTGACTTCCTTGAGTCCCTTGAGAAAATCTCAAGTGGTTAAGAAGCAGCCAATCGGTCACAGGAAATGGGGGCAGTTTCCAGTATTTAAGAGTGAGAGGTTCTTTTTCACACCTCATTACTTCCAGTTAACTGCTCATTCTGTGCAAATCTTTTTAAAAAGCCAACCAAATAAACAAACAAAACCAACTCAAGAGCAGTGAGACTGTTTCATGCCTGCTTCTCTCCATAAAATCCCTGGGAGCACTTCCCCTTGGAGTGGATGCTGACCAGATGAGGAAAGCCAAACGGAGCTGCTGGCAGTTTCTTTATCACTGTAGCATCTTGCAAGGAGAGTGTGATACTTGGGGATAGAGCTAACGACCAACTGTGGCACCATGCCATGGAACTGTCAAATTATCTGGAGAGAGGATGGTAATGAATGTGCATCACTGCTACATACAATTTGCTTTTAAGCAGGTAGGTAGGGCTGTGACTGAACAGAAGCCATTAAATTATGAACAGAAGGAGAGCGATCCAATTTTCTGCCTTGCTAAGGATATGAATAGTTTTAATGATAGCTGAAGACTTTGAGTTTGCCCTTCCTTTTGTAATCTTCCTCAATTGTTTCCTTCAAGTACAGCAAATCTAATTCTCTAGTTCATACCATCAATGTTGTGCTGGTCTAATTTCATAGATTTTTTTGAAGAAGCAGAGTTTGGTTTAGTGCAATGGAAGGAAAAATGAAGTTCATGTTCAAAAGGTCCTCTGGGCAGTGAGATAAATGGAATTCCTAATTTTACCTCCCTTCTCTTCCATTACTGGAATGTTTTCTGCAAGAGGAACTTGAATAGTCTGTGCTGAATCTATGGAGCAGATAATAGAACAGTGGGACCCAGAGTTTGCTGTATGTGCAAAAACTACACTCATCATCAGGAGGTTCCGTCACTCGGCAGCTGTGGATGTGCAGAACTGCAAACTCAGTCTAATCTTATTGACAAAGTTGTTACTGACCCAGATTTTGGTCACTATAAGATCATATTCTAGGATGGAAAGGGCTGTGTTCAAATGTATATTTACTAAAGAGGCTTACAATACAAATTTTAGAGTCAGATAAGTTTGAATAAGATGAAAGACTGTTTATAGTGAGTTCTGTCCGCGAGTATTTACCTTTTCTGCACTGCTGAGCCCTTTCTCCATTTCGTTAAATATAATTGAAAAATATATATATATGAATTTTTACAAGGAGGGCTTTCTGCTATGGCAAACTGACCTTAAACTCTGTACCTGATAAAGTAGAGTTAAAACATGTGTGCATTAAAGATACTTTCAATGCATAGTGCATTTCTTTCGAATAGCTTTTATCTAGTTATGATTAAAAACATTTCACCACCAAGACAACTTGATGGTTTTATGACTTATTGACTGCCCTGTTA
Source organism: Eulacestoma nigropectus (assembly GCA_013397775.1). Lineage (NCBI taxonomy): Eukaryota > Metazoa > Chordata > Aves > Passeriformes > Eulacestoma > Eulacestoma nigropectus. Next base: position 653,495 of record VZTE01006652.1, read on the forward strand.
CTGCGTAACATAGTTAATTGGCTCTCTGCTTGCTTTAATCTTGGATGTTTGATTCTGCTAAATCTTTAAAACATGTTTTTGATTACACCATCCTGTAAGTATTTAAAATAAATGCCCCTCAAATGCATTTTTTTGCAGTTTTAGTAAGTTCTCTTTAACAAATAAATGGGGGAAGGAGTGGGGATAAGGGAGAATGCATGAAATATTAATAAAGGCAAATATGATAGAGTCAATAGATAGAGCTTGTTAAGATAAAAGCTTGTTTTGCAAAGCATTCAAGTTTGGATTCTCATCTGGGACAGTCTGAAATAGCTCCATGTAGATCACACTTTCCTTTTCCTCTTTCCCCTGTTTTGACACAGGCAGAGCCAGCAGGAGGGAAAATTTCTCCCTTTTCACCTGTTGTCTGTCTGCAATGGTCAGGAGGAGCTAGTCCTTCCTGGAGATCTCGCATACTGACTTTGAATGCTAAAACACCGTTTGGAAGAGGTGCATAAAATGTGGATAGGGCCAACATAATATGGGGAACGTACTGTGGGGACCTGTAACACAGGGGTAGTGCCTTTTGGGTCAGACCATGGCTGTTGTAGATGCTATGGAGATGGATAGAGGTGTATGGCATGTGATAGTCACAAACGAAAAGACACGTTAAAGAAAAATGTTAATTGGATGGGTATGTGTGTGTAGGGGTTTGAAAATGCAGTGAGAGCTGGACAAGGGCGTGGATGCAGGATGATTGGGTCATAGGCTATCCTGGTTTGGCCAGGAGAGTTTCTACAGCACACATGCTCTTTAACTCTGGGGAACAGCATGAACCTCATCTCCTCACTGGAACAAAGGCATCTCCCTCTCCAGCCGGGTGCCAGAGGAATCACTTTGTTTGCACACTGACAGAAAGCAGATGTCTTCAGTCCAGCTCCTCCATCAGAGCATATCCTTTAAAAATCCAACCTAAAGCATTAGCCATGTACTTGTGGGAGTGTCTGTCACAGACAGATCCTCCTGCGGAGCTCTGAGAGGTGGGGAATGACTCGGTCAGGCTGCAGATCTCTCACGGTGCTTTCTGCATTCAGGAGCTCAGGGTGCTGGGACTGAACCCTGCACATGATGCAGAGCTGGGATCAGCAGGGGTCAGCCCCACTACATTCACTTGACCCTTCATACCAACCTTGTGTGGGAGAGGGGAAAACACATTAACGATGTATTTTTTTAATTGTGAGGAGACAGAACTGAAATCCTGACAAACTTTAAAGGTGTGCTGTGACGGCAATGGGAAGTCGTGAAGGATATTAAAAGGATATCCCTCTTGCTGTTTGTTTCTACACATTTGAATCAAAAGGACAATCTTGGGAGAGTTTCCCTGTTCAGCCATGTAAAGGGTTTCTTGTCACTAATATATTTCTGGTGATTTCTGTGAAATTCTTGAAAAACAATGAAGTCTCAGAGAAAATATTCTGTGGAGTGAGGTGTCTGCATGGTTTTATGTCTCTTGAAAGCCTTCTTTTTGTGTAGGACAGTGTCAATTAAAGCCATTCCTGTAACATGTCGCTAGAGGGACATGAAAACATGGAACAGATTAGTTCCTGTTGTTCTTAGTTATTGCTCTTTAATGTGAAAAAACACAACAGGGATGATTTGGGGCTTTCTGTTCTCTGACTAAATTAAAGAGCTTTCAAATGTGATCTTTGAGCTGTTTGATGCTTGTTGAAAAAAATATCCAACACATGATAGTGCTGAAGATACTGCAATAGTATAGAGGTACACCAGCAAGTATTCAAACAAGCTACAGGTCTTCAAGCATAAGATACAAAGAAATAGTGTCTTTTACAATCCTTTGCAAATTAACTTGCTAATATCAAGTATTTATATTAAGCTTAGCCATACACTTGCTCATATTCATTTTAATAGTGGAGATGAACTGTGTTAGACCTACTTTCAGTCTAGGGTGCGATCTCAAGCCGTGAAACTGTCAGTGTCTCCTCTGGGCTGTGTTTGGCAGCTGTAGGGGAGAAGGAGGCTTTTGCATGGGCCTTTCCCACAGAAAAGCTGCAGTGCACAGCTGGAAGGCAGTAATGGAAACTGCTCCTTCGCTCTGTGAACAGCTCTCCTCCACCCTTGTCCAGCATCTAGCCATAAAAGCCCCGCTTCAATCCTCCCACATCTCGCCCTAGACTGGAAAAGGATCATTGTGGGACTGGTCTGAGCTGGGAGGCAGCAGCTGTCAGGACTGTCCCCATGTGTTGGAAACCTGCTGCTTCCCAGCTGAGACCTGTGGTGCCTGCCTGCATCACAGGCAGGAGTCCACTCATGCCTGGTGGGATGCCAGAGGCGCCCCAGGCCACCATCTGTGCTTCAAATTTGTAAACACACAGCAATGACACAGCACAGGAAATCCCACTACTTTAAGCTAAATGATGTCCTTCACATTTATCCTGAAAAAATCTTGTGGGCAGACAAGGTCTGTGCAATCAAAAATCAGCAGTAAGCAGGTCTTAGCTACAAGTAATTTGCAGGGAAGCAAATGTGACACCGCTCCTTAAAATCTCTTTATTTGAGAAAGCTGTTAAGATAGCACAGCTGAGGCATACCCTCTCTTGGTCAGCCTGGCTCCCAGACTGTTCCAAGCACACTGATTTTATCTGGCTCAGAGATATAGGCCTTGCTGTCATTTTGCATCATCCCCTCTGCCTCTCCTCCGAGTCTCCACCTGACCTTGGCTGCCTGAAGGTGCCTCCAACTCTCCCCTCACACCAGCTATCCATATAGTGAAGAATTTTGGTGCCCAAATGGGAATAGAGCATTTATGTTTCTGCATGGGGGATAGGAGGAGAGTGCTGGTGGTGCTCATGTCCTCTGACTCTATTTCTGGTGGGGGATTTTACTCACACCCCATTTGTCCACAGCAACTGCAAAGGTGCTCCAGCACTGTTTTCCTTTCCAAACAGCTCCTTGGGTGGCTTTTGTTTTGCGTGGAGTAATTAAGGAGAGGAAGCTGAGCCCTTTCCCTTTGTGCCTTTGTTTCTCCTATGTATCGAATTACAGGTGCAGGGGTCATAGTGTGACTATATCAAAGACTGGTGGCAATAAATAGCTGCAGAAGAGGATTTGTGTTACTGCTGATCTGGTGGAAAAGCAGAGAGAGTCTGGTCTCTTTTCTTCCTTCTTTATTTATCTATCTATCTATCTATCTATCTACCTATCTATCTATCTATCTATTTTCTGACTGAATTTTATTTTATTTTATTTTTAAAGAATGCAAAGACTCAGGAGAGTGTTTAGGCCTAGTTTGTCCCTCATTAGCTTTTGAACTCTTACTCATGCAGGGTGATTAGTTACATGTTGTACCTGTCACTGCCTCTGCCCTTTGTTCAGTCTAGCTAAAATATAGCAGTACCTCATTTCAGTGATGGACTTGACCTAGAGTAAAATGTGCAAATTCTTACAGAAAGTGCAATAATAGCAATTGATTTATTCTTCTATGGGGAAATAATGTCTGTCTCAAACAATAACATCAGCTTTCTCTTAATTGCATCACATTAATATCATATTAATCTGTATTCCTATCCACATCCAAAGCTGTGAAGCATGTTTGGGTTGTGTTGTTTTTTTCCCCTACCCTTATGACACACACAACTCTCAAAATAGTTTACCAAATATGGGAAGTCCCTTTTTGCCCATTCTATAGAAGAAAGACAAAAGGGAAGAAAAAGAATTTTATATATTACACTGGTCTATAATCAGGAAATCTGTATCTTACCTACCACAGCCCCATGTTTATCTTTGTTGTTAATCCAGTGGTGGGGATTATGCTGTATTAATGATGTGTGGGAGCTCCAGACTATTTCTTATTCCTGGCTCGCAGCATCTGCTTTCAACAAATGTCTTTTGGGCACATATGTGACCTTTTGGCTACCTACACTTAAGTCCACCTGTCAGGATGGCATCGTGCCTGCTCATAAGCGTGGCCCAGCTGCTGGGGCACGGAGAAAATCAGCCTGTGTGGCCCTGTTAATGCTTCTCCAGTGCAGAACACCTCCCTCTTCTCCTAGTCCCATGGCGAACATGAGTCCTGGCTTTGGGGAGCAACCAGCCACCTGATTTCCAGAGGACAACCCTGGACAGCTGGCTGGGGTTTCTGGTGGGATGTTATGGCAGATCTGAGCTGGCCTCAAGCAAGAGAGATGCCCTGGCACAGGAGCCCCTCCAGCCTCTGGGTGCCTGCAAACTCCAGCCACAGTGAGCTCGGGTTCATTTGCAGCAGGAGACTGGGACACAGCTGCCACCCAGCCTGTAAATCCAACCCTTTTTAGCAGGGCAGAGTCGTGGATAAAATCCTGGTCACTTTTCTCCTCCCTGAGATCGACCTATATAAGATGTGGCACCTCACGAGAACGTTTTTTTACCAGCAGGGTTTCCTTTAAAATAGCTATATTTTGTGAACATTGCTTAATTTTTATTTGGAGGGGATGAAACTTCAGTTCAGAGGCAAAATTCCCAAAGCATCTGATGTTGTGAAAACATCAAATTTCACAGTATAGTATTTGGCATAAAGACTTTTTTTTCTTTTTTTTTCTTTTTTTTTTTCTTTTTTTTTTTTTAACTGATTTCACTGTGAGACGCCTGTTTGAAAGGCAGGGTTTGTTTTTCAACATGCAATTGGACACATTTGCTTACTTGGAACGCAAAAACACGGAGCTCTCCAAAGTCACTTTGGGTTTAATTTTGGCAAAAATTGTACCTGTTCTGTTTTTTCAAACTGGAAAAGAAGTCAAAATGGGAGGATTTCCCATGAAGTGATAAGTGTCATTTCTCTTCTGCCTTGGCTGGGTTCAAATCACCACAGGGAGAATTTTCCAAGAAGGTTATTTATAACATTTTGAATATGGAAACATTTCAGTGTTTTCAACCTGCAGCATGTGGAAATAATCAGGGAAACAAAACATTTCCGTGGTTTTTGGTAACTGAAACAACAGGTGCTAGGTCCAGGAATACTGAAAGAGGAATGAGGACTAAAGTACTTTTCATCGTATAACATTCAAGGAGGCTGTTGGTGGAAATGCCCGAAGAGAGGGGTTGACTCAAACACAAAGAAGAATTTTACACACCCTGCACTAATTACATTGAGGAACCTTTTGACACAAGACGTTGTGGAGGCCAAAATTGTAAAAATTGTAAATAAGTTCAAATTGGTAGCAACAGATTTGATGTAGGAGGTCTACCAGGGGCAATTATGATATTCCAGATGTTACTTCCAGCTCAGGAAGTCATTGAACTACAGACTGCTGGAAGAATTCCTCTATTTCCTCTGCTTCCTATAGCTTTTCCTTAATTATCGGTTGCTGTTAGAGGAAGAAAAACAGGTTAGAGGATCCTTGATGTCATCTTTTCCTTGTGTCATTGGCTGCTCAGAGAACATGGACAGCAGCCACGGCAAATGGAGGGTGTAACAAAAGACTCCAAATGAAATAAGAGAAAACAACAAAAAAATACCATTTCTTTGGTTTACATTTATTTGAAAATTAATTTCAGCCAACCCCATTTTCCAACCTCAGTGGTATCTCAATAGCTGCAGGACACTGAAGGGAGTCATTGCAGAGACCCTGTTAGGAAAGTGCAAGCTGCATATCAAGAGCAGACAGAGAGGAGGAGAAAAGGTTTAGAGATGGTGAGAACAGAGGGTCCCATTTGGCAGCTATTTAATGCTTATGTGAGTATTGCATTTGGCACCCAGTTACCATAGGGATGTGATTGGCAGCTGATTGACAGGATTACGTAATTGAGCTGTCTCTGTAGAGCAAGAGCCATATTTTCAGGGGAAAAATATCACTTTGCTGCTGGGGATGGGACCAATGCACAGTCTGCTTGGATGAACTGAGGGTTTTGAACAGAATTTTCTCTTTAAGCAACTAAATATTAACAACCCCTTCACAGTGAAATGTGAGTGAAAGACAAATAGCCATCAGGACTTCAAGGGTGTCTAGACATCTCATCATCCTCCTGACCATCTGACAGACCCTGAGGCAGCTGCCAGGCTGGCAGCACTGAGTGCCAACTGAGCTAGCAAGGGGGCACCCCAGCCTCGGGGAACTCCTGTTCCAATGCAGGCCTAAACCCAATGCTTTCAGAAATGTCTCAGGAGAAAAATTTGCAAATAAGGACAGTGGCAAAAAAATACAATGCAAAGAATTTGTGCACAGCAATTTTCCTCTTGGATATTTAAAACACACTGGTTTTAGTAACTGGGGCACAGTGGTTGGCATGACCCAGCCTTGTTTGCATTTGAAGGGCAAGCGAAGTGGTTTGCAAACTTTCCCACAAGGACATTTACCACCTCAGTAACAAGTATCTCGATCCCACCACTGCTTTTTCTTACTTGGCACTTGCTTGATTTTTGAGAATGTGTGGCTTATTGTCCCTGATCATGTAATCCTGGGATTCGCTCACACATCGCTGGGATTCCTGTGTGCAGTGAGGGTGTTTTGTTGGATTGTCAGAAGGAGAATGAGCTCCTGCAGGGACTGAGTCCACAGATAATGTGGCTGGAGTGCTCCTGATGGCATCCCTTTAGGAGATGCTCTCTAACCCCCTTTGCTTCCAGGGAGAACTGATCACAAATCGTGAACTGACTTTAAAGGGTGAGCAGGGAGTGAAGCAAGAGTTCCCACGCCTTCTGTTTAAGAGCAGGTGAGACAGGATCTCATTCTTACCTGGAAGAGCTCAGAGCAACCCAATAATGGCCCTTTTGTCTGCAGACATAGGACCCTGGTTGGCCACACTGAGAGGAGAAGGTGTGAGAGGATGATCATTGCCCCTACCCCAGGGACCTCAGCTGTTGCAGTGATTCATCCCACCTTCGGTGTGAGTGACACCGAGTGGGTGGATTACCCCACCCAGGATTCTGCCCCTGAGGGCAGATCCAAGGGGAAATCTGTGGCATAAGGCTTACACCCCTTGAATGCCACTCACACCCCGGCTCCTCCCCTGTGCCGGAGCCTCCCTGGGCTCGGACAGGTCAGCTTGTTTTAAAATCCCCTCCAGCTATACTGTTATTGGTGAGTTTAAAGTTGTGTCTCCCCTAATATGTTTCTATTAGTTACTTGCCAAGTCTCATTATGTTTAATTGGCTACCTTAGTTGTCCCTCCCTCTCTCTGTAACCTTCAAAGCTGGTGATCAGAGGGAGACAAAGGGTCTCTCTGCTTGGCTTTCCTTCAAGCTTGTATCTCCCTGCTCCCACAGGGCATAGAAATAAAACTTGGACTGCAGCCATAGAAGGTCCACTCTTTCATCTTTACCTTCGCTACTGCCTTTTAACAGCATTAACTTGCTTGTTGCACAAGGCTTATCGGGCCAGAAGAACTGAGGCACACAAACCTCAGTAACCTTGCACCGACACCGCTGTTCCTTGCGGGCATCGAACCCCGAGCCGCAGGCCAAGCCAGAGCCAGGCACGGCAGCGCGGCACTCAGCTGCTGTGAGGGAGCAGCAAAACTCACCTCCTACTCCCAGCTGCTCCCTGGAGAGGCTGTGATCCTCTGTGGCCCCAGCGACAGGCTTCACACTGGATTTCTTTGTGGCAGAGCTAGCCTATGATGGAACAGACGTCCTGTCCTCCCAGTTTATGAGGAAGCATGTATTTTCTCTTTCCCAGACCATAATTAAACACTAATTGTATGCTAGATCAGCATTCAGGGTGTTGCAGAGCCAGGGAAGACCCCGGTGCAGGGTACAGGTATTTGCAGTGCAGAGAGCACACATGTGAATGCACACGTGGCTGTGTGCTCCTCGTGGAACGTAGCGCAGATGTGGTCGGCACTGCTGGCAGAGGTGCTGGACAGGTCCTAGATCTGCTCTGGGCTTCTGTTCATGCCTGAGCAGCGTGAAAGGCCCTCCTCGTCTGCAACAGCAACTTGTACATGCTGCAATATGCACTCTCCAGCCCTTGGGAAGTCAAAGAGCTGCTTTTGGCTGCCCTTGGATCGTAGGCTGAGCAATTTCTGTAGCCAGTGAGGTCTTTTGCTGCGATGCACAGCATGGAGCTCGCTGCTCTGCACATGGGGAGAAGGGGGTTCCAGTGATTCTCTTGACACAGCCACAGCACTCATGCAGGGTGGTGGGACGGCTGGAGAAAGCTCCTGCCTTTGCCAAGCAGGTTGGAGGACAGGAGCAGCTTGTGGGGCTGGAATATATTCACCCCAAAGAAACACTGAACACGGCAGGAGAATGAGGGGGATTAGATTTTGCTAGATAGCAAATTAAGTTTCTATAGCCCCTGACCAAAATTCATACTATCATCTGGAAATAATAAATTTAACCAGTTTCATATGGTCTTAAAACATCCCATAAACAAAATTCAGTTTTTAGGTTTCCTTTTATTCATCACTGTTTCTCTCTCTTTCAGCAGGACCTGGAAAAAAATTCCTACTAAAGCCAAGGCAAAGATTTCCATTGAGTTCAAAGAGAGCTGAATCTGACCCTTTACAGGACAGCTTTATAGGTCTCTGTGCTGAGAGAGCTGCTGTTAGAGAGTTGGAGTTCTGGACCACATGCCAGAGAGCATTCTTTTATAGAGATGCTTTCCTTTGGACATGCAGCAGCAACACCACCACCTGTGTGCTCACACACACAGAGGCACAACAGCCACAGAGAAGTCATCCATCTTAGAAAACGTGTTATGCCTTTTAAGTGTTTCTATATCAAAGACTGATAAATAAAACATGGGTTTAGTGTTAAAAGGAAAAAAGAGCCCTTTTAACAGATTAAAGTGCTCACAGTGCCTGACACTGTGAAATAGGAGTGTTGAGCAGCAGGGCAGTTAAGAAAAAGGACTGGTTTTGCTGACAGGTACAAACTGTTGTGTCTTGTAGCAGTCATTGGCAGAAAAAAAACCCCAAAATCTACTTTCCCAGCAAAGCCTTCCTGGAAGGTAACAAACTGCAGCCATCTATAGCTAAACTTTTTTGTGTTATCCAGCTGAATGTCATGAGAAGAAGCTTCCCTCCCTGAAGGAAGAGGAAGAAAATAGTTCTTAATCCCTTCAGAATAAACAAGCAAACAAAATCAGCATCCTTTCAATTGTTATGATGATTTATGCCAGCAGACTGAAAGCCCTGCTGGGTTTTGCAACATTTTTTTTTCCTCAGCGTCCTGATTCTTCTTAAAGCCCAGTACACTGGGTTGGGTCCTTAACTGATTTCCATTTGTTTCTCAGCAGTTGCAAAAGCAGTGGTAAAGCCTTATGCACTTTCTCGTTCCTCCACAACTGTGAATGAAGAGGTCGGGACACCTAAAGGCTGTATTTGTACAGATAGGGACATTTCTCCACAGAAAGGAACATTTAGTAATCACATTTATTTGGCTGATCAGAGAAGCTGATTGTTAAAACTGATTTTTCTTTCACTCTTTCTTTCTGAACTTGTGTTACCTTGGTGGAGGGGAGTCTTACAGCAGAGGTCACTGAAAATCCTCCTGAATATTTTATCAGTTGTGCTCCTTCTGGCTTAGTCTACAAAGACAAACCCTTATGTGTGAAGGGCACAGAGCTGAGACGAGGGGGAGGGATAAACCAGTGTCTGCCCCTGCTTTGCTTTCTGACCAGAACACAGAGCGTGTCGTCTGTGGAAGTGGGAAACAGAAAGAATTGGTGCACCAGTAGGATGACACTTGATGTGGAATCTTGCTTTTAATAACTAAAAAAACCCCTAATGAATGTGAATGAGAGCCGGATGATTTTGCTGTTGGGCTGGTAAGGAGCAGTTTTATGATGCCAGCTGGTGTCCTATCACCTTTTAGGATGAACTTGCCTACTGCTCTCATGAATTTGAAATGGTGCAGCAAACAGCAAGCCCAGGTTGATGCTCTTCCCCTAACCCAGCCATACAATGTGGCCATGTAGTGCCCGCTGTGGAAAAGCCATGCTGCTGCCTCTGCCACCTGACAGTCATCTGCACAGTCGTATAAACCATTTCCAAAATGCCGCAGCCAGAAAGACACATGGCCAAAGGCAAGTGGGAGAAAGCTATAAAATTAAATTGCATTATTTATTGGAGAGATCTAAGTTCTATCTTGCCCTAGGGTGTCATTATGCACCTCTACTGTATACTGATAATAGTCATCTGCAATCTGATAATGACTTTGATATCTTTCAAAAATGATGATAATTTAGCACCTCTGTGAAAGACACCTCTTCTAGACATACTGGCACCCCTGACAGAGCATGATGCTCATGCAGGACTGAATGGGATCAGAGCCTGACAAACCACACTTGATTTCCCCTTAGCAAGGCACACTTGACTCTGTCAGCAAAGGGACACTGACCCTGGAAGCTGCTTGTGTTGGATTAGGGGCTGTACTGGCACAGTAGCTCATGTTAGGTCAGGGGCAAAAGGGAGGTGAACACCAACACCATAACCACATGGGATTGCCATGGATATTGTCCCTTTCCTCCATTCAGCAGGAGAGAAGGAGGCAGTTTTGTGTCTGACAAGCTAGCCCACCTTATTCTCAGTAGGCCTTACTTAATGTTATACCCTCTGTGAGTTTTCTAGTTATCTTCCATTTATCTCATGTCATTCATAGTCAGCATCCTTCCAGCCTTAGTGAGTCAGAGCTCCTTAGATTATTTCCTTATATTTCAGAACTGACGGGATGAAGTTACAGGGAAAAATGCCTCTGACCACAGGAGGTCATTTTGATTTTGCTTTTTAAATTAATATTATGTCCCACATCCTGGAAGAAGCTTACACTTTGGTCAGAAAGACTTGGATTTCCCATGATACTGTTTAACTCAACAGCATCTCCGGTGCACTCATGAGGCAATAGCTTTGGTTAAACCCTTCTGCCATTATAGGCCTGTTTAGAGGTCAAAAGCAGCCTGGGACTTTTCACTTTTTAGTTTCATATTATTTTTTTGCTTATCAATTGCAGAATTGGCAGCCTGTGGGTTGATATCTGAGCTTTGTCCAGCCAGTATCTGCTGCAGGGCACTGAATATTTACTGGGATTTTCTGCCTACTTCCTTCAGCCCTGACACTCAGTGAACACCTCTTGGCCTCTGCTGACACTGACAATTAGCACCAATTACATCAGCAGTTTTGTAGGGTGAATATTTGCCCATTGGGACTCTGAAAGAGACCTACTCACTTCGCAGAGGCTGCCTGATATCTGTTAGATAAGAATGATTTACTGACCACAGCTGGGCTCCAGCAGATGACAGAGATGTCATCAGTTTCCCCTAACATCTTCAGCCTGGTAAACCCGGGGCTTTTGAAGGAGTTAATGCCACCCTCCACCGAGATTATTTCCTTCCTTGTTTAAAAACTGCTAGGAGATTTGGGGTTTAATCCTCCCTTTACCCTACCACAAGTGAGGAGCAGAATGGATTGTCAGATCCATACCCTGTGGAAATTACCCTTACTCTGCTGCACCTCCTGATGCTGTCAAGTAATTTGTTGGGACTTTTAAACCAAAGAGAGGATGTTTGCTCTGTTGTACATAGCAAAGCACTACAGAGCCTAGCAAAGTAGGCAATCTCCACTATCTCTTCTTGGATCTGTTCCTGAAGTCTGTAGGGGTTTTTTTGAAGTCTGCAATGTAGCTGCCATCACAGTCCAGCCAGAAGAGGCAGATGTGGTAGAAAAAAAGGGTGTGAACTGGTATGACAGTGAGAAAAAAACATTTTTAATGAAAAATGATGCTGAAGCCAGCTAAAACAGCATATTCATTCCTCTGAATTTCTGTTTCCTATAGCCATTTTCTCTGCATGACTGCCCTTCCTTTCCTCTTATTACCAATAAATGCTGTTTTCTATGGCATGCTATTAACTTTTCTAATACCCTATTTTAAAAATTAATATATTTTTAATAAAATGTCCCAACTGATCATGCAAAGAAAATTATCGCTTAAGAGGTACAGTATATGCTGGAGCAAACTGTAACTTTCTGACATCCTCCAGCATACAGTGCTGGGCAGCAATTTCTGTTCAAAAAATAATGTTTCCTTTGTCAGCTGAATTCTCACTTACTGGTGTTGACATGAATTATAGCAGAAATACATACAATGGTGACATTGTTAGGTGTAATCGACTATTTTAGGCCTAAGCCAGAGTGTTTTACATATTCTTATGGTAACAATATTGTTTCCTTGCTCTTCCTTTGGTTCCACTTGTTTTGGGGTGACTTCCTTTAGCTCCCCTGACTCAATAATGAACACATTTATTTTCACTGTTAATCATTTCAGCCATTGTATAATTTCTACTGAATGCTGGAAATTCAGCAATTCCTGCGGTTTCTCATTGTCTCAACAAGAGATGTTTGATATTCTGGTCTCTCCTCTTTTTACCTTGTTTTGAACCTATTTGGTGAAAGGAAGCACAAAATGTGTTGATATTTGTGTCAAGGCTGAGGCCCCATATTTCAGCTTCCTCAAAAAGAATTCACAGGCGATGAAACTTTTTTGATCTCAGAGCTGTGATTTGAGACACCTAATAAATTTCTCCCCGACAAATACTGTTCCTCCACCACTTCTATGTCAGACAAATAGCAGAAATTCCCCTCCTAGCATAAAATACCCCAGTATCTCTATTTTAAAGGGAAGAAAATGTGGGCAGATGAAAGAAAGTAGAACTGTGTTATATTTGTGCCTCAAAAAGGAATTGTAGACAATGACTCAGAACATCCTTAAGGTCCTTCTGATTCACCTCAGTGGCACAATAGCATTCTGATACCAGTTTCCTTCTCTGTTTTGTTCTTCTGATTAAAATTTGAGCATTTGCATAACTTTACAAAATCGTTCCTTTTTGTTCTTGCCATTTAGAAAACTAATTTCTCTTGCTTGTGGATTTCCCCCTAGACTGAGCAAACTGAAATTCACTCCATGCAACCAATTCTGAAATTAAAGTTTGCATTATTCCTAAATCTTTTGGAAAGCAAAAAAAATGAGGGAGAAGGGAAAAGAAAACAAGATTTTTATCTTTGCTTTAAGAAAAAAGGGTGATGCATGAAATTGAAACTAGCTTTGCTGGATGAGGTGATGAGTAGAGATGAAGCATTCCTTTGTTTTCTGAGGGGAGCAGCAGGCAGATCAGTGAGACTGACCTTTTGGCCTCCTAGGCTGCTAGTAGAGGTGCCCTGTCAATATCTTCTTTTTCAGCACAGAGCTTTCTCTGTCTGATACTGGATTCACAATCCTCTCAAGGTCACTGGGAAGCAGCAATTTACAGACTGTACAAATGAGGGGTTCTTGAGCCTGGGGTTCCATCCCTGTTCTGGTTGTCATTGACCAAATGTCAAATTACCTCTCCTGGTCATTTTTGTGCTCTGGTAGCCATTTGGGGTTTTGTTTTTGTCTTTGCCTTAGGGAATGTCCCTTACTATGTGATTATAGTGTGCCTGATGCTGGGAAGTATTGAACAGATTTCAGATGGGGGTCTCTTGACATTTACAGCGTTGAAAATAACAGACTTACATCAGCCTCCACTCATATCCTTAGATATTAGTATCTTCTTACCAGACTATCCTGTGTTGCATAATGATGGTGCTTTAGAGGAAGCTCTGGAGATTCCTCCCTAATCAACCAAGTTGAATCCTTTCAGGGATCATTCTTTGAAGCTTGTTTTATGTTGTCATTGGCAGATTTTCTCAAAACAGCCCAAGGAAAGTCACAGATCTTGTGATTTCCTGAAAGGACATTTTCAGAAGCTCAGGAAAAGAAAAGAGCCTCAACAGGCTGGGAAGGAACCTTCTTGCAAAATCCAGCTATGGACTTTCAATGCGGTCCCACGTTACCTTGAAAACTAAAAAGATCTCACAAACTGATAGGCATTTTCTGAATTTTAGGTCCAAAATAATTTATTTCAACAAGAAAAAAATGAATGTAAGAAATAAGCTGAGATGACTTACACTAAAAGTCTCTCCTACTATGGTGCTCCTTCTGAGCCATGAGAACCTGCTTAGTGGATGAAGGAAAGGCTGTGGATACAGTTTATCTAGACTTTAGTAAAGTCTTTGGCAACACTTTGCACAGCAATCTCTTGGAGAAGCTGGCTGCTCATGGCTTGGATGGGTGTAAAGGTCTCTGGTAAAAAAACCTGGCTGGATGGCTGTGTCCTTTCTCCATGGAAAGGATTGTCAAGGATTGGAACTGGCCTGGGAAGTGGCAGAGTCACCATCCCTGGAGTTATTTAAAAGAACTGCAGATGTGGTGCTTAGGGACACGGTTTAGTGATGGTCTTGGCAGCTCTGGGTTAATGGTTGGACTCAATGGTCTTAAAGATCTTTTCCAGTCTAAACATTTATATGATTCTTTGATTCTGTGAGCTTTCAAGCACTTGCTGTTAGGCTGGTACTCATTGCATTCATGCATTAATGAAAACATGGACTAACTCAGCAGTGTCAGAATTGATCCTGAATTTCGGCTGTGTATGAGACAAAAAAGTAGACTATTCTGCTTCATTTGTGGGGGTTTTTAGATCAATCCTTTGACATTTTCCTGTACAACCTGAAAGGGAGACCGGTGCACCCAATATTTGTGTGTGTTCATGGCCTCTTGCAGCCAGGAGGGCAGCAGTCTGATGGTTTCATCTACTGCCAGTTTAGAGACCAGTTTAGGCTGAACATCCAGAAAAAAATCTTCATTGAAAGAGTGATTGGGCATTAGAATGGGCTGCCCAGGGAGGTGGTGGAGTCATCATTCCTAGAGGTGTTAAAAAAAACTGGATGTGGCACTCAGTGCCATGGTTTGCTTGATAAGGTGGTGTTAGGTCATAGGTTGGACTTGATGATCTCAAAGGTTTGTTCCAACCTTGTTAATTCTGTGATTCTGTGATATGGTGTCTGAGATGTGCCTAAAGTTCAGCAATGTGCCATAGGCACGTTATCCAAGTCCTCCTAGATTTGCAAAAAGGGCCAGGATGGATAGCCTAGAGTATCTGTCATTAGATGCCTGTGTTGAGCTCCATGAGTAATTCCCTATCGATCTTTCCATCAGTGTCAAGGCAGCTCAAGAGAGGCCCAAAATCACTGAAGAGGTACAGCAGCACTCCTCACAAATAGCTGAGCAAAAACCAGTGATGGTGTTAAAATGAAGTTAGTTCTGGCTGACCTAATCCACAATGGATTTTCCATGAATTGAGATTTTTACAATAAATAGTAAAAAACACAGAGATACTCTGCCTACCACTGAGTGGTATTTCTACTAACATCGCTCAAAGGTGTGACCAGCTTAGGGCTGAGAGCATTGTTGGTGGTTTTGCTGAGCATCAGTCACTAACTGACATGGTTATACTGCTTCCAGAAGTGTCTTTGCAAGACTTTCCTCAGTTCTTCCAGTCTGAAGGCCAGCTTTCCCCAAGACAGAGCCCTGACCTGCACTGCACTTGGAGGTACAGGTTGTCTTAAGTGGAAGTCCCCCTGGTCGCCCACAGTGCCTGTCCATGAGGCTTAGATCAGAACTCAACCCTGAAGTTGTTCTTTTCATGTGTCTGGAAAGAGAAAATTTCTTGTCTTAGAGAAGTTTACTTTATTTGTCAATATACTCGTACTTCTTTAATAAAAGCATTTTATGTACCAAAAGAAGGTTAGTTCCCCCTCCTCTTTTCATTTAAGGGCTAATTCATACGCAAGCTAATTTGTTCTGGCTATTATCACAATTTATTTCCGTTGCTACAGGGCAGCCAATAACTGTAATAAAAGAGGTTCCAGTTACCCAATCTTCCCAGTTAATAAACTGCATTGAAATACCCGGAATGAATTGTCTCCCACATGCTACAAATACAGAAAATTACCATGCTGTAGTGTTATCACTACCACACAGGTACAATTAAATGTGTGTTATGCATGGAGTTGCACAGAACCCTACCAGTAATGTCAAATGCAATTAAAAAGGAACTATTGTGTGGCTTCATCTGAAAAATCAGCCTGTTTGTATGTACTTTACACAGGATTACTCACTGGATAGGGCAATATTGAATCACTTGATGCTTGGGATTCATGGGAGAGAGCTAAGTAAACAAAGGAGCACAGCCTGCCACCAAGGTGGTTAATAGTGAGGAGCTAAGGCCTTCCACCTTGGAAGAAAGCATGAGATATTTATTTCCTGCATCACTGGAACACTATTTGTTCATTAATATTGACCTTGTTGGGTATAAGCACTGTTCAGAGAGTTGCAGGTTTTGTTCAGCTGTGTGCACTATCCTTCTCCTACAGAAGTGACAGTTTTATACAAGTCCACTGCTCTGTTTAATAGATCATCTTTCCATCTCGTTATGCTCTAGTTCTTCTCCCTTTATCTTTAAATCTTAAAGTCTCGACCTTCTTTTTACACCCCTGTCAGCGTGAAGACACCCCAGATCGCTACACTAGAACTGTTCACATCTTCCCCTAACTCAGCTCTTGGAAATAAAATCCTCTCTTGAGACCCATCACTGTATTAAATAAATATGAGCTTAGTATTCTGATTACTTTTATTTGGTGGTTTCTTTTGCTTACAGTGCAAAACTGCAGTATCCTTGGACTGAATCCCGTGGTGACTGAAAGCTGAATAAAGTTCTGCTAAGTCTCTGTAAGTTGCACTAATCATCCTTATTCCCATGTGTGAGGACTTAGCAAGCCAGGACAGCATTAGGGAGAGAACCTTTCAGTTACGGGCATTTTAAAACAGAAAAGGAGATGCTTTTTGATGGTGGCTTGATAATTTAGTACCTTAATTCACTATCCACTTAATTGAGGATGCTAGTGGGAAAACATTTTTATTTTCTTTGAAGATAACAGGATAAGCAGAGGAACCCTGGTTGAGAGGAGAACTTCTGGGGCTCTGAGCGCCGTTCACACCACTGCAGGTTATCACACCTCAGCATGACACCGACCTAATTGCAGCATGCTGCACGAGTACTGCCCCTGGCAAAGCAAAGGGAGTCCAGGAACAGATGTTACCCCACATTTTTTTATTAGTCCTGGATGATTTTTTCTACTCCTTTTCAGTTATTTGATTTAGGCTCTCAAATAAACACTACACTTCTAAGAAGGAATTAAAAGCACTGCCTGAAAATGCTGCATTTCTCGTCAGTCCTGGTGCCAGGCTTTGCCAAAGAGAAGCATAAATTGCAATATTTCTAAGGTCACGTCCTTGGATAGAACAAATCTGCCCAGCTCCACCCAGACCACAGGAGCTACAGCACCTCACTCCTGTCAGTGGCGAGCTTGTATTTTTATTCCTTCATTACAATGCTCAAAACAATAGAAATGGTGGCCTAAATAACAGCCATTGCCTTAAATTATTCAGAATTTGTTCCTTTAAGGGGGCATTTGAGTGCAGTCTCTCTCAGAACTGCTTAAGTCTACAGTTCTGGCTTCCTAGGGAACATTCCTGGAGCTGGAACAACTCTTGCTGGATGCAGGTTTGGTAGTAATCTTCTTGTCTTGGAGCTGTCAACCAAAATTCAGGCTCAGAGGACATCAGCTCATCCCAGGGCCAGTGTGTTCCTTGCGTAGCTGTTGTAGCTTTTGGAAAGCAATGCCGTCTGTAAAGTGACTGAGCTCTGTGAGGGCAAAGGCAGCATGGGGAGGCACGTGGGGGCTTGATGTGGCACAGCTCATGCCAACATTGTTTAAAATGTCATAACTATTGTGGAGTTACAGTCTCATCGAATGCAGTGCATGGCAAAATATTGTGGGGGAGCAATTGCAGCATGCCTCATTGCTGCCTTCCTCTCCCCCTGCCTTTCTCTCTGGCCCAAGTTCATGTGAATATGTTATCCTGTGGGTGAAAGCTAATATAATATGAATTAAAGAAAATTGCACTACTCCCTAATGTCCAAATCACACAGATTGATTTGCATTTACTTGTAACTGAAAACACATGGCTAGTCACAGTTTAAGAAAAATAAAAAGGATTACAGCCACCTCAGACCATGACTGAAAGGAGTTATTCAGCCCTTGCATTGTATCATTTAGCTTCACAGTGGAGCAGATACCTAATCTCACATATAACAGGCCATCTATAATCAAAGAGTTTGCCGCTCCCTGGCTGTCCTGGAATGATCACTTAAGCGTTTGTCTTGACAGATACCCAAGGATCGTTTGGTGAGGGGAAAGTAACACCAAAGGAAAAACCCGGGTAGGAAAACCTTTAGGAGACTGATTGAAATTGCAGGTGACAAGGGGATTGATGGCAATGGCAATTAGGTGGCCCCAGGGAAGTAGATAACTGTTAGAGATACAAAAGCTTGGTGCTGCATGTGATGCTACAGTCTTCCCCTGGTCGAGACAGTGACCTGCTCTCCCCTCTCAGGTGGCAGAGTGATTTCCAGCAGGGCTCTGGCTCTGCACCTCATTGTAATTCAGGAAAGGCCAGTACAGAATATTTTCACTGTTCTCATACCCTGATGAGATTGTTCTGCCACAATGCAGTCAGTACAGTGCCTGAGAAAATTACTTTGTGAAATGCTGGGCTTCAAACCATTACTTGGAGTAAAATCCTTAGGCTCAATTTAAAGCATGACGTGATGCAGGTGCTTATGTCCTTTCCTTTCCTTTCCTTTCCTTTCCTTTCCTTTCCTTTCCTTTCCTTTCCTTTCCTTTCCTTTCCTTTCCTTTCCTTTCCTTTCCTTTCCTTTCCTGCTTTGTTTTGTTTTATTTTATTGTACTTTTATTTATTTTTAGAAATTCTTTCACATTGGAGATTGTTTTTCATAGTTCTGGGCTTGCCAAATTGATGGATAACTCTAAGTAATGAATCCCATGACTGCACTATTGAAATTATCTCAACCACTAAAATGCCTGTTTAATCTACATCAGAGTGTCCGCACTCCTTTTGTGCCCAGATAAATCAGCTAAGCATAACAAAGTACCTCCAACATTCATTTCTAAAAATCTGAAAAGTGGTTGGCTGGTCTGAGTGTAGTTCTACGGCTGGCAGCTGTCTGGCAGTGTTTCTGACAAAAATAAAAGCTGGAGGGGGGCAGGGGAGGAAACTTCTCTCTCTAAAAGAAAAGAATGACTTTATTAAAATTTGAGTTCTGGAGATTTTTCTTGTTTTGTTTTAATTTCTAGTGCTAGTAAGTTAATATTACCACTGAAGGAAATAAAGATGTTTTTAGGAAAAAAACATGTCTGTTTTCTTCTTTAATTATCTTTTCTTTTTGAGTGGTTGGCATCTATTGAGGCATCCAGAACCCCACAGACATGGGCAAACTTCCAGTGCTTCTGAAGTGATGCCCAAACAGAAAAATGGTGTGAAAGCAACGTCAGTCCTGGTGTCCACATTTGTGTTTGCACGAGGTCGTGCTCTGATCCAGGGGCAGTCCATTTCTGGAATCAAATTCCTAGCTGTGGTTTTCAGGGGAAGACAGCCCAGCCTCCCAGGGAACATCCCCTCCATGATGCTGAACTGAAGCTTAGGGCAAGTTCTTTGTCCCCTGCAGTGGTGGCATTGGGTTTCAGGCTCATCCAAAACTGGACTCCACCAGGGAAAGGAGTGAGGGACCCAGGTGGGAGTGAGACCCTACTTGGGCAGGGGTGATCCCCCCGAGCAGGGCCTCCCAAGCCTGCAGACCTGACAGGGCCATTTCATGGGGCTCCCATCCATCCTCATCCCCCAACTGCCTTCTCTACGTGTCACTCGTACATAAACTGGAGAGAGGTTTGTAACATAAAACAAATGACCTTTTAATCCTTCCAAGCGACTGAATGGAACTAATAACAATCTTAAACTGGTTTCCATCAGAAAGTTGTCTGGATCTATGTTTCTGGATTCCATTACTAATCTTAAAGAAGAAAAAAAAATAAAAATCCAAACAACATTTTTTCTGCCTTTTATTCCTTGAGACAATGATCCCATTGTAATTGTCAGTCATTAAACAAATCTCTCTGTGCAGAATATAAAGGAACCACAAATACTGACATCATAAAATGAAGAGATCCATTAATCACAAACACAATGAATAATTATTCTTAAAAGAGGAAGCACAAAAGACCTCAGGACTCAGAGCTTGCATGGTGGGATGTAGCAGCTGAGAGTATTGCAACCCTACCAGTGATGCCTGCCCCGCTCAGAACAATCTTTCCCAGACTATGTCCTGTTGGGCTTTCTGTTTGTTTCAATATACTGTTCGTTTGTTTGCCGCTTAGAGTGGTCCAACTGGCTGTATTACTCAGTAGGATGCTAATAAAATTTAATAGCAAACCTTAAAAAATGTTTATTTAAATGTACCATAGAAATGTTTCGTTAAAGAAAAAATATTCCCTCCATATCCGTATGGTTTCTGTTTGAAGTGCTTTTGGATTGGACTCAAGGCATTTGGGAGTTTGCCAGGAAGGGGTGTAAACAAGGGAGGCGTGGAACTTTTATTCTCGGAGAATGTATGGTAGATCCAGGGTGCAGCAATGCCAGGATGTTTGTGCTTTAAATTCAAATCAGATACACAAAAAACCCCAAAAAAAAGCCACTACTTTCACTCAAGAAAGAAATGTGCTGGGATCACCCTGTTGAAGAATTTAGATAAGAAAGGATTTATTAATTTCTGTGGTTCATCTGACTGCCAGAACAAGTTTTTCTGGAATATTACTTGTTATCTGTAAGTATCTTATAATTAGGAAGATTTGATTTTATACAGCAAAAAATAATTCTGATTTTATGCTTCCGCTTTTATAAGTATTTGCATCAAACCTGTATTTGCCGAAGGCCATTTTTTTATCAAGAAGATGTGTCTTACTGTCAAGAAATAGGCTGGAAGGTCTCACTTGAGATTGTCTAGTCTGTTTCTGTACCCTCAAAACAGGGTCAATTCACTTCTTTTGTTTACCTTGTTCATGAAAATCTCAAGCGATGGAAATTCCACCAACTTTCATGGAAATCGTCCAGCTATTTATCATCTACAGCTTTTGCCTGATGTTTACCCCTACATCTCCTTTCCTGCAAGTTAGACAATTACCCATTGATCTTTGTCCAAGCCATAGAAGACAAAGAGAACAATTCCTTCTCTCTTTGTAGCAAATTTTCACACCCTTGGTATCAGTTATCTTCTTTTTTTTTTTTTTCTAGGTGAAGCTACCCAGTTCTTCCAAAAGGGATCAGTTTTCTAGACTGTTGAAAGTTTTTGTCCTCTCTGTTTGATACCCTTTCATTGGCCCACCTCTTTTTCTAGTACCTTGCCAAAGATATCGGGTGAGAAACATTGTCTCTGCACAGCCTCACGGAAGGATTATTTCACGGGACTTTTATGTGCAACTCCCCTGTTTACACAGCCCACTATAATATTTATTTTTTTGCAGTCGTGTGACAATGTTGACTCAAGCTCAGTCTGTGAACCTTGGTAACCTCCAGATCCTGTTTCACAGGGCTGATGCCCAGCAGACGTTTTGCATCCGGTGTTTGTACAGTTCATTATCTCCACTTAGAAGCATCCACTTTTCTCTGTTTTCATTGAACCACGTCCAGTTTTTCTCAGCTCATTTCACCCATTTGTCAAGCAGATTTTAAATTCTAATCCAGTCCCTCAAAGTGATTACTGTTCCTCTGTGCTTGATATTCACCCATTAAAGACCTGCCACCATGCCTCAAATTAGGGGGTAATCTTCCTAACCAGTAAACCATTTAACAAAGTGTATGTCCAAGAGCTAAAAGACACCTGTCACATGCCCTGGAAAGCTGAGAAGAAGATCAGCTTCAATCATGGCTCGCTCAGATTCTTGAGAAGCCTGGTATCTCGTTATCCAGATGGCTTTGGGCATAGAGAGAAGGGCAGCATGGCCTAGGCCCAAGGCTGTCAACATTTTATCTAGCCTTAAGGAATTTTTGTTACCCAGAAGCCATCATATCATCACCATGTGGTGCTGGTCACCCCACAAAGACACAGAGTGGAAGCTGTAAGCTGTGCTAATGAGCCATTTGTAGCCCAAGCATTACTTGGCAACTGCCACACATATATGTGAACATATTCTGGTATGAACGTGCACTCAAAGATATTGTTAAAGTCAAGTGTGCCTGTATATGTTACATGTTATACATTTCTATTTATTATAGATGTGCATATCTTACACTGTAGGAAAAAAATTAAAATCTCTGCTCATTTGACTTACACTGATACTGTTTACCTATAACTGCTGCAAAGGAATCCATGGTATAAAGTACTCTCCTCACTCCAGCCAAATGCATATTGCATCTCCCCCTAGTGGCTTAATCTACGTGGCCATCCTCCAACAATAAGGCTATGTATGGTACTAATTCCACTTGTCATGGACCGGAACGTAATTCAGCCACGAGCGGAGTCAAGCACTTTTATGAGCACATCTTTATTTTGAGGCATCTTCTGTTTCTGTGTTCCTGCTTAAAGTCTGCCTGAATTCTGTACCAAACTCTGGTTTTGCACACAGAAAATTATGATGTACATAAGGAGGAAAATGTGGATTTTCAATCTAAAATTACTTTGGTGGTAAGCTAGCAGAAACAATGAGACAGAGGCCAAAATTCAAATCTGTCAGACAGATCCGTAGTGAAAATCTTCATTTTTCTTTGAAAGAATGGAAACAGCTCAGAGAACAAAAAAAGATTTTGGACACCAAACATGTGCTGAGAAGCTTTACAGAGTTACAGCCAGAACTGCCTCTCTGTTGCATGCACACCATTTATAGTCACCATGGTTTGGAGTGGTGGCTAATGCTCAGACAAATGTCTAAATCACTGTTCTAAATTACTCCCACTCAAGCTACTTGTTTTCAGACTTGCAGGTAAGTCATCACCTAGCTAATCAGCTATAAAATGAGGCAGTCATAGCTCTGAGTAGTATTTCCCTTCTCTTCCCATCACTGAAATGTGCCATATGCCTCTGAGCACACACAACCATCCCAGCTGAAGGCCAACAACTTAACTACCCTCTGAGTTCATTAGAAATTCCATGCCTCTCTCCAGCCCTGTGTCCTTCCTCCAGAAGACACATAAAAACAAGGTCTTGGGCACTTGTGTTAATTAACATTCCCCCAGACCTTTTTGCAAAACTGGAGATAATAGTCCTGGCGTGCTGGCCAACTTCCAGTGTGCAAATTGCATTCGGCTTACTTCAAATTCCCCTGGCAGCTGGAGGTGGCTGAGGTATTTGGATGTTCCCTGTCCTTTGCTGTGCTGTGCACACAGAATGAGCCAGGCTGGGAGCTGGGCTACAGGGGGATGGGGGAAAGCTCCCATTTGGATAAGGTAACAGCTAAAGGTATGGTCGAAGATGAACACAAATATAAGGAGCTTATCCACTGCTCATATGGAAAGAAAAGAGTTTATTTACTTCGTAGTGACTAGTTTCTGGCAATAAATTAACAAGTTTTCCCATTTTTCTTCATTTTTTTATTACACAGCTGCTCTTATAAATCTCTAGCTATAAATCTGAGAGGGGAGTCTGTAACAAAGCCATAATTAAGTCTTAAAATTTAGGTGTCATTTTATTAGTTTCTGGGCCCATATTCTCATTCTTCATGGTCCTAGACAACGGTCTTTTTCTTCTTCAAAAGTGTCATGTACTTTTGAAGTACATGGTTGAAAACCCAATGTACTTATTAAAACCATTTTTTTTTTTTTAATAAAGGTCAAGTACTTGTAGTTAAGCCTTTTCATCTTTGGTATCAATACAAATTCTGTTTAAGATATTCAGTTTGGTCTCTGAAACTGTATTTAAAGACTTGTCACAGAGAACTTATTTATCTTCAAGTGAGAAACACTGGATCAAAATTTTGCCAAATACTTGTTTTAGCGTAGCTTTTCCCAGACTGGTTCTGCTCCATCATAAATTTCTATCTCCACTGAGGCTGAAGAGAGAACTTGTAGACTCTGGATCGACTGTGATGTTGATTGAGCACTGGCACTGATTGCCCAAGGATGTTGTGGAGTCTCCATCCTTGGAGATATTTAAAAGCCATCTGAACACATTCCTTGGCAGCCTGCTTTAGATGGCCCAGCTTAAACAGAGCAGTTGGACCAGATGATCTCGAGAGATCCCTTTCAACCTCAACCATCCAGTGATTCTGTGAATTATCACCTCATTTCACACTGTTGAAGCTTAGGGACCAGAAGCAAGATCCAAATGTAAGGCTGGCAAAAATCTGTCAGGAGACAGCTCCAGGTTTCACTGTCAGTGTGCTGATTCCTGTGTAAATACAAAAGAGAAAACTGAATGTGGGTCAGCACCTATGGGCCATATTAATTGTTTATCCAGCTCAGTCTATTGTGATGATGCTGATGCTTTAGGAAGAGATAATAAGAAGGAAGTGAGTGTAAGCTCTTCTTCACTCCTCAGTCTGAAGATTTCATGGTTTGCATGATGCCAATCCAGCTGAGGGGAAGGGAGGACAGGAGGCAGCACAGGGGACAGCAAAGTGCAAGGATGATCCCATTTCCATGCAGTTCAACACAAAATCACTCTGCAAGACATCAGAGTGAATATTTCAGATTTAACCCTGAGCTATTCTGAGGTCTAGGTCTCTGTCAAAATCACGTGGTCCTTTTGCTTCAAGGCAACATCTTGATCCAAATCTAAACTATTCTGACAGGATTTTTTAGATCAAGAAGTGAAATTAATAG
This sequence comes from Eulacestoma nigropectus, assembly GCA_013397775.1. Taxonomy (NCBI): domain Eukaryota; kingdom Metazoa; phylum Chordata; class Aves; order Passeriformes; genus Eulacestoma; species Eulacestoma nigropectus. The sequence goes on from VZTE01006652.1 coordinate 678,051, forward strand.
ATTCTAAAGGACAGAGAAGACATTTCCCACTGAGATCCCCAGAACTTCCTCACTTGTTGGTTAATTCTTTCATTAGAGTCTTGTCTTACATCTGGTGGCAGGTCAGGTCAGGACAGGACAGGACAGGACACCCACTATCTTGGTTTTGGTTTGTTCATTAGGCCATCAATGAAGACTAGTATTGCTGTCCTTGAAGTTTTAGATTACTGCTTATTTCAAACTCAGAGGGAGTTGTCAATCCCTGGTATTAGCTTTTCAAACAAACTAAGTGATATTTATGATAGTCTTGTGTATTTATCTTCAAGATGACTTTATTTGTCCTAGGTTGTGGATCCCTGCTTGATCTTAGATTATTATGATTTGTTTGTTTTATCTGCTTCTCAAAGATTTATATCCTAAACTCCTCCAGTGGCACTAACAAAGGTTTGATAACCCAGGTGATAAACCAGTTCTGCTTTAAAGTTTCTTATAAAACTTCATTACAAGTGAAATTAATCACTGTAGATTTTAATATGAAGAGAGGACAGAGGCAGTTATTTGATGGACTGTGTTTAAAAAGCTGGGTAAGCTTTACATCACTCTATATGATAATAAAAAATTACGGTGTAAGACCAAGGTCATATCATAACACATGAACAATAGCACAGTGTGCTCATGATGCACTGACAAAGGACACTGGTTCAGCTCTATATCTCATACTGTAACCTTCCTCTACTTCATATGCACCCCTAATACAGCTGCAGTTCAGCTCCTACCTGAAAATAGGCAATATTTTAGGAATAAATGGTTATATCTAGTTCCAGTTTACTCAAGAAAGGCCTGATTTACACACCTACATGAATGTCCTGAATCTATGTTCGACTAAAGTGATAATGCAGTTACTTGAAGACATTATCATTTATATCCTTGTTTGTCTTGCTCAATGCTTTGAAATGCTTTGAAAGCTCCAGAAATAAAGTAGATTTTGCAAGCAAAAGGGAATGGTATGGTTTATTATGTTCCAAAATCCTCTGTCAATGGTAAAGAGTAATCGTATTGAGAAGCTGTTCTGCTCTGGATTGGAAATGAATATATCAGTTTGGTTTATTTTTTCCTTTTTTTTTTTTTCTTTTTTTCAGAGCATGAAAATAAGTGTTTAACAAAATATTTCCAGCTTGTACCTATTGGTGCATGAAAAGCTGTAATACAGACATGTCTGGAATGATCTGGAAGAGGAATGTCTCCAACCGTGGCTCCAAGGCAGGCAAAAAGAATTCTTTGACAGTACCCTTACTCCTGCTTTCCCATGGAATTCCCATGGAGTGCTCAAGCACTAAGAGCCACTTACACTTTCACATAGTCACCCATCTGCTTAATTCTACCTTGCAATCCTGAAACCTGAGCAGAGCTGTCTTAACCCAGTGAACAGAAGCCTTTGGACCATAAACATAAACAGATGTTTGCACATGTGTGTGATTCCCTCAAAGTACCTAGCTGGGTTTGGATATGTATTTTATAAATACATGGGGGATGAAATTATGAAATTACAGTAGGAAGTTATCTCCAATTCTGCCAAAAGGCAACCTGTTCTTTGTAATTTTTGAAGTGTTATCTCATTATGGTAATGCTAAATTGAGACTACATTTTAAAATAACCATTATTTCACCCACTAAATAACTTAATTCTCAAATAGATGATGCAGTGTCACAAGTACAGTGAACAAGAAGTGTGCTGTCCCTTTCAACACTGTCACTAGAGCCAGACTCTAAGCGACTGGAAAAGGTATAGTTCTGTGACTACACCACTTTGCAACAGCAAAGCCCAACCACTTAATGCTGTGGAAATGCAGTGGGAATCAGCAATTAGAGGCAAATAAAATTGTGTGCAGGTGATTTGATGCAACACACATAGTGTATCTCATCTCTTCCAGTAAAATGAGAACAGATTTGAAGGTTTTAGTCATAAAACAGGAGTTTAAGTCATAAAAATATTCCAACGTGAGAAGCACCAAAGCAAGTCTACACAGCTGCTTTGCAGAGTAATTTCATGCAGCCGTGGGTGAATGTGATTTTTTTTCCCCTGAACATGCAGGAGGGGATGACTGATTTAAGTGTTTCATGTGATTAAGTAGACAAGGTGGGCATTTTTCTGCATTTATGCAGAAGCAATAAAAATGTGTGGTCATGCACCAAATCCTAGGGTCAAAACTGCAGTTACTACTTAGGCAAAACTCCCGTTGACATCTGTAGTTTTTATTGAATGTGGGCAGTGAGTCTTCTTCCAAGCTCTTAGCCTGTCCTCTGACGTTCTTCAATAGCACCATCAGGTGGCTAAGAGGGGGAGGAAAAAAAAGAGTGATTCACATAGTCATTTGAATGCTTAAAAATCGTGGCTGCTTCTTTTTGTGCCCCCAAACCTGTAAGGATTCAGCAGAGTCTAGGGGGCATTAGGACAGTCAGACCTATGAGCTGGAGCCTTGCAGGAGAATCTCTGTTGAGACAAACCACACTGCTTGGGCTTGATGGCACTCTATGAAGTTTGGAGTCTTACATTTCAGGTTTTACATTTTTAGCCCCATTTGGGGCTTAAACCAGCAAGTAGCTCAGTGTAGTGTGAAGTGGTGAAGATTGAAGCTTTAGATGATCATGCTAAAAGACAAGGACATGTACTCTGGTGTGTGCCTGATCACTGGCTCTGCCACAGGTGATGCTTGAAAAATAGCCACCTGTTGTGTTCTGTTTCATGATGAAATTAAACTGGATTGGCTCTATCTATCAACATTTTTTGACAAGTGAAATAATTTATTCATATCCAGCCCTTTTTCATAAGAGTCATAAGGACTTTCATAAGGACTTTTTCAGTCCCCCCACCAGAGAGAGAAGGGAGATGGGAATGTATTCTGAGCCAAATGTGCCCTCTCTTCCATGGAGCCTGGCACTTTTAACTCTTTGGAGTCCAAAGAAGCCTCACACCAAAGTGCTGCACGATGCTCTAAGCCTGCCGATGCTTTCACTGCCTGATTTCTGACTCGAATCATAACAATGAAACATGACTGAGCTGCTTGACATTTACAAAAAGGTGCTTGTTAAAAACAGTTCCTCCCGACTTAATTAACACTAAAACCCTTTAGGTGTTCCTCCAAGTACATATTAAAACAGCTGTCCTTTTCCCTGAAATGGAAGTAAACTAGAAGTGAGCCTCAATAAAACCAATGGACTATGACTTCTCCCAAGCACAACTGTAATGAAACGTTACTGCCGTAATATCCAGCTAAATAAAGAGTGGTGAGCTGGCTGGGCCAGCTGCAGTGGCAGATGCAGACAGGATCATGGGCTTTAAACAATGCTATCACTGAATAAACACAGACAAGGAGATAACATTTCTACACCTCCCCAGTTTCCATGAAATTAGTTTTTGTTATTCTAAATCCAAAAAGCTGATAATCCTCCCAGTATAAAACGAATGGTGGTAATTGTTCCATACATGGCATCATAAACTGCTATTAGTCATTGGTCAGGAATATTTGGAATTGTGTGTCTGGAAATTACATTGCATGTTTGAGGAGACTTGATGCTTTGTTGGTGAGAGAGATCACTCACTGGTTTATATATCACCCTGTGTGCCACACTTTCCTTCACAAGAAAGTTAATGCATGACCTAAAGCCCACATCCAAACTGGAGTCCTTCCTTATGGAAATACTCCAGTAAATATGTAAGAATTGACTAAAGGAGTAAGTTAACCAATTCAATACAAATATGGATTTTCTGTGTTAGATGTTACCAAAAAGGTAAAATGTACATAATTTAAAATATATTGAAATTTTGAAATTAAAGATCATCCCAAACTAAGGTCAAAGTTTAAAAATTTCTCCAATTTGGCTATTGCATATCATGTCATCTAAAAGTATCAACATGAAACAAACAATTAAAAAAATGTGGCAACAATATCTATCAAGCTTTTCGAAAATTGCTGTATACATGTGAAATGTTTAAATATTTCCAGCATTTTTCAAAGGAAAAAAAATACTATTTAGTTTTGTCAGTCACTTGACAAGGGAAATGCAACAGGAAAGAAATGCTAAATAATTATCAAAATTTACCTTGCTTCTCAATCTAAGTGTCAAGGTGTATAATTGTTCAAGCTCAGAATCTTATAGTACCTTACAGGCCCACTGGTGTTCATGGACTGGGTTTGGATGCATATTTGATCCTTGCAGCATTTTTTTTTTTCTTTTATCCTCCTTAAAACTGAACTTTTTGCCCCTTTAAAATTGGCTTGGCCAGATAAGAATCTATGTGGTTGTAGGATGTAATAATATATTTAATTATGATGGGAATGATTTGCTCGTATTAAATAACAGCATTTTACCCAACAAGAAGTTCCACTGAAGTCAAAAGGCCACTTGACACTTGGGTAATAAAGTGTTCCTGTGCCATAAAGGAGATTATTCAGTCCTATCCCTATCGCTTTATTGGCCAGCATTTGAACAGATTAAGTACTACTATTGTGGAAGATAAATCATTACAAATTCACCATGTCATCTCAGCTCATTTTTACTGTATTTGCAGGCAAGGAGCTTTAAGCTCAGATAAATATTGAAGATGACACTTTCACTGAAAATAACCAGTCACTGGGAAATAAATAAAATGTGCATAGATATTGCTTTTAAAGATAAAACTTGGTTCTCAGGTTTTTAAGGGCACACTGAAAATAAATTATCAACATAAAACTTGGTTTATCTTGCAGGAATTCTCATGGAACCCACGGAAGAGTGCTGTGAAAATTTGTCTGTGCCCATGGGGCTTTTGGGCTTCTCCAGAAGCCAATGGTCAGGCTCCACAAGCAAGAGCAGGAGGAGGCTGCAAGCGTGAGAAAGGCTCTCTCAGTCTTCCTGATGCTGTTTCATATCCCTCATTTTCCCCCTCTGTGTTTGCACTAAAGAAACTTTATCTAGCTATAACGTCCCCATAATTTTTCTGGGGAATGGCAAAAGTTCTGGGAAGTATTATTATCTTTTAATATAAATGAATAGGAGAAAGCAATGGAGAAGCAGAAGATATCCCATCATTTAACATAACTATCCTACAGCAACCAGTTTGGGAGAGCAGGCACTGACATCTGAAGGGTAAATATATTTTATCATCCTTTGGGCCAGACACAACAGTTTATCTTCTAAGAACAACTCAAGGGAACATTTCCTCCCCTCCTTAGCATCCTATTACTACTGTATTTTAAGAGAAGGGGGTGATTGTTTACCATTGCTTCTAAAAAGTCACCAAAGAATTAAGCTCCTTCAGCTAACATGATGGATTGATAACGTATTTGCTCAGCAAGATAATTCATGCATAAAAGCTTACCAGATATCAGTTACCTCTTTCACATGAACCAGGGCAGCCCTCAGTAAAAGGAGTCCAGACTGTTGTTAATGTAGAGGCATGTATTTCTACTTAAGCAGATTTTATTAGAAGACTTTAGAGACGCCAAAGCAAAATACAGACGGACTTTTCATGGAAGCATAGGTTGGTTTGAAACTTCTAAAGACCATCTAGTCCTTTAGTTCCTGCTTTAAGAATCCTCTTAATTGCTTGGTCATATAACAAAATCATAATTCTCAATAGCAACATCATGGTTTTACACAACGGAAATGAATACATGACCTCACAAATTCTTTCTTGTAGGCTGAAAACCAAGTGACATTTCCTGAACCTCAGCTTTCCTGAAGAGATATCAGCTGTGTCAAGAGCAGTGATTAAGAACCACACAAATACAATAAACAGTTATTTCATTTTCATTCACTATTTCTTAATTCACCATTTCCAGGGAAAGGTGATCAGGTATTGAAGAAGTTAGCTTAAACAAGAGACAGGTTTGGTTCTTGGCTCTTTCTCTCTGATTCCAACCTTGTAGTTTATCTGAACACTTTTAGTTTGGATTGGGTTGGGTTGGGTTTTTTCCCCTTAATCAACCACCAAAATTAGTTACAAAGAAAAAAAACCACCTCTCAATTTATGTTAAACAACCTTAGCAGTATTCCAGCATCCAGCACTAAAGGTGTTGCTTTCCTTGTACTGCTAACACTGCCTGTTTCTAGTCAAAAGGAAGTCCTAATAATTTATTTACATATCTATATAAATATATTAAAAAAAATATATATATACATATATATATATGTTAAGTTCAGACAGTTTGGGGCTGGTTTCATGTGTGCATTGCCTGGGAGGGCATAGGTGGAATTTCACCCACAGCTGTGCATACACATATCCTCACAGCTCAGAGTAGGGCGAGAAGATAATCTGCCTCTGACACACACTGGTATGACCATGTTGATGTGCAGGGAACCCCTGAATAGATTTGCTAATTAGAGTTTTGTAAATCACAGGTTATCCTGCTTCTTCCAAATTACATCAAGGAATCATGCAGAGTTGCTGGTTTAAGAGCCGACTGCATCCTGTTATACTCCCTATATTGTTGATAAAACCTGAAAATGTTTGCTCTCTGGTTAGACCATAATCATGATGGGTTTTTTTCTCATTTTTCAATTTTCATAATTATTTTCAGTGATTTATCAGGGTTACAATTTTTTCTGCTTTGTCTTTATGCACAGATTGACTGTTTGTTCCTCCCAAGGACATTTCCCTTGCTGTCAGACAATGACTGGATCAAAAAAAGGGGGGGTTTAGACCCTTTTGCTTCTTTTGAATTAGTGAACAGATTGAAAATGGAAACAAAGCATATTATTTATGCCTTTCTTTCCTCCATTACAGCAGCTTTCAGGCAAGCCAAATGAAGTATTTTTTAACACTTCGCATAATTATCTTCAAGCTTAATGAAATTACGGGAATTTGTTAAAGAGCTGGCTGTCTCTGGCTACTGTAGCTCACAGGGAAATGGGGAGTAGCCACAAACAAAGGGAGCCCATGAAAAGCTGCTGTTCTGTATTAGGCACCTCTGTGCTGGGACCATTTTCCAAAAGGCACTCAGGGTATATGTTGCGAGTGTTCAGGAAGGATCTGTAAGCATTTAATAGGTCATTTGTGCACCATTTCAGCAGAATTTGAAAAAGCCTTGGTATCCTCTGAATATATTTTTTGGAGTATCAAACCCATTGCTGACGCAGTTTCGGTATGACTTGAGCTGTTGGCCAGAAAAGCCATTTTGCAAAGACGTGGATGTGTGCAAGTATTCATCCATCTATGGCCTGTGTTGGGGTGAAAATACCAAAGAAAGCCAGAGAGCATCTATGAGAAACAGCACAGTTCTTTGACTTATGAGATGGATACAAGTCATTGCAGGAACATTACTGTTAAGCTGAAGCCAACAGCTGGAAAGTTTGGGCTCAGCATGCCCAAACTGCCCTTTGCCTCCCAGCATGGCTAAACCTCAGAAACATCCTGTTACACAAGTGAGAGCTGCTGAAACCTCCTTTCCATCTCCAGTTCCTTTACCCTGTGCCCTCCCAGCTGTGCTACTTTGGCATATGGGAGTAGCACGCCAGAACACAACAGAAAGTGAATTTGTTTCTATCTGATGCTCCTGAGACAGTATCAGTAATCCTTCTCTTTCGTATATATTTTATTGGTGGTGTATTTCTTTACATTGAAGTTGCCATTGTCTGCTCAGCGAAGTATGGGAGAGCTCATCTCTCATAAAACAGGTAAAATTATGGCTGTGTTTTCCTTCTGCTGTCCCTCCCTAATGGGACTGTTGCCATTTTGAGTAATGAACCTTTTCTTTGATTCCTCCTTCTTTTCTACAACCACAGAAGAAGAAACTGGACTACAAATCATTCAGAAAAATAAATAACTTTTTTGTCTGTCATACCTGATTAAGTGTTCTTTAAGTCCATGCACTTCTCAGGAAAAATAAAATCTAGATTAACGTTTTAGCCAAGTCCATTTTTTTGTTTTAATTTGAAAAGACATGAAAAGAAAGGGTTACTGAAGAGCTAGCCAAATACCCTTGGAAAAGGGTCAGGCAGCAGGCTCCTCCAGTCCAATAATTCAGCTAAACATGACCGGAAGCCAGTCAAAAGTCAAGCAATCAGACAACAGTCCTAAGACATATTTTTGCAATTCAGTATGATCAATGGATATTATCGCAGGGAAAATACCTACCCTAAAAAAAGGAAATGAGCAAATAAGCACACAAAATATGGAAACTTGATTACTATGAAGGCAAAGTGTTATGGTTGTGTTTCAAATCATGTCTGAAAAGTTGCTTGGGGGAAAAAAAGAAGGGAGAATATTTATAAAAGACCACTCATCTACATATAGCTACATTCGTCTATTTAAAATTTTCAATCTTTGTAAAAAAGTAATCACAATAAAAGGGAAACAGCTGATTTCTGCCTTAGACCAGCAGCAAGCTTCTGTTTCAAGGTAGACATGAAATCCTGATTTTCAAGAACTCAGGAAGAAGCTTTAAAAAAAAAAAAAAGAGAGAGAAGATATAAGTTTGCTGTTTTCGGTGCACTCTCATTCCTGAGATGTTTCTTTTACGAGTTCTGTGTCTGACTGGCCTTAACTTTGAGCGATTCAACCAGTCTGTGATCATTATTAAGCTATTCTGTACAAAATACAGGATGTTTCTGACATTTCCCGTCAGCTGCTGAGACATCTGCTAAAACGTGCAATGAGTTTTGACAATCATGCATTCCAATATTTACCCACTTGTCCACTTATAAGTTTGCCTAAACGTCTTTATGCTCTGCCCACTCTATCTCCAGGGATGTTTGTTAAGCAGGACACACTGCTGTGCAGATGTAATATTCTATCATCTGCAAAACATATTAGAGATGGAAGGTTTAAACCAAAGGTTAATGAATAGCTGTAAACTCTGAGAGTCAATTCAAGAACTCAGAAGGAAACCTTTGGCCCCCTGGCTGAGTGTATGTCTAAAGTGAAATGAAGACCAAGAAAGCTTAAGACTGCATTCAAAGCCCTAGTTAAAGGTCATTGCTGTTGTTTGCACTTAAAACTATCCAATGAAGGCTGTTATTTTCCTCAAATTTTGTGAGTTTAATTTAGCAATTTGCTAGTGAGGAAAAAAGCTCTTTTTTTTAGTCAATGCTCTGCTCACATTAAGTATCCTTTAATTTTAAGCAGTCACTAAGTGCACAGAGGATTCAATGGGTCTTGCTCCAGCCACAAATATCAAGAAATGCTTGAAAACATCATAAGTATGAAAAGATATTATTTATCAAACTTACTAGTTGGTCATCCCTATTAATAAGACCTAAGACTTTCAATAAATATGGTCATTTTCCTGGACCACCTAAAGATAGTGTTGTTCCAGTAAATATTATTCAGTGGTATTTCTGATCTTTTTCTCTTCATTTGCTCATTTCCTGGGGAAAAAAAATTGTATATGTGGATTAAATTTCTAAGAGCATTTCTATAATGACACATGAAAGGAAATGGAAAAGGTGAGAGGCGAACAGAGCAATTATAATATGGATAAGGAAGAGGCCAAAGAGAGAGAGAGAGAAAGAGAGAGATTTTTTCCTGAGACAGGAACTACTGTAGTGAAGAGACAGTGACATTTCTGAAAGAAAAATTTTGGGAGAAATTTGCCTTCATGTTTTCTTTGAAATGTTGCTATAGAATTACAACTGAATCTGGTATTTGCTGGTATTAAGTTGACTCTTAATACCAGATGGGAGATTTGTGTGGTCTTCAGAACACACCCCAACTATCAGGCTATCAGGGAGTATGACAAATTGCAAAAATACAGAGTGCAAATGCCTGTGTTGAAGCACAGTTAGAAAAATTTCTACAGCAAGCTGGGAACTCTTTAACTAGAAACTCAAGAAATGGGGAAAAAAATTGGATAAATCAAGGATGCAACAGAAGGGTGGATGCATAAGAAGAAGCAATATTGGAGGGTTTCTAGAAATGGGAACTGTGGGGCACCAACCATTACTCCTTGTCTGAAACAGAAGCAGTAAAAACAAAGCAAGAAGTCTACGTCAGCCTTACTTTAAAAAAGGTTGAAATCTAAATGTCTGAGAAGGCAAGAATCTCTTGAACCAGCTCTGCCATCAGATCAGTTAAGATATAGAACTACACCCATCTATTATCCTTCTTACACAGATCAGTCATTAATAACCGTACAGGCCTTCAGTGTAGTGCAGCTGTGAAGAAATAAATGCAGCGCATTTACTGTGTCTCAGGAAGAGTATTTAAAGACTGGAGATTGCTGTTATTTTACAAAGAAATGTTCAGATTTCATCTGTAATAAAATTTATGACTGGTGGTCAAGAAAGAAATTTAATCTGAATTAAGTGGTTAGAGGAATTGCTAAGATGATATGGTGAAGTCCATCCTAGGGAAAACATGGTTAGCATATCAAAATAAAGGCTGAGAAGGAGCTAGAACTGTTCACTGTAAAAATATTGGAGAAGTAAATGCTAGGAGAGGAAAGAAGAGATTTAAGGCTAAGGAGAGTGTTTAAGGAGAGTGCACAAAAAGTCAGGAAATTGAAAGAAGCAGCCTAAATGTAACAGTCTCAAAACTTACAATCCCTCATCTATCCAAGAAAGCAGATTCCTCAACAGCTGTGTAGTGGGATGAGTTAGGGTAACTCTGAAACCTCGATGTGCTGCCTGAGCTTTGGAATGAGATTTGATGATGCAATGTCTGAAAGTTCAGAAGATGGACCCAGTGATCCAAATATATTTATACAGTTATGGTCCCAAATTTTTGTCCACCACACAGACAGCAAAACTTATTGAGGCTGTTCATGTTTGCAGGGGATGGGGCAGGGGTTGTGGGTATGAATCTAATGAGAGAACAAAGTTATTTAAGCTGTCAAACCCACAGTATCAGTATTGAATGCTTGCACAAAGACTCAGAGGAAACGGGTTTTGTATCAGCTTTGCATGCAAATATGGCCCATAAAAGATTCACCTGGCAGTGGCAAATAAGTTAGGCGGATCTTTTAAAAAGTCACCTTAAAACTAAATTTACTGATTAAATTATTCAGTGTGGATTGTTCATGCAATTCTTCTTGTGATATGTGAGAAGAATGAATTTAACTCTTTTGAAACCGTATATGTGCTCCTTTTATAGTCAGTGAAATTCCAGAGATGATAGAATTTATTCATGAAATTTACACTTCAGTGGTGTAAGAAGATATTACCAAAATCATAAATGCAAAAACACAGAATATATCAAAGCAAGCAGTGGCCTGTAATTCAGCTGAAGATTTTGTTTACATATTAAGCCACCATGAACTCAGTAGCATTTGGACAGGCGCACATGTTGGGATTTTACAGAATGGCTGTTGAAATCGCTGTCCTTGGGAACCCCCTTTAAAAGGCTGGCCCATGGATGAGTGAAAAGGATGGAAAAGCTCTGTCTAATTCCACGGGCTTTGAACAGGTCCTTTAATATTATATGGAAGTTGAAGCAATTTAATTGAATTTCAGAAATGGTGTTCACTTCTGTAGCAAGCTGGACATGCAGGAGTTGGTCTTATTTAATATATGAAGAAAAAAACCCCACACATCTGACACCCCCAAGCAGGCTTCAGTGATTATGAAACAAAAGGTATCTTTCAGTCTGGCCTTGAGCAGAACACTGGCCATGGGTCTTCTGATTTAACTCAGTCCTTGAGAGAGATACGATCACTTTTTTTTTTCAGTGACAGAGTTAAGAACAAACCATGCAAGTTGTTACACTGAATAATTCATTCTCTCGTCATATCACTTCAAATTTATCTAGTAAATCTAGATCAACAAATAATATCTACCCAGTCTACAAGAGTATACCTAACATTTTGGTAATCTCCAGTTACTCTGTGCACCCAGACAGGGACACACCGTCCCTTTTTCCATAGCCTCTCCTGTTGTCACACGGCAATTTGCTATAGTCATGGAGCCATTTTTAAAGACCTTTTCCCACTGTTGAAGCAGAACCTTCATTCTCCACGGCTAAATGTCTGGTTTTCTTGTTGTCTGTATCAAAACATATAGTTCTTTTGCTGCAATCTACTTACCCTCCTATCCAGACCATTCCCTGTCAGCAATTTGTCTTCTTTTTTATTCATCATGTTCCAATTCTATGTGTCATTTCCAAATTATATCAGCAAGGACTTTGAGTTCTCTTTCAGATCATCAGCAATGTTCCAGTTTAGGAAGATGAACAGCTCTCAGCAGTCTCTCACCAGAAATTCGTGTATTTCATATATGCCATTTATATCCATTTGAGGTGTGTCAGGTGGATTTTAATCATTCTTTTCACTTATCAAATAACACACATCCAAAGCTAAATAACTTGTGCAGTCTCAGTTCCTGATAAATGACCGTGTCCTTATGCAGCCATGTCCTTATGTTTGGAAGAGGTGATTGCAGTCATTTTGTAATTACCACATAGCATGTTTGGCTGTGTTACTGGGGGATCTACAGCCAACTTATGGTCCTTTAAACATCTAGCTTATATTAACAATATGACCTTTGTCAACCAAGTTTATAGAATCATAAGCTTTTGGTGAGTTTGACAAGATTCCTTTCCAGCTGATGCAGCCTTGTTATTTTAGCCTCCTTCCTTTCTAAGTTAATTGAAACTAATACTAGCCAGCCATTATTTTGTTTGGGAAGAATGTCAGGGTCATATCACCTCTTCTATTCCAAGTAATACACTAGCATGGGTTTCTCTTCTGCCTTCTGGATCTTCTCAATCAACAATATAAGAGGCTCTTCAGACAGGTCTTTTAAGGTTTTTGCTTGCAAGTAATCCAGATGCAGTATTCAACTTTATTTTAATATAATGCCCTTTATATTAATTGACAGAAAAGTGTTTCCTTCTCATTGGATAAGATTATCCTTTCTCTCATTTCTACCTCGTAAAGTAGCAGCACCATCATTATTATTTCCTTTGCTCTTTTGTTCTTATTAGCCTGTTGTTAGTCTGAATTCTGTACGCTAAGATTTGTTCTTTTCCTCTATTTATAAGTTTTGTGTCAGTTTTCTACAATCTCCAATTTCTTATTTCTATTATTTCTAGTATATCCTCAACACTTCCATCTGTTGTAAAAATAAGTTTATTAAGATAAATATATTTGTTTTGCAACCAATAGACTGTTTCGATTTTTTTAGGAGAGGGCCTGCACCGTGCTGTAAATTACACAAACATAGTGAAAAACCGTTTCCACTTAAAATAGTGGGTTTCTCAGACTTTTTTGCAGGTCCTCTGCACAGGATACCTTCACTTGAACTGGGAAGCAGGATGGTGGGAGACCAGGGCTGTGATGAGCTGACCTGCTAATACTTCTAACCCATAAGCCTGCATGTTTCTTCATTACATGGTCCTGTCTCAGGCAATTCCTTCTGGTCATATGCCTGCTCTGTTCCCTGTAGCAAATGTCCCCCAAATGTCCTCAGACAGAACCACTTTTGATTTGGCATGTTGGTTATGGCACCATATGAAAGGACAGAGGTTCTCTCAAGGTACTTCCTCACTACTGGGAATCATTCAAAGCTGATCATAGAGATAAACACAGCCTAAATTCGTGTGACTTGAAGCTTAAGGGAAAATTAACAAAAATCTCTGCAAAAGTCAGCCACCGTGATTTGTATGTGACTTTTCCCAGCTGCTTGTAAGGGAACAAGTTTTATGATCAGCTTGGTTTTCCTTTGTGCAGGAGGAGGTTTCTCTCCCCTTCTCTTCCTCCAGATTGCCTCAGCAGAGAGAGAGACAATGCATGTCTCTCTGGGGAAGGGGAGACCTGTGGGCACAAGGGCAGCTGGAGTGCAGATATGATGTCAGATGTGTTTTAACACAGCTGGCAGAATACTATAAAATAGGATTTTTAGTGTTTGATTGAGGGATTTGCATGAATTCCAGATGTTCACTACATGATCAATCTTGCTATGTACACAAGAAGTGTGTCCCCATGCACGTGTAAAACAAAGCCTGCCTAACCTAGGGAGTGAATAAGGGCATGCTTGCTTTCCTGGAAGTCTTTTGTTTGCTTTTACATTCAGATCTCATGTGTCAGGTCATCCACAGTTTCTGTCAGGCTCATGAGATTAATACAGGACTTTATGGCTGCTATGATGATGTAATACCTTGATTTCACTGAAATTGAAGGATCTGTATGAAAGAAAATGGATTTTAAATGAGAAAAACTTAAAGTAACCTGTCTGAGCTTACAGAGATGGACACAGTATTTGAAGGCACAAACCAGCCTTTGAACTGAAGATTGGGAAGGAGTCTTCTCTACAGGCAGGTCACGCTGTAATTGCTTCTAAAGCCTTTCTTGTCACATCCTCTAATGAAACTGCTGCTGGCCAGGGTCAGAGACAGCACTGCAAGAGGTGGATCCCTGGCTTGAAATGGTGCAGCAATGCCTGAGTTCCTGTCTGTCACTATGAATTTACTCCATTATAAATTGGATTGGGATCAGGCTCTTCGTATTTCAAGGAGAGCAACGGTTCCACTCTTTCCAAAAGCATCAGCAATTTAGTGCTAAAATAGCCTACAGCCCCCATGTAGCCCCAACAAAAGCTGTGCATGAGGATTATTCTCTGCAGACTAAGCATTTATATTCATTCTCCACAAGTGATATTACAGCTTAAATCTACTTACAATAGAAAGGTGACTAATAAATGAAACACAAACTGGGAGCTGGAAAGTACCAAGATTAAAGCAATGCACAAACTGTAAATCTTAGGTGGAAGGCTTCAGGAAGTCAAACCTGATAGATTTGATTTGTTTTCTCTCACTGACTCTGAAGATGGAGCAGAGAGGAAGAGGGCATTGGGTTTGTTGCTCACCCCCCAGGAGTTATTGCACTTGAAACAGAAAGACTTTCAAGCCAAATATTCCAACTGTTGAAGACCTAGCACTCTAAAGGATCTCTACAGGCTTGAGCTGTTAGTTGTATTTTGAAATGAAACCCTTGCCTCATTGCATTACAGTAAATATTTTCATCAAAGACTGGGAATGAGTGGACCATGGTCTATTAAGGCACACAAAAAAAGGCAAGTTTTCACCTCCTTTTTAACCTTGGTGTGGAGACGGACACAGTGTGGGCAGCAGTTGTGATACTTGACAGTTCCTCTGCCGTGAAGCCCACGGTGCTCACCAGATGTTTCCAAGGTGGCCGGGGCACTGGCAGAGGCAGCAGTAGTGTCGAGTTGCGAATGCAGTTGGGATCCAATCCCACAAGCCTTGCTGAGAGGCTGAGTTCCCTCACACCTGCACAGCTCAGCTGCTCCTGATGCCCTGGGCACAGAACTGTGTGGACACACCACAGGTGTGCCATGCCCCTACTGATTGCCAGGTGCTGTAGATGTGACCTCAATTTCATCCTCCCTGAGGGGCCAGAAAAACAAAAAGCAACCAACTGAACCCAAGAACCTGGAATTAGGATTCTTGTACTTATTTATGATTTCATCATGGCTTGGGTTAACTTGCTGAACTAGCGTGATTCAAATTACTCACCAGTAAAATGCAAATAACTGCTCCTCATGGGAGTGTAATGAGATTCCACTCGCCCTTTCCTATTGCTTTGCAATCCTCACATTAAGGCATTTATTTCTGTGCAGGTGCTTTCCGGGTGGTTATTGTCTGAATGAGATGGAAGCAAGATTTGTTTTGTTTAACATTCACTGTCACACTATTTGAAAATCTCAGTCTGGTTTTACCAACCGGCTATTTTTTCTCTTCACGCAAGAAGAACATCCTGAATACCAAATAATCCGTGAAGTGTGTTTAAGCACAGTATTACTGAAACTAGATTGCTGCATCATTTGTGAACTTTCCCATGGGGAAACAAAAAGGCGAAGCTGCAATAAATCTCCAGGTAAATCTTGCTATGGTGGAGATCAGTCAGAGACATCCTTCACTCAGAGGCAACTAATTTATTCCTAAACCAAATAGAAAATATTGCTATCAGTGTCAGGATTTTCCAGAGGTTGAGAAAATTGCTATAGTCAAATGAAAGAATATTTTTAGCACTCTAATTACAAAATAAAATTGCAGTTGTGCTTTTCTTGGCTACAAGGGAAATAGTAAGAAAGTAACAGACCCCACAGTGTGTCTACAAAGGCAAAATATTCCTTATTTTAGGAGGATGTATGTGATTGCATGCGGTGACAAGGAGGAGAGTCCTATGGAGAAGAACTCATAGGGTGACACCTAGATGGTCTGTCCCCTCTGTGAGTACTTGAATAGAGGGGTTTAGCAATGAGAAAAGGGCTGAGTATTTATACTGAATTATGCCCTGAAGCAGGAAGGTCTGTTTTTAATGAGGTTTTGTGGATTTTTTACCATAACATAAGTGGTCCTGAATGACTCACTTTTTTCTTACCAGATTAAAACTTGAAATCTCATGAGCCAAAAAGCTGTGTTTTCCAAATGAAAACAAAACAGAGGGCACTGCTGTGCTTTGGACTCCCATGCGGAGCTTGCTCTGCTGCACTTTCTACCAGCTGCGGTTGCAAAGAAAATAAGATTCAGCACATCAGTTTGTAGGTGCCTATAATACAGATGGCTGCATCACAGCTGGTTTTCAATTCAGTCAAAAAGGGTAGCAAGCGATCCAGCTCACCCCAGAGAAGGCACTGCATTTCACTACAGGAACCATATCTAAACTCTCCTGAATATATCAGGAAAAAGTTCTTTCCTGTGAGGGTGCTGATGCCCTGGCACAGGTTGCCAGAAAACCTGTGGATGCCCCATCCCTGGGAGTGTTCAAGGCCGGGCTGGATGGGGCTTTGAGCAACCTGAGATAGTGGAAGATGTCCCTGCCCATGGCAGAGGCATTGGACCTGGGTGGACTTTAAGGCCCCTTCCAACCCAAACCATTCTGTGATTCAGAGATATTGACCAAGGCTTGTTTAACTGCAATGAGAGCTCAGGATGATGCTCTTAGATCAGACACCTTCATTGCAGTGACCTAGATTTCAGCAAGATGGATTGCATAAAAACCAAACAAATACAGTGGGTCCAAGGTCAGGTCTGCAATCCCCACATGTGCCTCAGATCAGGTCTCCACGTGTCTCCTTACCCTGCTTAAGAACACTTAACGTGCTGTGGTACAGCAAGTTTCAGCAACTGCTTCCATGTAAGCAGCTTAATGCTGGGAGAAAAAGTGTGCACAGAGCAGCATCTACTCTGGGAAAATACCAAAACCAGCATGTTATGAATATTTCTGGGGTGTGGGGGGGAAGTTAAAGTAAAAAGAAGTTAAATGAGGTTTTTAAAGTTATTTATTATGTTTTCTTGCAAACATCCACATTTTCTGTGGGATTTTGTGGGGAAATCTTCTGGCTTGGACCCCTTTTAGCTGAGTGACATTTGGGGCGAGGAAGGGTGGTAGGGGTGGGGAGGGAATTAAAGAAACCGACTTGCACCTGAATCAGAAAATCTAGACCCTTTCCTTCATTAGCTCTCTTTTCTTCTCCTCCTCTAAGAAAGAGGCATGATAAAGGCTCAAATTGTCATAATTATGTTCTTTCACATTGTCTTACAATTTAATTATTATTAAAGAACCCATTTGGATATCAGTTACAACAGTCTATATCTAGTATGGCTTCTCCAAAGTCAATGACATTGCAGTAGTGTAAGAGTGCAGTGAGCTCAAAATGAGCCCTGAAGCCTTCATTATTCTCTGGGAAAAAAAAAAAAAGTAATTTCTACTCATTTATCTCATTCTGAATTTCAATGAAGCCCTTAGTAATATCTCTCAATTCCAGTTTTAAGTATTGATAGTAACCTGCTGTGTGACACATATAATATCCAGCATTGCCTATTGCACCACATGAATCTGTTTCCAGTAAATAGGAATGAGCCTGAGGTAATCTTTGAAAGTGTATATTCTGTTGTGCTAGAGGGCACTTTGTGATTAATGGCTGTAACTGTTGTCGTCTTGGATTGAAATCCAAATAAATTCTACGCCATACCAATTCCTTTGGTAATTTGCCTATATCATAAGGCACCAGTGCAATGTCTTATGATGCACACAATGAGGAGAGTCCAGAACACAAGTGATTTATAGAAATGGTGAATTGGGCAACTATTCAAACTTAATTCTTGTTTAGGGTTTGTTCTTGCCTTCCACTGCTGTAACACTGAGGCACTTGGGCTGCTCCCCTGCTCTTATGATTGTGCTTTCATGAGAGAGGCAGCTGTGTGGGAGGTTTGGATGCAAAGAGCATAGAGATCAAGCCTTGACTTGGTATGGAGCTGTTAAAAATGCTTAGGGCCATATTCAGGTCAGCTGTTGAGAGCTGCAACTCCATTAGTATAAATTAAGGATGTATTTAAAAGTAGAGAGAATCTTCTCTTTGGATTGCCTTTTTAACCCAATGTCTTGATTTTAAACAGCATTTTGAAGAACTGTAGGTGAATCCACATCCAGAATTACATTGCCAGTAGCAACTCTCAGAAATGTCAGTAAAGATAACTTTGAATCTGACATATTGTTAAGTTTGGATCACTCCCTTGTCAGTGAGACTGATCTTCTTTGCAAAGCATCATTAGCTCATGTCTCCTCTAGGCAGAAGCATTCAGAATTTTATATTTAAGGAAAAAAAAAAAAGAAAACAGTAGTAATGACTAGGAACATCTGTAGAATGAACAGCTGTCTGTGTTTATGGTCAGTTACACTAACTCCCGTAGTAACATGCAGGATTCTTTAGAGACTTTGTCCTCCTCAGACAATACTGAAGACATCAGGTAAAAATTTGTGGTTTCTGTATTTTGGCATATCAATTCTGATTCCCCTCTGTTGCACTGATCAGATCTCTGCCTATCAAAGAGAAGATGGGAAAAAGTGCTGTGTAGCCTCTGCAAAAATGCAAACAGCATCATTAGGCCAGACTAGCAGAAGCACAGTGCTGTCATCTCTCCAAATTAGTGAAAATGAGAGAGAAAGGAAGAGGCACAGGCAAGCAAACAAAAAAATTAAGAAACAAGTAAAAATGGAAACATGCCTCTACCTCTCTGCTTTTAACATTTTTAAATTGGAAAAATTCTTCAACTTCAAATCTCTTAGTTTTTATTGTGTAGTTACTGCCAGCCATATCTGTTCAAGCAGGTATTACTCTAAATGGATAAGCATAAAGACTCTGATGCTCTTGGTAATAAGGGTGACTGAAAGAGGAATACCATTATCTGTTGATTTATATTTACCATTCCTTGTTCAGGTGCTTTCCTCCTCTGTTACGTATACTGGAGATTATATGCAAAACTACACGACTTAGTGGGCTGAAGAAGTTTGAAGGCAACACTTAAATTGTCACTGCTTTTCCAGGGTTCTTCCTGCAGGTGATCTGTTGATGCTCACGAAGGTCTATTCTAAGAAACCACATGCAGAAATTCTAAACTTTGCACATTCCTTGATAGCAAGGAGAACTTTACAGTTTTAAGAATGTTAAAGAAGGAAAAATGCTGTTGTTAATATTTTTATATGGAAATGGAAGCCTAGAAGTATTTCTCTTCTTTTTATTTCTTTGTTTGATTCAACCAAACAACTGGAGTCCTAATGGCCTTGCTTGAGGGCCATTCAAACTCACAGTCAACAGTTCAGAGCACATCCAGATCCCAATGAAGTCACTACAAAGATTCATTTAAATCAGAATCACAAGGTACTGGGAGTGTAAGTATCCAGACCAATGTTACCTGGTCAGAAAATTTAAGAGATTACCACAAATCTCCTGCAAATCATGATGTGTACTCTTGCAACCTGCCCCGACCATAAGGCAAAATACAGCACGAATCTCTTGCAATCGCCTGTAAAGGAACTGCAGGAGACACTGCTCTGTCGATGAGCAGTATCCCATCACTCATCTGCAGTTCAGTTTCTTTTACTGTTGTGTTTAAATCCCAGATCTTCTTTAGCTGCTATTTTCAACCCATTTATTTTCTTTGGGTTGCCCAATGGCAGGATGGAGCTTCATTTTCTCACGTGTGTTTTAATAGTCAGGACTGATGCATCAGTCACTGATTTTTTTCCAGTTAAAACACAAAAGTAAATCTGCATAGGAAGTCTGAGCAGGCTATGGTTAAATTCAGGGCTGCTTTGTAGAAGAAATAGGACAGGTGGACACAATCACTGAGTGGTTCAGCCTCCTGGAATCAATGACAAGTAATAACAGAAAAGAAATTAAAGCTGGGGTCCAAAAGGAATCCAAAAATAACCACAGTATCTCAGGTGTCTCTGTGTTTCTGGTGGTGTGTCAGTGAGCAGTGATGTGTTGCATCAGATTGCCACATCCCAGGTACTGGTTGTCATATCAAATAAGTGAAATACTGCCTAGCAAACACCAGACTTAATATGATTCATTGCCCTGAATAATCAGTATGTTGAAACCCTCTGTAATCTGTGTTTAGAAATATGCAGTGGTATTTCTTTCCCTCTAATCTATAGCTGTAGAATGGAAACCATAAGGTCAGATGTGAAATATGTTGGAGATAAGCCAGCTGTCGAATGGGGAAAATAAAAAGGTTTTTAAAGAAATAAACTCATAGAGATTCTTCACTCCTTGGGAATAAAATTTAAGTATCTTTCAAAGTGGAAGGATAAAATGACACGTCAGCTGTGTCAGTAAAGTGGAAGGAACTGATAAGTCCCTCTTTCCATGAACATCCCATGTGTGCCTCAGTTTCCCCCAAATGGATGTAATATTTTAATGTACCACGAGGAGACAAGGAATGTAACTGTGTTAGTGAGTGTGAAACACTTGGATCCCATGTCAAAGAATGCACAGGAAAATGGGCAGAAATTCAGGTGGGGGACTGTACATGTGTGTCTTAGAGTCTTCTTACTGAAGGGCAGATGAAAAAATAAACAAAGAAACAAACAAAAGCCCTCCATAAACTGACACTGAGTTGCTGTGTTTTCTGTCAAGCTTGGGAACTAAGCAGTCTCTGTCTCCTCAAGCCAGGGCCAAACTTGTGAGGTTTGGATGTTACAAGAGTAGCATCAGTTCAGGCCAAGAAGTCTCCCCTTCCTGAGGCTGTGTAGCTGCGATACTCTTGTCTTAACTAGAAACCATTCTTTTGCCAAGGAGAAAATCAACTGGGTGTTGAAGAGCCTACGCTGCTCTGTGTTTGCCAAGAAACATCTTCAGTAGTGTTAGAATTACAAATGGAAGTTACTAAGTATTTGTTTGCATTACAATGTCACTTGAATCTAATACCAGGACATGGTTTTGAGACTATGAAGGATGCAGAGATGTCTTTATTTCTTGACTCTTTTGTTTCGACGGGCTGATAGAATGTGCTTCTACAATGGTCCCACAGCATGTACTGACATCTATAATCACTACTACATTTTCCCTATTAGCCTGGATTAATAATTCATTAATGAATGGAATTAATTTCTTAATGATTTGCTATACTTAAGTCCTGCATATTTTTAAATCAGGAAAAAGGCCAAGCTTAATGAAGGGTTTGGAGTCAGTTTGTGTAAAGCTAAATTAAAATGTGTGCTACAGAGCACTGCAACCATGAAGTCAGAATGAAAGGGAAGGAAACCAGAAATAATGTCCTGATTCTAGCAACATTTCAAATCATGAATGATCAAGATTTGCTAGTATATTTTAATTAAGAGTAATTTCAAAGAACACAAGTGCTGAAAGGGGATCTCAGCTATCTCCTACTGTTTTCAATGTGTGACAAAAATACTGCATTCAGTTGCCCTTGCTGTCTCATGCAGCCCACGCTAAAGAGATGCCCAATATCACAACTAACAGTCTTTCCCCTTGAGAAGGACACCCTCAGTCACCTCAGCACAGGCTGCAGAAGAGTGCAGGTCTAGAAGGAGAGATTGCCCTTCGACACTGATCACAAAGTGTCCTTTGATTTTTCACAGGTGTAGGGACAGGCCAAGGTTTTGGTACACAAGGCATGAGATGGAAGCAAGGACTCCTCTGCTCAGGAATGAGTGTCACAGATGTCTCTGTCGTGACTGAGACCTTTTGCTCCAGATGAGGTGGACGTGACCTCGTGTGAAGTTTGTGAATGACATCTACCTCCCATCCCTCGGGGACACAAGTGCCGTGTGAAGGTGATAAGGCATTCCCTGCAATGACAGCAGTGCACAGTCACGAAACAAACCGGAGGTTTTGTTCTGCTCTCCCTGCTCTCACACTGCTTGTGAGCTGCAAAAAAACAACTTAAGTCCATCTAGAAACCACAGCTAGATTGCAAATAATGTCATTAAATAAGCAACAGCGGCATCATCAAATCTGTTCTCTGAAAAGTCTTTTCTTGTGCTGCATTAGTGCACAAGGGAGACACAGCAAACATATTAATGATTTTGGACAACATGTTGCTGTTACAGTAATTGCTTTTACCGTTATCTTGGAGACTTTGAAATGACTGCAGCAGCTGTATTTTGTGGTGCACCCTGGTACAGTAGTGCTTCTATTTATTATTTATCTCTATTTGGCTCCCTTTCACATTTTTTGTATGTTTTAATGTCTGTTTTATCTTGTCTTCAGAGGGCCTGTTCCTGGTTTTGGAAGGCACCAGATTGCTAATTTGACCCCAGGCCAGGTGCTCCCTTGGTATTAGCATTGCAAATAAAACTAGAAACAAAAAAACATAAAATAATTTAGTTTGGATGGGACCTCTGTTGTTTTCTGACCCAATATTCTTCTCAAAATAGGTCCAAGTTTGAAGGCAGATTCAGCTGTCATGCTAAATCAGGCTGCTTAGGGCTTTTCTCTCACAATTTTTTTTTAGGATATTTAATTGTGGAAATTTCCCATCCTCTCTGGTACTCTGGGGTACTGTTCCAGTGGTTAATCAAACTTCTTCATTTAAAAAAAAAAAATATAGAAAAATAATCGTAGTATCTAACCATTGCTGCCCTTGTAACAAACTATGAGTGTTGCATGGTGTTTCTCAGCTGTGCTCTCCTGAGAAAGGTCAGCTGTATATTTTCCATAACCTCCTATCAGAGAGTTAAAGGAAGAAATAAGAAATCCCCTTAACCTTCTCTTCCTGAGGCTGAGCAAACCTGGTTCATATCCCCTCTCCTAACAAAACATGTTCCTTGTTATTTTAATGGCCTCATTCTGGACTCCTCCAAACATGTCAATGCCTGTTTTGTACCTGTAGACTCAAACTAGGGATATGTTTGGTAAGCATCACACCGGCAACCCGAACTCCCAATGTTTCCCATCAAACCAGGTTCTGACCAGAGTCCAGAGTGAAGCTGGAACTCAGAACCTAAGATACAAAATGAGAGGCCTTGGTAGCTGAGGAAATGCAAAAGAATTTATATTAAAAACCAGCATGGCTTTTCTGCTTTTTCTTTCATGATATCAAAGGTCTCAGCACTGTGTGGGCTTAGGAATGAAAGTGAGACTAGAAATTTGAGCTACTGTGCATTTGAGCAGAGAAGGAAAGAACCAGGTAAGTATCAGCTCACAGTGATTATTTGTTTCCTTTTCCAGTGTTGACTGTTCAGAATTGGTTTAGCTTTTGTAAACCTACTGCCAGTTTGACACATTCTAATGCTTTTTTTGTCCCCATAATCACTACAGACAGATACATGCAGAGCTGTCTCCAAAAGCCAGAGTCACCTTCATGCAAAAGTCACATTTAAAATGCAGCATGCAAAATGCAGTTCCACAAACACAGCTGTGCAGGATCCCAGGTCTCGAGAGGGAGAGGGCATCCAGAAGAGCTGAGAGCCACAATGAGCTTTAGTCCCCATTCTCCTCTAGAGCACAGAGATTCCAAACACACCCTCAGCAGCCACCAGAGCATCTTGAAAATAGGCATTCTCAAGGAAAATTAAAAGACCAATCTTTAACAGATAGATAAAGTGGCTGAATGATGAAAGACTCAATAGCAAGACCAGAAGACCCATTAGCATTGAGATACATTAGGCAGACTCCTAGAGTGCTTCTGGTTTAGTTTTGCCTGAAAGGAGTTTGGTTTGCATGCTCCAACACCCCTCTAGTGTGAACTAGAGTACACTAAGAGGGGAAGGTGGGCCTATTCCCTTCAAAAGTGCTCTTCTGATCTGAGCTGAAGTGCTCATGTAGAAGCACTAAAGTCTATCTCCATTTCACCTCAAGTCCAAGGATATGAAACAAATTAGATGCATTTCCTGTTCTGTTAGGACTGGACATATTTATTCGACAGCAAATATCATGGAAAGGAAGAAAGCGGGCTTTGGGACCTCATCAGAATTTTCTAATCGGATTTTAACGTTCAATTTAAATCATGTCTTGCAGTAAGCAAGATGATATAAAAGATGTCCAAGCCTATACCTCCTACTGTACAAATCCCTCTGCCTTTGGGATCAAGTGTAAAATGTGCCTTACCAATTTCACTTGCAATTGGGGTCAACATCTGAGGTCTGTATATTGTCCTGACAGACATGGCACAGTACACATTAAACATCACCACTCTTCACAAAGTGGTTTCTCCAAGCATAAAATGTCATTATTCTATGATTCTATGATTTGTCTAAATTACCCACTATTCATTAAGATGATGATCTCTAAATATTGCTAGAAGGTTGAATCGTGCTCCTGTTGTTGGAATTTATTGAGTATGACTCTAGTTTCCTCTGTGTGAAACGCTGTAATAAAACCGTAAAGCAATGTATCAGAGCTGTGATATAAAGGACACAATTTTTATGATCAGATACTGTACCCATTATATAGAATATCTGTTCAGAATAGATGTGACAGACTGCAGAGACAGTGAATCACTGAGCTCTGCACTTCTCCCAGTCTCTCTGCTGGATGTTCAGATATACCTGTATACACTTGTAAATATCTCTGACATCAACTCACTTCTCCTCAGAGACAGGGAGAACAAAAGAGTGAGGAGAGATGTCAGGGAACTGTAGTTATCACTAAGAAAGTACCAAGCCAGGGAAAAATTTGCTCTTATTTCCTTTCTAGAAATGGAAGAATACATTCGCCACCAACAGTTTATGATTCTCTCAAATGTTTTCATTCCACTAGACACAAAATAATATCTGTGAATAACCCTCATTCAGTCATCAGGAGTTCCCCGTATTTGGCTCTTTCAGCTGCTTTGTGTAGCCCATGGGTCAGACGCTGCCTTTGTGCACCCTCAACTCCAAAAGTTTTTCCTCTGCAAATGTCACCACCAGCAGTGCATATACTGAGTTTCAGGATGCCTCCAGTTGATCTAAGGGGATTATTGAATCCACTGTTAATCCTGTCCACAGAGGTCAGTCCTACCTGCAAAGGAACAGAAGCCTCTGGGCTCTGGCTGTGAGGGTCCCTGATAGCTGACATGGGTTTTGTGACACTCCCTACACATCTGGCAGCTCTTGGGTAACCAGCAGCTGACCTGCCTGCTTCTCCCATGGCAATGCCACCTGTCCCACATCATATGACAGGGTAACCCCAAGTGGTGGCCTTAATACCAACATGCCACTGATGCTGTTTCTCTGAGTGGATGCCACATTTGGAAGCCAGACAGAAGTCTAGAATTCATACAGGAAAGAGAATGATTGTGTTTCATAAAGCTAAAAACACAATAATACAAAGATGTCAAACTAGGAACAAGGTCCAAATAAAAACCTGCCTTTGAGCAGAGATTCTTTGGGCTTACCTGTTGGCCAGCTTCCTCTACTTTAACAGTTTTCTATTGCTATTATGTAAGCTACTGAATACATTGCACTGGTTTCTGTAGCTGTCAAAGGAATGGCAGGTGTTTTTGCTCCTTGGGGATGATATTCATCCTTCTCTCTGTCTCTTACTGTATTAATACAGCCCTGTTCATACTGTAGCTTGCAATCTTTAGTGTAGCTCCCCTAACAACATCCCTGGGAAGTAAGCAAGTACTGGGAGGTGAGGAAGGGCTTTCCCCATTTTATAGGACAAGTGAGACAGGAAAGAAACACAGGAAAGCTGGGGTTTCAGAGCACATAAGCATCTATTGCTCATTTAGAAGAAAAGTAAAACCTCTGCAGGATCTTCTGTGATTCATGCACTATGGGAGACAGAGGAGGTGAGACCTAAAATGCCACCTTCAGCCTCCAGAGTGGGCTTCTCCTGGGAACCCCATAACACTCCCTCTCCAGACAGAGGGGAGTTCAGTCCTAAGTGGCAATGATACCAGTGGTTTTCCATTTCAGCTTGGCATGTCATCTACAAAAAACCCATAACACAAGGAATTCCTCCTACAGGGTTCAGTTACATATCACTTTCTTTTCCAAATAAATCAACACTGATTTTTTAGACAGGACTGCCTTCTCCAGCTAAAACACGATCACGAAGAAAATAACTGCAGAGAAGAAAGAAGTCGAGGAAAAATGTGCAAAAGCCATACAGAAGCAATCAACAGCATTCAGGCCTCAGGGCAACCTAACTAGGTTCATTCTGTTTTGCAAAAAGATGTGGGTTTAATGTTCAGACAATTCATAGTTGTCTGACTTAGAAGTACTCCTTAGAGTAATAAGATAAAAAGATATACGTGGCTAAAAAAAATAGGAAAATATAAAGGCCAGTAAAAAATATTCTACAGGTCTACTTCAGCAGCAGAATATGTGAGGCTTTAGAAAACGAATCTTCTTGTGGAAGAAACAAACAACCTCTTTCTCTCAAGTAGGGAAGTCATTTTGGTAGACTGAAACATTCCATTTGTCAGCACAAAGCTCTTTGTTTAAGTTCGAATTGTGTTGTGCAGCACTAATGATGACATCATGCAAAGAGAAAGCAGGAAGATAATAAAATAGATGATGTGCAGGTATCCTGCTTTTCAGATTTGTAGAATTTTTGTTTTGGTTTAGGTTTTATTTTGATCAAAGCATGAACAAATATTGGAGTGAAAGCATTTCCTAGTCCATAGCAAAACCTTGATTTACAACAGCCTTGATTTACAATATTAGGAAAGAAGGGGTTTATCCTTCTTTGACAATTGTCTTATCATTTAAGTTTGCTTCTGAGGATGTAATTTTTAACTAAATTTAAATGAACCCAGAGTAGGATTATACATTAAATAAAATTCTTCCCAGGGGAGAGTTTCAAGTTTACATCTTTTTCAAAGAGCAGTTTTAAATTTCTCTCTTCTCTAGAATTGCTTCTAGATGCATGGACTCCATTCATACATGTTGTCCTTTCTAACCACCTCTCTAAGGGACTGTCAGCTTATAACTGTGCTGGTTCTTTACATCCTGTCTCTGGCCCAAAAGGTACCTTGGAAATAACGAGCAGGTAAGAAAGACAGCCATCTCTTCCCTCACCCATTGGGATGACTTGGCAGCTATGGTGGAGGTACTGCCAGTGTTTTCAATTGCATCCCAGCACATCCAGGTAAGAGAGAACAGTGTTTCAATCAATGGCAGCTCAATAAAACCTTGCAGAATTGTGTGTACTGTGCAGTTCCCCTGAGACAGTTCTGGGTTTGTGGGTAGATGGTGCCAGTGCTGTGTACATCTGTCTTATCTAAACCAGCAACAGCGCCACTGCAGTCACAAAATACGCGATTGTTTTCCAATCAAAAAGAAGTAGAGATGCAGTATTCCTCATTTTTCTGTGCTGTTATACCAGGGTGGTAATAGAGTTTGAAGGTAACAGTCAAAATCTATTTCCAATTCAAAAATTGGAAAGGACCCAACCTGGTTAAATGCTACTGCTCATAAAGTTTGTGAATTCTTGATTTTTGAACCCAGTTAAGGTGGTTCTGTTTGTCTACATTCCTTCAACAGCTGGTGACTCCACTATTCCTTGTATTATAAGGAAACAGCGTGGAGCAATTGTTTTCCCAGAGGCTTTATACTCTAAACAGGTAACAAAGAGTAAAGAAATGATTATTTTCTACAGATTCCTAAGGGAACACTGATCTTTGCATTAAGTGACTTTACTAAATGAATAAAGGGGCGGGGAAGGGCAGGAGGAAGTTACTTTTGTAAGATAAATTGAACACATCTAACTTTGTACCTTAATTCCCATATCAATTATTCTTGAACACTTAAGCAATTACTTTGCTGTAGCACAGAACACCAAACAGTGCATATTAAGTGTGTATTAGATCATAACCAAAGAAAATGAACTTTAAGTGCTTACTGTGCACTTGGGTCACTGCCTAGAGTTAAGGCTGCCTGACAAATTCCATTAAAAGATCTTTTTTTCAGCTTTCAGAGAAAACAAGTTCAGAATGCAATTTCTCTAGCCAGAAGTGCCCTTAGGCTGATTTCTCTTTTTTTTTTTTTTTTTTTTGAGAGAGAGAGCCTTAGCTAAAAATAGTTCTTACATTTCTGTGAACAAAGGGGAAGGGAAAAACATGCTTTAATTTTGCCTCTGAGTAAAAAAAAAGAAACAAATTACATCTGCCGAACTGCTATACCACAACAAGTGGGAATAGAGACTTGAAAATTAGGTTGGTTCCTCCACTATCAAAAGCACACCTTTTATTTACCTGGTGACTATTGATTTTTTTAATTCAGTCAATATGTGCTCATAAAAGTCTTGTCAGAGTTTGGAAGCTGAAGTATTTGAAGAGCTGATCTGCCCTGAGCATAGCCCACTCTTTAATCTGCCAGATAAATGCACATGCAGCTCCACAGAGTAACTGAGTGCTGTTATCTTGGCTGTGATGGCTGAGGAGAATTTCCCTGCAATTTGTTTCAGCTCACAGCTGGATATTACTGAGGGAGAAAGCTTAGAAATTCAGAGAAAAGAGATCTGCATTCTTTACTACTGGTGATGCCCGTGGTGTACAGAAGAAGAAGGAAAATTCAAGCACAAATGGGGAAGTAGGGACATTGTGCAGGAAATTTATGGGAAAGAAAAAAAGAGAGGAAAAAGAAAAGCAGATATGTGGCTAGGACAGGACTTTGCTCCTGTGTAAAACCGATATGGCTCTTCCTGATGTGTTCATGTATTATGCACAACAGGACAGAGGAGGGTCCCAAAGGCATGTTCTATCCAAATACTTGATTGCAATGTTAACACTTGTTCGGTTAATTGCTTGGCTTTATCCTTCTTCAACACAAAAATAAATAAATGAAGGGCCTTCACATAGAAATTCATAGCTGGCAATGTCTAAGAAAATCTTCTTATCTATTTAGTTCTGAGTACTGAATAAAAACAAAGAGATTGTCAGGAGCAACTATTTACAGAACTATCTGGGGTGTTATTTCAAGCAGAAATGTAAATCCTATAATTTAACTTTCCTCTTAGCCAACTCATTGCTTGTTCTTGCTGGACCAGTTGAACAAATGGCTCTTCTGAGATGCTCAGTATTTCCATGGTAAGAGTTTTTCAGTTACACAACAGGCACAAACCAATTTAAAACAGCTGTCTTAAATAACAATAATTCATAAAATCTCAGTGCCTATGGTGCAGGATCAGCTGCATCCCAACGTGGTAAGAATCAGGGGATAGAATTGCAAATTGTGATTCAGTGGAGATCAATAAACTACAAAGGAAAATCCATAGTTACCTGAACCTCTTCAGCAGTTTTGTTACTAGTCCATGGGGATTTTATTGGTGCTGGTGGACTTCTATGTCCCCAGAACTTGGCCACTTTTGTTCCCTTTTATTTTTGTTTAAAATCCCAGACTTCCAATCAGCCCTTCTCCTAAAGAGATAATGTACAACTGCATTTTCTACTTCTCGAGCCACCACAACATCTGTCCTTGAAAACAATGCTCACTGAAAACACTCTGTTTTGTCTTGCAGGAGGATGACAGGTTTTTTTCCTATTATTTGACCTGCACTGCAGATGGTGGAATAAAATTCATTATGGATGTTGACATTTTCCTTTCCAGTTCCATATTCAAAGTAAACATTTCATTACACAGTCAGTACAAAATACATTGTAAAAGGTGATTTTACATGATCAGATGCAGCTCACTGATGTTGGAGAGGAAAGCAAGCTGATGACGGAAATGTGCGAGTCTGTTGTTTTGAGGTAACACCATATTGGAGCTGATGCACACAGACTGCCATCTGATTAATAGGCCCTCCCACCCAGAGCTGCTAAGATAAAATAAATGGCAGACTTTTGTTATTTTGGGCACACACTTCTCCACATGACACGGGTATGTCGGCCAGCGCGGTGTGTGCTCACACACACACTGTTTACATTACTTGATCCACGCTACCTGTCTAGGTTTCCGAAACTAATTTTTTTTCCTTTACTCATGGCAGCAATGTGGATGACCCTAGAGGAAGCATTTTATTAACTAGGTTTCAGTCCCTTCTTGTTTTTTTTCATGTGCTTGAAACAGCAGCTTTGCTATGTACTGTCAGAGGAGGGCACATCCCAGTTTGTCCCACCCCCATATTCAAAAGCTCCATGAGCATGTTCCACAGAGCACAACACCCAGTGGAATAACAAGATTTTTTTCTTTTTTTGCTTTGACCAGTATTTTAAGGTTCATGTCTCTAATTCCAAACACCCGTTTTAACCATTTACTGTAGACATACCTACATAACTGTGTGAAATCTCCATGAAAATGTCTGGCAAAATCCAACCAGGCAGTTCCCTGGATTACATGGCTGTGTTGAAGCCAGCTGCTCCAGGCTAGATGTACATCCAAAGGGCACTGCTTTCAATTTCAAAGCCCTCATACAGCTTTCCCTGAAACTGCTTTATGTAGCCAACCACTTACAGACCCAGGAAATGCTGTCAGTTGCTACTCACTGTAAATCCTCCCCTCAGCATCCTTGCTGCTTTTTGCTACTTCTAGACAACACTATACTCATCCATCCTAACTTAAAGAAACTTATCTGAAAAACTATGGGTGTACCACCATCTCCTATGCTTCTGCCGTTTCGTATGCATCATGAAGGACAGAAAACTCTAGTGATGCTGAGCAGGCACAACAATGGATCAATCCTTTGATTGATTACTAGTTATTCTCCTATGACGATAAATCAGAGTCCTGACGGTCACCTTTCCACCTTGGCCTTTGTAGGTGAGACATTGGAGACTGGTCACGTGCTGTTATTCTCAGGCTACCAAGCATCAACAAGACTGTGTGCCACGTAAGGCTCTCTTCTTGCCTTAACAGGGAAATTAAAATATACGATGGCTAAATGGATGTTAGGTCTTTGATTTGTGTGGATGAAGCTTGGGTTTATCTTCCCTTAAGGTCATCACAAGAAGTGCAGATAATTTTCACTTATAACAGCTTGTTATATCAGCCATTTTTAAGAAAATGGCTCATTGCTCTAATTTCTGAAGCAAATTTCAAGGTACATCATCCACTGGTGCCTCCCCTGTCCTCCCCCATGATGTACACTGTAATTTTGGGAGGATCACAGGGCTGTGGTAGCCAGTCTCTTTAGTGTTTAATTCCTGTAGTTTATATTTTTATTCTCTTGGCGCCAACCCAAGAACACCCTGGAAAGGATGTATGCAGTTACTTGTATCTTCAGCAACATGAAAAGTTGTACCTCAAGTATTCCTTGATGTTTGTTGATCTGGTCACTGCTGCTTAGCAGCTGTGAAGTATCCCCCAGTATCCCTGATTTTCACCCCTTGGTGAAATTTTTTTTTCCTCCGATTACTCAGATTATCCATTTTTGAGAACAACAAATTTCTGCTTTTTGAGAGCACATTTGTGATTTTGTGGCTGGAACACCATGGGAACTCTGATGAGCTAGCAGTAATGACAACACCTTTCCTTTTCCTTACCTCAGGTTCCAGTCACATTTTGCCATGCCTTGCTCTGGGAAGGGAATCCAGGAATGTGATGGATCATTCTATCTCTGAGGTGAGCAAGCCTCTGTGGTGCATCACCTCCAAAGATGGGGAAAAAAGACGCCAAGGGCAATCAATCCCAGGCCTGGTACCCTTCTTCTTGAGGACAAAAGGCTGTTGCATACATGGATGATAAATTTTTCCGTAGCTGCCTTTCAGTTGCTGTCATTCAGGGAGATGAGGGTGGTCTAATACATATGTGACCTCTGGTGCAGGGAATGAATTCTGTATTTGTAGGTTTAATGGCTCATCCAAACCCTCCAGCCAAGAGCTCAGCTCAAAAGTAAGATCTGGTTTCAAAGTCCCATCTACTGATTCATCCACATGCCTAACTAATTCTCTGGCTCCTCTGAGGTATGTTTAGTCTTTTGTGCCTAGTTTTCATCTTTCACAGTTGTTAAACGTGTTAAAAACTTCTTGATGTGAAATCCACATCACTCCTTGGCTTGCATTTCCAGACGTCAGAGTCTGCAAGCCTGAGGTTGTTGCTTGTTGTAACCCAGGATTTACCTAAAAGGTGTAGAGTCTTCAAATGCCAGTGGTGTGATGTTATTCCTGCCACATGAACTGTCCCATTCAGTCTCCGGCTGCACAACTGAGAAAACCAGAAGACACTCTGGCAATGTCTTTACCCTGATATGCCAAGCAAGCTTTAGCCCATCTGACAGGGAATTATCATAAGGATAGGCACAAGTCCCTACTCCAGTCATGATTGACATCTGCTTGCCAGCATCTCTCAATTGTTTGGGGTCTGTGGGCAAGGAATCAGAGTAGGACAGCTTTCCTCTGAAATCCTTTTTTTTGTCCAGCTATGGATAATCAGTCTTCAACACTGAGGATCCAGTTAAGAAAATAACAGGACCCTTTTCTCTTGCATATCTTCAACAACCTTCTTGGTGTGTATATAAATATATATATATATATATATATATATGTATATATGTATATGTATATATATATACCTCTTCTGTATTTTACAGGGTTATTGCCTTCCACGTATTTGATTCAAAAAGTTATTGGATTCATAGCAATATGCTCCTTACTGCCCATTTCTTCACCCAGTGGCAGTCTAAGTTTCACTTTGTCTTGGCTGGCCAGCTCCTTGTCCTTGCTGGTGGTGGAGAAGACTTCCCACAGGATGACTGAGATGCCAGAAGTGGTATGGATAACCATCAGTCTTCTGTCTGGCTATTCTGGTGCCCAGTCATAGAGAACATTCATTTTTCTGAGCTTTCTGCTTTGTGCTCTTCTGGCCCTCTATCTTGCACTCCTTCTTAATGTCACCCTCTTTCTAATGGGTCACTTATATTTTGGCATCTTTTACTATGCAAAAA
Organism: Eulacestoma nigropectus; assembly: GCA_013397775.1. Taxonomy (NCBI): domain Eukaryota; kingdom Metazoa; phylum Chordata; class Aves; order Passeriformes; genus Eulacestoma; species Eulacestoma nigropectus. The sequence goes on from VZTE01006652.1 coordinate 711,029, forward strand.
CATGTGAACAAGCTTATACCGAGCAGATTAGTTATGGCTGACCTCCAAAAGAGAGCAGAATACCTCAAGTCATGACATAACACTGTAAGCCCTGCACAAACGTGAGATTTTACCATTTTGAATTGCACAAAACAAGATCTGGTCAAATAAACAAAGACCAAAAAAAAAGTGAAATACAGGCAGAGACCTAGGTGGCAATGTTTCCTCCTATAAAGGGAATTTTAAACAAGAGCATTTGACTAATGTTTCCAGAGATGAGACTGGTTGAATGCCAAAACACAGTTTTCATAACCTTTAAACCTGAACTATGTAATTGTTGCATGAATCAAAAGAAAAAACAGTGACAGGTATGAACAAAAAAAATCTGTCAATCATGTGAAAAGGGGAAAAATTTACGTTGCAAGTAAGACAGCAAAAAGAGTTGGGAAAGTTAGAATGAAGAAAAAAAAATAATAGTAATGTTGAAATTAAACTATTTCCCCAGGTTGAAAAGAAATTTCAGTTATAATTAAAAAGCCTACACTCATGTGACCTGCTGTCATCTAGAACCAATTATAATCCTGTAGTGGCTGAGAAAACAGATGCAGTCCCTCTGAATAGCTAAATTAAACCCAGTTCTTTCTCCCCCTTTGATAAGGCATCCCAAAGTGAGCCAGAGTACACAGCTATTACACACTAATTAGTGAGACAAGGCACAGCCTCGCATTACCAAGCAACCAAGCAGCCACTCAGCTGCAGCCCATTTCTTTTTCCTATCTGCCCCCTTCCAGCTTTACAGTGCTTCAGCAGTCATGCAATAGGGCAACAGCAGCCACGCTGGTCTAAAGGGTCAAATTTCATAAGGAGAAGTAGTGTCTTTATATATCTTCATAAAGCTGAAAAAATTGAGCCAACTTCAGTCTCTTTAATCTTTCCCAAAGGCTTGCCTAACATCTTGTCCTTTTTCCCAGCTACGCCTGTTACTTTAATAAAAGATTTGGTCTATCCTCACAGCCTTAACATCAGAGACAGGACAGTCTGAGACCATTCACTCTTTGCTTAATCCATGGGGTAAAAGCAATTATTCTACAATTTTAGGAACTGATATGACAGGAGGAAAAGAGCCAAACTGCCACTCCACATGCATTGCATTTCAAATGTAAATGTCTTGCTGAGCTCTGGCAATATTAAAATAGCCTCTTGGCTGTCAGAGGCTGCCCGTAGGACTATCATTCTCTAGCACAGAGTGAAAGTGGAGCGAGTTGACCCTGTGATGGGAACTGGGGCCTGAAGTCATTCCTCTTACACCATAAAGCCGCTGAAAAGATTAGTAATTGGAAACTGCTCTTAGAAGGTTCTTAATAGGATTCACCTCTCTAACCAGTGTGTTAGCTGGTAGGGTTACCTCTGAGGTCATTAATTAGTCACTACTTTAAATGAGCCTCTCTCCATGTAACTTTAGCCTTCTAAACTTTGTAACTTCGGTGCAGTCTCCATTTCAGGCATATGGCTTTCCCTCAATGAGGCTGTTAGCATGGTAATTCCCCCCTTGCCAACAGCGATCAAGAAGCAATAAAACAATTTGGAATCTTTATTCATGCATTAGATTTTCCTATCAAATAGATATATTTGCATCTTAAATGTAGATTATTAAAAAGCTGATGATTTTAGTACTATGTCAAATGTAGTGAAGAACACAGTGCGTTTACTTCTAAGGCTCATCTCTGCTTTGCTTTTTTTCCAGAGGCTTAGAAAGACAGAGTCGCTTAATGAACCTTTGTTAATATGCACATTTATATGATCTGATTGGCCCCTGCAGCAGCCTAGGAAAACCTGTGAAAAGGCAGCTGACAGAGTTACCAAAACCCCCTGCTAATTGGAATTATTAATTGTTTATAGTTGCATTTACCATAAAGAGAAGAAATAAAAGGCAGTGACAGAAAATCCCTCAATTTTTCAAGCAAGGCAGTCTGCTAACAAAATGAGAGTAAGAACATGTCACTGTTAAATGGCATATGATCAAGCTCTAATTATATGTCTTTTTTTTACTATTAATCCAACAGGTAAGATCAAAGTCTGTAACTCTGAGATCTGATGCTCTCTGCTCCAGGAGCCCTTTCTGCCACAGGTAGCTGAGTACCTGCAGAGGGTGCAGCCCAGTTAGACACAACAGGCACAAGACTGGTCCCACAGGTGTTGTCGGCTTTTGCCAAAACTACCTCTAAGTTCTTTGCTGACTTGGGCTAAGGGTCATTGGAAAGGAGCTGGCACAGACTCAGAGCCAGCAGTGCAGCTGGGAACTGCATCCTGGGCTGCAACCCTCCTTCATCAGGTTGCCCTTCCCTCCACTGTCAGCCTTTGCTACTCAAAGCACAGGATGATGAATTTCTAAATGAAAAGTAAAAGCTGACAAAGAAATATACAGAAGAATTGTAAAAAGCTTGGGTAGTCACTCACGGAGGAGGGACTGCAGCCCCAGCTGGGCTTGGCCCAGAGGAGAGACAGAAGATGCTCTGAACTGCCACACTGGGATGAGAGTCAGGACTGAGAGAAAGCCTCTGCTCCCTGGAAGGGCTGCCTGAGGGAAGGATTGAGTGTTTTGCATTGCGTTTGAACTGGGGGACCCAGACTTGAGTTTGCTGAGGGCAATTTGCCAAGAGCCCGAGGACTGCCCTTAATCTGTATAGGCATTTGCATAAGCGGTTTTTGTTGTGATTTCTAGGGGTTGGGGTTGTTTTGGATTCTTGGAAATGATCTTGGTATGTTGGCACCGTTGTTTGTGGCAAACACTCTCAGTCCAACTCATGCATCTGACTCTGAAAGGAAAAAGCAGCGCACAAGCACCAACACTTCTCATGCACTGTCTTGTGGCAGCCTGCTCTGGATCACCTCTCCTCAGGGAGAAAAGTCTGTGTGTACCCAAATGGGGGACCTTCCAGGTCTCTAACACTCATTCTTATGGGGGACTTTTACTTACCACATGCCTGCTAGAAATACAATGCAGCAGAGAGGAACCAGTCTGGAAGATTCCTGAGTGTGTGGAAGATAACTTCCTGACACAGCTGGTGAGGAGTCAGCTAGGGAAGGTGTCCCCTTAGACCTGTTGCTCATGAACAGAGAAGGAATTGTGGGTGATGTGATGGTTGGAGGCCACCTCTGGGCACAGAGATCATGAAATGATCATTTTTGGTTCTTGGAGAAATAAGGATGGAGGTCAGCAGAAACAGCCTGTCTGAGCTGAGAGCTTTGGCTGCAACTCAGGAAAAAAATGGAGAATTTATGAGCTTTGGAAGAAGGGGCAAGCATCAGAGGAGGAGAATTACAAGGATGATGTGAGGCTATGCAGGAAGAAAATTAGAAGGGCCAAAGCCCAACTTGAACTTAATCTGACTAATATCATAAAAGACAATAACAATATTTCTAAAAATACATTCACGGCAAAAGAAAGACTTAGAAGAATCTCCATCCTTTACCAGATGTGGTGGGAAACAGTAAAAACATTAAAAAAAAGGCAGAGGAAGAGGCTGAGGTGCTTAATACCTTATTTGCCTCAGACTTTAATAGCAAGACCAGAGGTGTTCCCCGGTGCTCGGTACTGGGGCCAGTCCTGATTAATAACTTCATCAATGATCTTGATGAAGGAATCAAGTGCACCCTCAGTCATGGAAGGTGATGCAGCACAGCCTGGAATGGTACAACCTGGTCTCCAAATTTATAGCAAAATTTGTGGAACTCAGAAGATGTTCAGGTATCACGGCCAGGGAAGAGGTCACAGCCTGACAGAGCTCAAGAAGCATTTGGAAAATACTCTTGGGCACATGGTGTGAATTTGGGGATGGTGCTGTGCAGGGCCAGGAGTTGGACTCTATGATCCTTAAAGGTCCCTTTCAATTCAGCTTATTCTGTGATTTAGTGGTTTCAGATATTTTGGCTATTTCTATGCCTGTACATTTCTTAGTGCTTCTGTGCCTTAAAGGAAGGAGAATACTTCTCAGTATTTCCAAGCTCCTAAGAAATGTCCCAGCATATAAATCAGCTGTTCTGGCTGTTTGCTGGAGATAGGATTTGTCTATTTCCCTTTATTTGTTTTATCTTCCAGAAGAGATGATTAGAAGCTGCTAGTTGATTGAATGTTTAGCTGAACAAATTTCTCCTCACTATGTAATACATGGAACAGTTCAGGAAAATTGCCTCATGAACTTTAAATACTGGGCAAAATATGATGTTATATCTGCTGGATTCATTCGAGTGCGATAAGCACGCTGTAGGAAGTCCCATATCACTGAGATCTACTCAGGCTGTGCTGAAGTCAAAATAAGCCTTCATTTCTAGTTACTTGCAGCAACTGGGCTTTTGCAGGCCCTGCAATGTAATGGCAGTGTGACTGCGTGGAGAGGAAATAGGGCTGAGGAGAGCCATTACACTTTGTTCTCTGTTCTGCCGTGGATTTCTTCTACGTATTTGAACAGCCTCCTGTAATCCTTGAAAATTGTCACCTCCATGAGGTGCCTGGCAATAAACCACTCATCCTCCCTCAGGTTCCTACAGTTTCTGGTAGGGGATATAATGGACTTTCTGCACTGTAAGGACGCTTTCCTGCAAAGAATGAGTGAGGCAAAAGGACATTTCTGGGCAAGGTGGTAGGCACTGGAGAGCTTGACAGTGATGGGAACGAGGGGAAATGTGACCAGGTAAAGTTCAGTGACAAACCACATCCTAGCCTCTCAAGCAGTACTGGAAATTCTCCCTTCCTTTAAGTTGCAGTCAAAGCCTCCATGGCTTTTCTCGTGTATGGCCAGAGGAAGAGGTTTGGCTTCAGTGCACAAGGCAAGGCTTCAGCGCACAAACCATAAAATCTCAGTAGCCACCCAAATAAAAAGTAGAAATAAGCAAATGAAAGAAAATCCACAGCTGTGTATACTTCAATGTTTAAGGCCTTTTCATACTTGAAGAAAGGCAGGAAGACGAGTAATGGGGGGTAAATAATTGAGGCTGACAACACTGAGGCAGTTTGTTTGTTTAGGAAATGAATTCCAAAGTCATCCTCTCTCCATTGCTTTTCCACAGTGATATGTCCAGGTTGCAAGCTGCCCCAGCTCTGACACTCAGGAGCCCTGTGGATTGCCTGACCTTGCCTGAGGAGAAGCTGGACCTCCAGAGTGCACGGAGTGTGGAGCACAGCTGCCTGAGGAAGCTCCTGTGCTCCCAGAGCAGCTCCGTGGGCACTGCCAGGAAGCTGTGCTTTTCCAGCAGTAGATGACCTCTCTGCTGAGCAGACCTGTTGTGGGTCAAGCGTTTGCATCTTTCTGATGCTTTTGCCTGTGCAGGCTGTGAATGTTACACACTCAAATCAAAGCTCTGTTGAAGGAACATCACCAAACAGTGCCAGCCATAACTGTGGCGTTTGTGCTGCAGATGATTGTCCAGCTGGGAGCAGGTCTGAAAGTCCTGGTTTCATTTTGAGTTGGATAATCTTACAGATAATTTCAATGCAGGCTTGGGTTCAACTATTCTTATTTTAAACCATAACTTTTCATCTTTCCCAAATGTGATGCTTTGGTTGTTGTGGTTCTTGTGACTCAAAACAAGCAGAAAAAAAATACTGATTTACACATGACAGAGCTCCAGGGGAAGGCACTGAGACCCTCCTCCTCATTCTGCACACCCCCCAGAAACTCTTCAGTCTGACAATGCTCCCTGGGTATATTCAAGGCCAGAAATGTTAGAAATTAAATCCCTCTCATTACATCAACGATCCTATAGAAATGTAGAGCTAAAACTGCTTTAGCTGCAGCTTCAGGAAGTCTGGGATGCAGACTGGGTCTAAAATAGGATTCAACATCTGGCATGAGAACACACAGATGAGGAAATGCATCTTTGGTATGTGTAGATCAGTTGTGTGTACATCTCTTCTAAAAGGCTATTTCATAACTGTCTTGGAATGAAAGTGCTGGGATAGCCCAGAGATGGTCATCAGTGGCTCTAGAGGTCACAACACTCATGTTCCTATACATCGGCACATGTAGGCAGTTTTTTTCTCTCCTCTGTGCTGGCACAAAACTGGTGTACACGAAGCAAGGCATTGCAAACAGACATAAATGACACCATACCTGGTAAGTCTTAAAACCTGGAACTAACATAATTTTGGATTATTTTGCCAGTGAACACTTTTTTTTTTGCAGCTGACTGCACATTTTAAAAGACCAGACTCTGATGGGCCTGAGAGATCTTTATGAGGTTTCATCATTCTGGGCTTTTTCACCCTTGGAAATCTGGCTTCATCACATTATTGTCTTAGGTGCTCCTCTCTGAGGAGTTATCCATCTGAAAGATAAGACAAGAAAGGGGTCTCAGTCCTTCTGTCAGCCCAGACTCACACAGCTATGGTGCAGGTGGGATGGAGTTGTCTGGTGGTTGTAAGGGAAGGTACAGCTATTTCAGGTGAATTCCATAAAACCATTCTTAGCAATAAGCCTTCCTGTGCAAGTTAGACATACACACATCTTTAAAACTATGAGCAGAGATCACCTGTCTACAGCTTCTCCAGCCCTAAGGAGGCTTAAGATCCCATCTTGGTTAACTCAAGACAGAGGCTGATAAGAAGAGGAACTCACTTTACTTAGTCCATTGTTTTCAGAGGTGCAATGATGTCTGTGACTCCTGAAAACTTGCCATTCCTTGTCGTTTAGTTCCTTAAAATAACTATTACCTCATGAGATTACCTGCCAGATCCCTTCCTTATCTGGTATAGAGTCTCTTTTGCTCTTCACCTCCCTCTCTCTGAACTAAGAACTGCCTGCCAGTCCTTCTCACTGATAAAAACATCCTTATCTCTACTGGCATATCTTGTTTTCCTAGACGAACTGGGGCCTACATCCCTATAGACAAGTCCATCTCTTGTTTACTGCTTCCCAGATGTTCCTTTCCTACAAGTGGTCTGGTCATCCTAGCTGGCTCTCCTGTGTCTACCTGGCTTCTGGCAGCGTGGAACAGGGTTTAGCCTTAACAGCACACATACTATCGAGCATTAAATCCTATCAAGGATAATATTCCATCTACAACCACAATATGCCATTAAGAACACACTTACAGGTTGTTTTCTTTGCAAATTAGCAATGCAACACCACGATCTATGTGTAAATCAGCAACAGATTTATTAGCCACCCACCTTGCCTTAGATTGTAATGACTCTGATCTCATCGTTGGAAGCCCAAAAGAATAAATCACAGATGTCTCGCAGGTTGTGACTTCAGTTTTTCACTGCATTTAGGGGGTGAAACAGATTTATGAATACTTCAGATTAAAAGCTGGAATTCATTGGCAGTAAGTGCTGGTCTGTTGTATAAGGCTGTAATGATCATCGGTATTGATTAGGGATGTGCATGGTATCTGTATTCTTTCCCATATGTTCTAGCAAAAATGTACAGTTTATCTCTATAAATATACTATATCTTTCGGATGGCATTAATAATACATTAGGTACTGAGAATGAACATCTACTGCACTATAGTAGGTAAGTGGCTGCAGATTTTAAGCTTCTCAATTTGAGAGCAGGGATGATTGACTCCTGGAAGAAACAACATATGGTTTATTACAGTAAAGCATATCACTGTTGGTTGTTATTGGGAGGAACTTTTCAACCCCTTTAAATTGTGTGCTAGAGGAGCTGCTTTGAATCGCTCACCCTATTTAAAGAGAAACTGATATCTGACTTACTGTCTGGCATTTGCACATACAATGTCAATCAAAGAGTCCACCAGTGAGAAAAGCTTGTTCCTACCCTTGAACTGCTTTAGTATACCCATTATTTCCTCTAATACAGTCAAAACATTCTACAGTCTCCACAGTCTCAGACTCAGGTAAACACCCCTTCAGAAATAACAGTTTCCACATCAAAAGTTTCAGTTGTCACCCAAAGAACCCAGCAAAGTCAATGAAAAGTGACAATGAGGACGTTCATGATCAGACCTCAATGTGAGGGACAGACTGCCTGGTGGAGTGGGAACATCAGTCCCTCCAAATGCAACAACTGATGTTTCAGGGTCTCCTGCAAGAAGGAGAGATTGGAGCAGCTCTAGCTCTCCTCTCTCTGAGTGATTCAAGTTCAGCACGGCTTCAGCAAACACAAGCATCAGTGACTGCAATCCTATCACACTGTCCCACCATGGCTTTTAAGAGATCTCTGCATTTACCTGTACCTTGTGCTTCCAGCTCTGCCTGGGTCTTGCCTGGCTTCTCAGACTCAGCTTTAGAGTATAGACATTTATGGTGGCTGATAGACTGGTAAAGAAAATTACCTTACAGCTGGGAACGTTTTCAAATACTTTTGACCAGAAAAATATCCCTCAGGAAGAAGTTGTGTTTGCTTTGAAGTGGCTTTTTCAGCACCATAATATTTTCCTTCACCATCTCTGAACAAGAAAAGGGTAGGCACTCTGGCGCAGTATGCTGAACACATCTGAAAGGTCTTCTCACACTCAGAGAGAAAAAGTTCACCATCACAATCTTAAATGATTGAATGGTATTCTTCCCAAGTGGATATGTGAGATTTTAGCTACCCAAGAGATGGAAACCCTAATCCCAGTAAAAGGGAAAGGAAATAGAGTGAGAAGATTCATGACTGTTAATAGTGCTTGTGTGGGTAATCATTTAGCTTTCACTGCTGGAGCTGAATCAACCTTGTGAAGCCATCATTTGTTGCTAAATCAAAGTAACCTTTTCACGTTATTGTCACCTTCAGTGTATTTGTGACATTTACATAGTGGCTATATCCCATACACATTTTCTGTTTAATATTCTCTCCTCTTGTCACAGTGTCACCCAGGATGTGGGAGGGTGGTGAGATGAGCAGTCACATGCTCACCCATGGTATTGGAGTGATGAGAGCAGTCTGGCAGTATTTTGAATAGCATTGAAATCCTGGCTGATGCTCCCGCTGACAGGGGGAAAAACAGCTCTGGGCTTGGACCCCAGTTCTACAAATTCTTGTCACAAATGCAGAGAACAGGGGTGGTAAAACTCACCCAGTGAATCCCTCTGCCTCAAGGCATGGCTAATTGCACCTCAGTCATTCCTGATAGCTGTTTGTCTCATCTACCCTTAAAGATAGCCAGTGCTGGAGACTACGCAATCTTGTCAGACAATCTGTTGTGTGCCTCACAGTCCTTGCCACTGAAAACATTATATTATCTACCAGATATTTCACAGGGGATGGTTTCTTCCAGTCTTTATCTTTCATTCAGGACATGGGTCAGGGTTGAGAAGTTCATCCCAAAACATTCATTCCCAAATATTCTGTGTGCTCTGCATGCTGTTCGGCTGCACCTTCGTGAAGCCGAACATATGTTGCTCATTCTGTGAACTCTCACGTACACCACAAGAAGAGAAACAGCACACTCTGTTAGCAGAGCCTCTGGTCTCTTCCAAACATTGCACGAAGGAGCCTTGAATGACTAGAAAAATTAGCAGGCTGGGATTACTTCTACACTGTCCCTTGTTAAGCATGGCAAACCAGGCTCCTCTCCACTCTGCTGTATCTGGCACCAGATCCCTTTTCCTCAGGATGGCAGTTCCACCTTGCCATGAGGCTGCAGTTGCTCTGCTGTTTTCTTCCTGCTCTGCACAAACCTTTCCTGCCAGGAGTATTTTTTTGACCTCATATAGTTATGCAGTTCTCCTATGTGAAGCTACCTGACAGGTCTGTTGACTGTGTTTTAAGGTTTTGGATGGAGGTGTTGCATGGTGCCTCTACTTCTCTCTTGAACTAAGGTTCAGGCTCGTGAGCGAATAGAGGGGTAAGACATGCTGGGGGATGTGAGCACAACTGAGAGGAATTGAGAGGATGACATGCTAAGGGCAAGTCCCTTGCTCAGTATGCAAAATGCTGCAAGCCATGCACAAACATTAAACTGTATCTGGAGCTGTGGACAGTTTAGCCTCTTTATCCTCAGCATGGTGAGGAACACCAGTTTTTCTTGCTGTAAGACATTGTTCCACATTTGTAAGTCAATGACTGTTTGACCCTTTGGTTGTCAGAAGACAGGAAAATAGCCTTGGAAGCCTGACAAGACATAAATACCTTCCTCTTTGTCCAGAATTACTAGGATTATACGCAGGATTGCGCAGGAAGGATTATCACATGAATGGGTCTGAATTTTGCTGGCTCCATGTGCAATTCTGTCATTTCTCTTCCTGGAATAGTACTGAAATTCTTACAAAATTGTCAGCAGTTTAGAGGTCAAAATAAGCAACTGAAAGGTAAAAATCATTTAAAGACTGTTTCAAAATGCCGTGGATGTCATATGACTCCAAAAATACTCTTCTATTTTCATTTTCCAACTGAGGGGAGGGGGTATTAAATTATGTAAATCAATCACAAATTGCTTAACCTTTCCATGAGTGCACCGTAACTGGGGAGAATGAAATAAGCCCATTATCAGCAACAGAGCAGCAAGCCCTTTTGGGGAGATCCAGGCGATTCTGCTTACCCCCTCCAGTGCTGCTGTGGAAATTGCTGTTTGTGAACTGTGCCTCTCTCAGTTCAGCTCTTCTCGTCCCAGGGCTAGAGCTGCACAAAACGTTCAAAGTGCTTCAAAGACAGCAGTGTGGAATTCCCAGTATTCTGTCACTGTTTCCTTATGGCTGTGCATTAGTAATAACTGATGACAGCCAATAAAATCAAATAAGTACATGTGCAAATGGTAATGGAGGAAAATAAAACTAAATAATGCCTTAGCAGGCCCTGATTACCTTGACCTTGGCTTGCTGTCACACTAGTCTGTCCTCACTGGGGAAAAGACATGAAGTTCTACAATCTCTTCAGCAGGAAAGGTATGCATGAAGGGTTTTTCATAGGTAATTATTTACAAATTCTCTGCAACCATGTTGCTTCTGTTGTTTTTATTAACCTAATAAAATATATTATCTGGAGAAAACCTTGGTGCATATAGCAGTTAAATTTATATGTGTTATTCTAGTATGACAAATATTTTGTTATAGTTTGCTAGCAATTATTCAGAATAACACAAACAGCTTGGTATGATTGTAGCCTTGTGAATTGACATTTGAAATATTTATAAGTACAGCCATCCTGCCATATGGGCCCTCCTTGGAGTTATCAGTCACCGCATCCTACTGCTTCTGCCATTCCACATTCTAACGCTGCCTGCTTCTGCAACTCGAAGGAGGAGAGCTCTGGGCAGCACAGCATGCCCCATCCTTCAGCCATAGCTGTCAGCCCTGACAAAGGAGATGAAGGCTCGTGGAGCACATCACTTGCTGAGGCGTTCTGCAAACACTTGCTTAATGCTCGCGTGCGCCCTTTAACGCCACGTGGTTGATACAGCATAATGGATCTCTCTGAAAGTGAGTTTTAAATGCAAAACCACCCATCACTGATTGCTCACTTTTGAATGGTGTTACTATAAATTGAGGGAACGGAGGGCAAGTCTTCCTGGCCTGCTGGTTTGCAGGGTCTCTCCTCGTCATGTAAAATGCATGTGATGGCCCAGCTAGATAAAGCAGGATGTGTCACGTTTTTTTGCCCTAAAATAGGCCGTTCCTCTCTCACGTCCAATGGCTTATGAACAAATAGCTGGTATTTACCCTTTAAAGAGACACTCACATCTGTGCAAAACTCTTACTGCTTTCCAATCAAAGGAATGATGACGACAGGATATGTCCCAAGCACAACCAGGCACTAAAACATGTACGCTGCATTCTTTCTTTGACCAATTAGTCTTATGTACGAAATCTTCTTCTTCAAAGAATGAGCTGGAAATTCCTCCTGGTTAATTCATTAATGTCTGGGTTTCAGTTCTGGGAATTTCAATCAAGTGCAAGGATGGTTGGAAACTCAGGAGGGGGAACAGAAAAAAAAACCACAAAAGAGGAAAGAGCAAAGAAAAAAGAAAATATGTATTTTCTATAGACATAAAGACTCTTGCCAGTTTAAATCCTTGTTAACTTAGCTGAGAGTGATATTTGGTGACTGGTGCATGCTGTGTGTGTGTAGAAAAACAAATCCCAGAGGATTCCCAGGCTCAGTGTATCTACAAAAGAGACAAAGTGGGTAGGAAAAGGAAAATAAATTTTTTGCTAGCCCTGGGGAATTGCTGCAGCCAAACTGGGTGAACAGCTCAGAAAATTAAGCTCCCAAAAGTTTATTTTCTCCTCTGAGTGCAAAGGACTTTACCAAACAACTGGCAACTTCATGTTGCCCTTGTCTGCACAGTGTTCAAAAAAGCCCAGAAGAACAAGGATGGGTGCAAGAGAGACAACTTCCTAAATGAGACAGTGGAAGTAGATGAAAAACACTCCTTTGTTTAACAACAAATATTCCTCAAGGTGAGAGACATAATGAAAGCCTGATCAAAAAGTCTTCAGTCAGAGGGAGCAGACCTACCAGGAGCCAGATCTTCTGTCCTTCTCTTTGCTCCCACTTTGCTTGTCACCTCACACTCAGTGTTCAAAACAGTCTTGGTGAAAAGCCTCCAAAAATTGTCCAAGAAGGGTCCCATTGGACCACAAAGGTCAGGAATATTTGATTTTCAGAATTCATCTTGAGACAAATAATTCAGAAAAGCTTCTGTTGCTATCTGTGGTTTTGGCCTTTGCCCATATTTTGTTAGATGCTCTTACAATTCCTCCATCTCTAATTAAATACACAGCAAACTGAGGGCAGTGAAAGAAAGCAGAGAGGATCTTGTCTTCAGGGAAACTCTCCAGTCTCTCTGGCTAAGCTACGAATCGGAAAGGCCCTGAGCATGTCTCCTGAAATAGAGGAGACAAATGAGAAATATGGGCTATGTTCAGAATAAAAAGCAGATGAGGCTCAAAGGCACTAAGGCACAAAAGGATTAGGACAGAGCACAGCCTTTCATTTGTCATGTGCTGCTCAGCTGGGACCCAAACAACATCTTCGATGCCTCCTGCTCTTTGTCTTAAAGGAAAATCCAGAGACTCCCTCCAATTCATACATAAAATGATGTTGACAGAGAGCCATGTTTGGAGACATAGTGGCTTTTTGTTCCAGATAATTAATCCCCTTGTACAGGCTGACTGTCACCAGAGAAAGGATAAATTGGGCCACAGTGCATCTTCTGTCTGGGCAAAAGGATCCACTACTCGGATAGGATGCTGGAGGGTTAAGGGTGGATGGCAGGATGTGGCAGGGAAAACAGGTAAAAAGGTGTTGGATCTGGCTAAACTTCATCTGTAAATGGCTCTGCCATGCTGCTGTAAGTCACAGAGGCTTGCTTGAGTTGAGAAACCCTATAAATTCCCAACTGCTTTCCCAAATGAGTGCACGTGTCAGCCAGCCAGCAGCACCAGGGCTCTGCAAACACCAGAGGAACTCCTGGATGGCTCAGACCCTAAGACTGCTCATCCTACCCAGGTTTTGAACAATAAAGACTTCTGGTGCTCATTTCACTGGCCAGACAGCCTGTTCTGTTCTGGTTACACAACAGACTGCACAAAGCATCTTACTAAAGGAGCATCCCAGGAGGTAATTTTTATAGAAGTGAATCAATCAACAGCCTCTAGAAAGATTTTCACCTGGTATAAACCAGCCTTTGCCCTGATGACAGCAAAGCAATCACTTCCATTTTGATTTGAGGTGAGTTGATGCTTTTGTCAGTTGTATTTTCATATCATACAGCATGCAGAGGAGTTTACAAAGCCTGTATTTAACAATTGCTCCCCAGACCATTTAGACAGAAATGTCTTAATTTTCACCTTGCTTCTCTGCTGCAAGACAGGAGCACTCCCAAAGAAGCAGGTGGAATTCCAGTGGTGCAAAAGTGGTGGAAGCCAAACAGAATCAAGAATCAAGAAGTCTCATTGATCATTGCTCACAGTGATCTTTCAGCTACCCTTATCAAATATTAACAATAATGACTTATTTATATAGCACCAACTGAGAGCTAGGTGCAAGACGACAGGCATAAGTCCCAGAGAACTAACAAACTAAATAATAAATATATATCAATCTAGAATAATAAATAATAAAACCCATATTCCAGAGTCACTTCATTTTTTTTTTCTTCAGAGATGTTTGCCCTCACTTTCTCTGATCAGCAGGAGGGCTTGGTTAAAAAGATCAGATTAGAAATTAATCTCTTTGATATTTACAAAAGCAATAGGGCTTTCACACCTTTCTAAGTGCAATCCAGCTGCAGGTAAAGAACTCGGCAGCTTGTGGAAGTGCTAATTAAAGCCAGTAATAACATGATTCACCTTCAACCCTGCTCTGAAACGCCCGGTGGTTTTTTGCCAGAAGGAGTGTTGTATCTCCAGGGCACTACTTTTGAGGAGCTCTCTTGTTTCAGGGATCTGCAATGTAGCAACCATTTGGGCTAGAAAGGGAGGAAGCCAAGTTGTTTAAATCAATCCTTGTCATAGGATCCCACTGTTTATTAATATCCTGAAGGTGAAAGGTTAATGCTTTACTCAGGAAACCACTTATCCTCCAAAATACTATTATTGTTTATCTTGCTGAAATCTATTTTTATATTTCCCAAGACATTTTTATTTAATTTCTGTTCCAGGTTGTCTTTACTGTGTTTTAATAGTATCACTGTACAGACTTAATCCTTTTCCAATCTGATACTGCAAGTTGTGATGGAAAATGCCAAGTGTCTAGTATTTTTTGAAATAGAAAGATTAGTAGAAAAAAAAATTATTAACTTGAGGCTACTTTTTTTATCCCAACATGAGTTATCAGGGGCTCCAATCAAGAACTGGAGTTGAAAGTAACAGATCAACTAGAATAAACATTTGTCCCCAGGAATAATATGTCTTGTCATTTTAGTAGCCTGGAACATGTTCTCATTTATCCAGCCATTTTCTTGCCAAAGCAATTATAAGTGACCAGTTTGAAACAAGATCTGTTTCCATTGATTTTATTCTCAACTTCTTTTTTTTTAAGTCTTTTTACCTTCTGGTTAATAAAAGAGCAAGGACGTGAAAGGTACATAAATCTGCAGCGTTCACAACTAGCATTTCATGTGGACAGCTTTGCCTGTGAAATTCAATGTGAAGGAACTTCAGGTGAAATATTGACTAACTAGACTGTAAATAACTACTAATAGGCATGATAATACCAGTAACTCGATGTGTTGCTTCAGAACAGGGTGGTGTCTGTGACGCAGATCCAGCAATAATTGTCATGCTCACCTTTTTCTCAGCATTTAGGATCTTCCTCTCCTCAGGGTTGGCTATTGGAAATAATTAATAAATTCTTAGTCTGATGCAGATTGGCAAATACTACATATCTACACTCATTAACCTGGAATTAAAATAATATAGTAAAAGGAATCAGAGAACTTGAAGAAAATGCTTTCTATGTTAGAACTGACGTAAATCATATGCTGTTGAAACCATAGAAAAAGCCAAGGTCCAACTATAACCACTGAGAAGTTATGGATAGACTTTCTTTGTATGACCATTTTTCTAGCATTGTCAAAGGTGAAAAAAAATTGCTTCATTTTTCAATGCCTATTGATTTCCCATGTATTAAAGTGGAGTCTGCAAATATTATTCTAATCAACTAGGACAGCTCTTCCTAAATAGAACTGTAACATGACAAAGTTCCCTGCATCCTTAGTGTTTCTTCCCCACAGTTTAGACCAAACTCAGGACCTACTGCTTGATCTCGTCTGTCAGCTCTGTCATCCCATCAGGACAGCCAAGAGGGGTTTTACCACAAAAAGGTGCATTTCCACACCCAGTCCCAGAGACCTGCCAGACCTCCTGGGAAAGCCTGAGTACTCTCCAATGCATTTTGCCTGGACAGAACTGTCCAGGAAAAGCATTCTCAGAGGTGGTCCTGATGGCTTTTTCCCTCTGGGAATAACAGGCTTGGCAGTACTTGGAAACTTTTAATGAGTGGAGAGGGATTAAGCACCCTGCTCTGTAACATTCAGGGCAGTAATGTCCGGCTCAGAATTAGAAGCTGCTAGTTAGACCTTCCCCTTAGAAAATAAACCTTTTGGATTTTTATAGGGTACACAAAATTGGACAAATTCTTGTCAATTTCAGTAAAGAAAAAAATTTGTGATTTCTGATAAGTCTCTTCACTTAGTCTCCAAAACGTGGGGTACAGCCAGAAACTCACAGCTCAGAACTCTTTTAATTTAGCACTTTCTTCTTCCTTAATCTGCCCACTCATGTTCTTTCCTCCCCTTGCTGGGAAAGCCATCCTCGGCAGGCAGGGATGCCAGTATTCACCTTCCTGTGCACAGTAAATCCTCACAAAGCAGCCTGCAATATATCAGCCTTCCAACAGTCACAGCAGCAAGGATTTCTTCAGTTTGGGCTCAAAATTGTGGAAAGGAAGGAAAATTAATCAAATTTTATTTGCCAAGGGGCAAAATTTTGCCTTCAAGTCACTGGCCCTGAACTGAAGATTTATGGAGGGCTGAAACAAAGTGATACAGTCCTTGAACCACATGCTGTCGGCCCCCAGGGTCCCAAAGGTGAGGGCCACTTTCTGGCCTTCTAAGTTCTTCATTGGATGGCTTTGCTGACAGGCGTGGGCATCCCATGGAAGCCATGCAGGAAATGGCTCCTTGGACAACTACTGGCAAGGGCAGTATTTTATGAGCTGCTCATTAATTTCCACTGCTGAGAGCCAGCCATGAGTTCTCCTTTCCTGCAATGTTAGCAATTAAACTTTTTCACTCCTATTTGCATCTTCCAGGTGGTTCTCAGACACTTCCCACCGAGGGTGATCCTGTTATGTGAGGCAGATCTCTGCTGCTTTGAATGCAAACCTCGGACATGACCCCCATTCAAGGCAGAGCTGTAAAAACAGCTGTTAAAATGAGAGATACTTTCCATAATGGCAAGCTGCAAATCCTCCTGCTGCTCCTTCTTGCTCCCAGGGGTTGTCCCATGTATTTCTCAGTTCAACCAAAGCTCTTGCACCTCTTCCTCCTGCTCATCCTCACATCTGGATGTGTGCACATGTGGCTCTGGCCTTTTCAGAGAGCTGACTGTCAATAAGCCCAGGTTCAGCATATGCTGCTGGACACCCTCCTGGCAGAAACAGCCCTGCCAAAACCCACAGAGATCCTATAAAGGAGGGTAGAAGTTTTGCCTTGTTTGAGGCTTGATTCTAGAGAGCTTGTTCCTTTTGATTCTCATTCAGTGACGTCTCACAGGCAGAAAGAAAGTGCCTGCATCATTGGTCATTATTAGACACAAGCTTTGCTGTCTGTCCTGAGTGAGGCTTTAATCTCCAAAACACTCATAGCATAGACAAGGAGCCAGAGACCCTGAGCCTGTGTTTTGGGAATTTCTCATTTAAGCCTTTCCTTATAAAAACTCCCAATCACTTTCCACTTCCTCTCTCCATCCCCACTGCTATCTTCCTCATTTCCTCCTAAACCTCTCAGTTGCATCACAACCTACCTCTCAGCATTCCTTTTTGAGAAAGCAGAACATTTTCATTTCCAAACTGTAGCTCCAAATGCTGGTTTCTAAATATTAGATTATTTCAAGAAGGCAAACATGTGCACACATTTTCTCATTAGAGAACTAAAAAGGTAACGATCCTAAATACCTTGCACAGTTGCTATTCCAATTCAAGCACAGCATGTAATACAAGTGGCTGTGGTAGGCTATAACGTTATAATGACACCCCATTGGTGATGGAGACAAATCAGATTATGTGTGAGTAGGTTATTGATTGTGCTGAGATTTCTTAATCTCTTAAATCAATGAAAGAATGGTAAATAACAGAGACAATGTGTGCTTGGACGGAAAAGCATCTTTTAATACTTAGGTTTTAATGAGCATTTTTTAATACTCAGTAATATCCTAACTGGAAAGAAGCCTAGCCAGCTCAAAGTATAGGTTACTATTTATTACCAAGATGCCTCAATCTAGATTTCCTCTCTGTTTATACTAGACATCAATTCTGATTTACCTCTTGTTGAGTTAATGAAAACATGTTATGCAGTTTCATTAAAGAAAATAAAGTCTTCAATTGACTGCCTCTGAAACAGTACAACAAATTCTGAGGAGATTAGCATAAGGATTAAACATACAGATTTTGTTGCAGGAGTTGTTTTCATGAATACATTCTTAATTGATTGTAGCAAAACAAATACACACTTTGGTAATGCATGTTGAGTCTCCAATTCAGCATTATTTTAATTAAGTCTTTTGAATGATGAATTTCAGTACAGCAGATGTTCTTGAGTATTCAGGTATATAAATACAACCAGTGTCAGCATCTGATAAGCCTACAATTTGAGAGTTTAAGCACATATGAACTCAGCCAATTGTCAAGAGCTGAAAATGAAAGGAATTTGCTAAACCACTGTTTGCACCTGTTTTGAATTATGATGTTGCTTCCTCCACACTAACCTCGGGGGAAAGAAGGAAAGAGCCTTGTGTGAGAGCAGTGCCAGAACATGGGGGAGACATGTTCACTCCCCGTTTGCAGTTTCTCATTAACCAACTGCAGCAGCTGATCGGCTGGAAGAGGGAATTCCAGTATATTTTAAGTACTGAGTATTTTATTCAGCATATCTCTCTGCATAGCCACAAGCATATAGTTACAGAATTGAAGGTATATAAAAAAATGCCAAACCCAGTGATGAAGTGATTTTCATGTTGAAGTTACGTCTCCTCACAGATAAATGTCTTCTGTATGCTAGGAAGTCATCTGTCTTTCAAACAACATCTGCTTTGATAGGGAGTGTCTAATGAATGTAAAAATGTTTGATGTCGCCTTGAGTTTTAAATGAGACAATAAACATTATTGGTCATCAAAGTTTTTGGGTGTGTTCTCATTAAATTTTAATATAGGCTTTTAATCAGTGTATACTCTTCTGTGCATGGAGTTCTTGAGCCTGAGCTTAAGGTTGTTCAGAGTCATCACCCTTTTGCTGCTGGAAATATGTTGATAAATGGACTTGGCTTTCTTCGGTAACTTGACGTTTTTATTGCTCTCTGCCTTTAAAGACATACGGGCAGAAAAACTCTCCCTGTTTGGAGCATGTCCAGGATTCCATGGAAAAGCAGCAGAGCCTCTCAGCTGTATGTGAGAGACTGAGGAAATGTGAGGGTGAAAAAGGAAACAAAAAACGCAAAGGTCTCCTATTGAATAATATCTGCTTTCAGAGAGCACTTCTCTATCCAGAGAACTTTTGGGCTCTGAGACTAATAAGTAAAGACAATTTCAAGTCACCAGCCAATGCAGACATTTGTGGGGCAGAAATAATGTCTCATATCAGAGTCAAATAACACTGGGAAAAAATATGAGAGAAAAAATCAGGGAGGGTGTTGTATCTGAGTCATTGTAGGAAGGCAGGATCTCAGACTGGAGTTGTGATTGGGGTGAATTTAGGCTGAATTGTATGTAATTGTTTACAGGTGTTTGGTCTGGCACCTAAAGTGTGACACTGGGGACTGCCAGCCTGAGGGTAAAGGTCATGAGGAAGAAAATGCCACCAGCTGCCACCAGCACTGCCACATTCAACACCTTGCATTGCCCAGACAAATTTCTGTGAGCCCAGCTTTGCCCATGAGATATCACAAAGACCTAGTGTGAATTCTGGATACTGAACCTATTACCCACCCTTCTACCCCTTTCTTTGTCCCTTTCAATGTCAGAGCCCCAGGCTTATTTTTAGGGAAACTTGATGGTGTGTTTGATAAAAAGGAACAACTCTTCACACAGGTACTTTTCCATGATCCAGAATCCACAATGGCAAGGATTGAGGCAAATGACTTGGTGCAGCTTGGTGAGACAGCTTCCCAGCCTGGGCTCTGCTCAGGGCTCACATCTGGCTCAGCCCAAGACAGGGACACCACGGTTGTCTTCTCCAGCACACCGAGGTCAGGAAAGCAAACCACCCACAGCTCTGAATTCCCCTACAGCCCCCTCAGATTCACAGATTAACACACACCTTTGATAGTTCGCTAGAAACACTTCTGTGCCTTGTTTTGTATTATGTCCTTCCTCAGGATGGATTTCAGTACAAGTTCACTGTATGTCTGAAAATCTTCCTTTTCAATATTCAATATTCACTTTCACACTTTTCTCCCTCCTTTTGTCCTTTTCATTCTCATCCTGAGCTTTGCTGCCTCTGGAAGCCAAAGACACTCATCCATCACAGCTTGTTTGACACGAAGGCGATTCACAGCCTCTCCGCCCCTGGCATGTGGACAAATGTGTTGGAGTATGACCTAACATTTAAATAATGATTCACCATTGAATATTATGAGAAACTGGCTGACAATTTCAAGGTAATGCCCTTCCAAAGATATACAGTATCAGTTCTTTACTACCACATAACTGTACATTCACTTGGAGAATCTTAAATAAAGTTTACACTTTGCAATTAATTTAGTGAAATTCTGAGTTAAATTACTTGCTATAAAAATATTAAACATATTACAACTGTCTGTACATGGCCTTCTAAACGAAAGGGAAGTTTAATTATTTTAGAAAAGAAATATAAACAGTGTCAAGATTTAACCGCTGCTCAATTTAATATAACTTCTGCCTAATTTTACAAATCATTATTTATACAGTTAACATGCATAAAAAATTAATAAATGACCTCCATAAGATCGCTTTTGGTCTAGTTAAAAATGTAGGCAATTATTACAGTAATGTTGGAAAAAACCACACAGGAAATCTGTAGTTGCTTCCCAAACACAAAAATCATGTAAAGGGGAAGAGAAAGAGAGGAAATAAAGTATAGAAAGGAACTTCATTGAGCAAACCTTGGCCATGAAGTCAGTTTTGCATCTCTCCTCCAAAGAAAGGGGAGAGAACTTGAAATCAAGGCTTTGAGATAGTGTGGGATTTGCAAGCAGAGAGACAGCAAGGTGAAGATTTCTCTCACCTTCCTGCCATCACAAAGAGCAGCTCCAGGATGAAATGAGCACAGGAACCTGCTCCCAGCCAGACTGCTGCACTTATGGTGGTGAAGCCTCCTGGGGCACTGAGAGCTCTGGCCAAAACTCAGCCCAAGCATTAGTACTACGAAGTGTCTTATAATGGGAGTGGCATGAGGGGAAGCACCAGAGACCATCAAATTTTCTTCCTGCCTGTGAAATTTCTACCAGGAGCCATCTGGCATCCCCAGAGAAGTGCAGGCAGGGCACAGGAAGGACTGGGATACAGATACAGAAACTCTTGCTCTCTATTACCATATTCCAGTGGTTTAGATGTGGTTCATGGGCTGTTCCTAAGAGTATGAGAAAGATAATTCAGCAAAGCAAGGCTATTGATAGCAGACTTGCACCTATTCTGAATACTGTGTCCCCTTACTGCAGGGTTACAGAGACTGAGCATGCAAAGGTAAAAAATCTATACTAGAGAAATAAGTCTTGCAAGGAGGCTTCAAAGGAAGCTTGCGTGTTTCCAGAGGCTGTATGGGATGGACTGTAAAGGCTTTATCAGGCCACTGATAGGCCACAGATACACCCAAACAGCATGGAGGTAAGCTCAGCCCTCCTGAAGTTAGTGGGAGGTTCAGCAAGAACATGTCTCTCCCAAGGTTTGCTGTGAAATGCACACTAGATTTTCAAATAGAGTGAATTTTCAAGTATTTATTCCACTTAAAACGTTGGCCTCTGCTGCCAGAGTGCTATCTTTCCTTTCTTCTTTCTTGCTAACATTTACACTTCCCCTGCCTGCTGGTTTACATCTGGAAGTGTGAGCTGCAATATTGGGAGGCACCCACTGTACAGTAATTACTTAATTCCTTTCCAGAAAGAAAGGAAGAAGGCAGGCAGGACTGCATGCAGATAACATTTCTAATGTTTCATTACAGCAGCACACTCTATTGATCTGACCCCATCCTTATTCCCAAGAGAAAAAGAAGGGGAGAAACTTTTTGTACCTCCTTCTGAAGCATGATGCAAAATAAAAATTATCAGGAAAGGATATTGAGCTACCACAGGGGCTGCTTCAATACCACAGTGCTTCAAAGATGTTTGCTTGTCAGAGCTCTAGGTGGTACTTCTCTGTGTTTGCAGGATGAACCTCAGCCAATAAAATAACTGTGCAGCACTCTTTTTCTCCTTTATTAAAAGGTTTCTGGCAGATAATAGAAAATTATCTCTTCAGATACTGCAGAAGGGTTTTACTGCACTACACAATATAATAAAAGATATTAATTCTTCCGTGAAATTATTGAGGGTGTTTTTTCAATAGTCTTTTGGAAGGTCATCAGGCTGAGTCCCCAAAACATCCCTCAGCAATGTTATATGCACATTCATCTCCAAGTCCTTTTCAAAGGAGGAAAAACTTCCACACCCTTTAATACAGAAAAGATTCAAACTATTTCCTCAGGGGTAAAAAAATCAAGGCTATTCTTTGGCCTCTACTCTGCAGCTCTCTGCTATGTTGATTATTTTGTTGGCTGAATGATCTGAACAGACTTACTGAGTTGTCTCAGGAGCCAGAGCACTGGAGAGGGATGGGGACCAGGGAAAAGAGGAAGTGGGCAAACAGGGCGTTTGAAATCTCATCTTGAATCAATAGGTGCTTTACCATTGGTTTCCTTAGAGGCCAAGAGTTTCGGAAAGAAAAGGTTTGAAGTCCAGGAATTTCGCAGTTCCATGTGGAGAAAAATAAATCATGTAAGTCCCTGGTTTCCCTGCTTTCTCTCTTGCCTGATATTAAGTTCCCAGACCCAGTCACCTGTATCGCTCTTCACTTTTTCTTCATTACTGAAGGCAGAGGAGAAAATCAAGTCGCACTTGCAGGTGTGGATTAGTGAGATTCATCAGGGCTTTACTTTATTTTACCAGTTCAGGCACATGCTGGGCTGTGCCAATTAAGGTCCAGCCATTATTCTTAATGGCACCTGGCAATGAAATACCAGGATAAGATGCCTTCACTCCTATGTGTACACATGAGAAAGAGCATTTCCTTATAGAAAACTACTGTGCAAATCCCAAATTATCAACAGAAGAAATTTATGCACCAAAAAAACCTGTTAGCCTGGAAAACCACAGCTACATGTGGTTGCTCTCGCTATGCAATCTTATATTTCAGCTCAGAGAGGTGCACCATGATTTAGTGAATTGCCTGGTCTCTGGGAAGACCAACATCTCTTTATACTCTTAGTTCAGGAGGGTATTTCATCATCACAGTTTGTCAGTGCTTTGCATCACCCTATGCAATAAGCCAGCTTAACGTGATATTTTCTCTCCTGCCTCTCACACTTCCTGGCACTACGAAGTCTGACACAAAGTCCTGGATCCAGCACATTTGTGCGACTTGGAATCCAGCTCAGCTCTGCATTATACAATTAATCTCTCACGTCTCAAATAGCTCAAAGCAGAACCACAGATCCTCTTAACCTCTAAGCCTTGGCATGTTTCAAATCCACATCTTGACCAGTGTGCCAAGACTGTGAGTCAGATGAATCACATATGAGGCACAGTCTGAGAAACCTAGTGGGTGTTGTTAAGGTTATTAGGAGTCCTTCAAATCATTTGAGAGCCAGAGACCATCTGAGTTCATGATGTTGAATAAACCCTGCCAAAAAGGTGCCAGCTGGACACAGTTGCTTTGGCCTATTACTGCAATGATATTTTGTAACAGAATCTTATTCTTTTATTAGCTCCAGTAGTGATTTTTTTGGTGCTATTCCGCATTGTATTGAGTTTCCATGGCGAGGTTTTGGTGGTGAAGAGGCTACGAAGATGGCTTCCGTGAGAAGCTGCTGGAAGCTTCTCCCATATCCAATAGAGCCAATGCCTGCCAGCTGCAAGGTGGCCCCACTGCTGGCCACGGCTGACCCCATCAGTGGTGGTGGTAGTGCCCCTGGGATAATGTATTGAAGAAGGGGGGATAAGCTGCACAAGAGCAACTGAGGTTGGAGAGAGGAGTGAGAAAAACAGCCCTGCAGACCCAAAGGTCAGTGCAGAGGGAGGAGGAGAAGGTGCTCCAGGCACTGAGACTCCCCCACAGCCCCTGGTGCAGACTATGCTGAGGCAGCACACGGAGGTCCATGGTGGAGCACAGATCAACCTGCAGGCCCTGAAGGACCCTGTTCTGGAGCAGGTGAAGGCCCATAGGAGTCTGTGACCTTGTGGGAAGCCTGCACTGGAGCAGGCTCCTGGCAGGACCTGTGGCCTCGCAGAGAGAGGATCTCACTCTGGAGGAGATTTGCTGGCAGGGCTTGTGACCGCACGAGGGTCCCCACTGGAGCAGACGGTTCCTGAAGGACTGCACCCTGTGCAAAGGAACCTTCATAAAGAACTGCAGCCCTTGGGAAGTGCTCGCGTTGGAGAAGTTCATGGAGAACTGTGTCCAGTGGGAGGGACCCCATACTGGAGCAGGGGAAGAGTGTGAGGAGTAGCAACAGAGACAACATGCGAGGAATGGACTACAGCTCCCCTTCCTCATCCACTGAGAGAAAGGAGGTAGAGAAACAAGGAGTGAAGCTAAACCTGGGCAGAAGGGAAATGTGGAGGGAAAATGTTTTAAGATTTGGTTTTTATTTCTCACTATCCCACTGATTTCATTGGTTGTAAATTTATTTTTCCACAAAGTGTGTCTCTTTTGCCCTTGACCTTATCCTGACCCATGAGCCTTTTATCGTATTTTCTCTCCCCTGTCCAGCTGAGGAGGGGAGTGACAGAGCAGCTTTGGTGGGCACCTGGTGTCCTGCCAGGGCCAACCCACAATATCCATAATGGAGATGAATATAACTACCAAGTATTAGCATGGCCTCAGAAAGAGGATCCTGAAAGCTTCCAAGATTGCTGCTATAGAAAGAGCATCTGATTTTTAGGACATAAAAAAATACAGCAATAACAAATTAACCTTCTCTGGCATGGTCTGTTCCTCAGCATTTGTCTAAGTGTGCTATCAGATGCTGATAGCAATACAGATTCTGTGTCTGGAGGGTGTTGGTTACAGTCCCATCTGCTTTGGATGTTCATGCCTTGGCTGCCTTGAAGAGAAAGGGATTGAAAGGGTTGACCCGAGTAGTCCCTTACACTTCCATGTTCTTTATTACAAAGTTCTCTCTAATCCATGTATCAAGGAGGAGCCATTTTTTCCAGGAGTGTTCTTCCTAAGGACACAACTATTTTCTGCCCAATATTTTCCCTAGTTTGACATTTTTTTTCATGATATCTCCATGTGTGGAAAACCAGATTTTCTGTTTGATCTAGGTGCTTATACTTGCTCTCTCTGCAGCTGACTTCAAGGCTTCAACTTGTGCAGGCTGCTGATAAATAACAACGTAAGCTGGCATTTCTAAGAAGGCAAAAATGTCTCATGTATAAAAACCCACAAGAGAGTGCACAGAGAGGTCTGTGTGCGTGCCTACTGGCATGGGAATTCAGCTTTGTCTGCACATGTAACTGCAAGGATTTGCAGACAGAAGGAATGCAGGAGCCTGTGGGGTACAACTGTCTTGTTCTCATCATCTCTTGCTACCAGTCTGGCCAAGACTGGAACTCAGGAATAAGCAATGAAGGTTTAAGAGTAGTGAAGCAACCCCTCTCCCACATTAAAATTACTTTGGCCTTAACATGTCAAAGTTGTATAATTTGTATCGCCACATCACCAGCCAAGTCACAAACAGACCTTCCAAACTATGAGCTCAGCCCACAAATCACACTCGTTAAGGCTTCAAATTTTTTCAGAGTACAAAAAAAGGAACTTTTTAACTTCATTTATGCTTATGTATGAAATCTCTGCAATTCAGTCATGTTCCAAAAGCTCTCAGGCAGATTACAGATGTTGGCACCTCTGCTATCCTAAATGAATCACTGAGGATAAAATCTTTATTAAGCTTATACATCTTGGCTCCAAAGTAGCAGTGCTGTGTGTAAAAACAAGGTCTCAGAAAGCAGCAGCAGCATTTCATTGGGTCCTGCACAGTCCAAGAGGAAAGGGTGATCACAGTGGCAATAATGTACTTCACCAATGGCAAAATAAAGAGGAGTCAAAGGAGTTTTAATCTTTAGGAGAGCACATGGCAGTATCTCCTCCAGTCAAAAACATTAAAAATTCGATGTTTTATTAAACAGGTTTCTGAAGGGGAAAATGCTGTGCTGCTAATTTGGAATGAAATATTAGCACAGTGCAAGCAAGCTTAGTATAAGAATTTCCAAATTCTCACTTGCCTAGTAGGAAAGGTTACTTAAAGGATGATAAGTCTGAAGACTGATTAGGTGTGTAATCATGGTGTTATTATGCTAATGATGGATTTGTTTGTTGTCGTGTTATCAACAAAAGATTAAGCAAATCCCTACATGAAATCTTGAGGTGAAACAGTCGGCTAGAGAAGGAGTTTGGGCAGCAAATCTGTGCATCACCACTTCTTTGTGGAGTAATTATTGCTGTACGGGGTGATTTTCTCCCAGTTCTCACAGGTGGCAAACCCACAGATTTTGCTGAGCAATTTTGCTTGCAGTAGTGCTGCTCCTTGGGCTGGCTTGGTTTCCAAAGGCTGCGAATTTCAGTGGAGCTTCAGCAGTTAAACCACTGATGGGGCAGCCGGGAACATCATCTTTTCACACAGAAAGGCATCTTTGGCTAGAGAAACAGCCGGTGGCTATGTAAACTTTTTCTTAATACTCCAAGCCTGAAAGCTCTCCCGAGTGGGGTCCTCTTGTGCTGGATTTGATTGAGCTGTATGTCTGGGCACATTCTGAACTTATCCTGCCTGGGAGAATCTCTGCTGTGGTGTGGGCATCTTATCCCTGCCAGCAGCCCAGGCTGCTGGGCTCAAACTTGAGCCTCCCGAAACAGGGCATGGAAATGAGGGAGGTGGCCAGAGGGTCTTAGCAATGCATTTTCTCTGCCATGTCAGCATGTGGCCAATAACTCAATCGTGTCTGTTCATCAGTATGCATCGGGCTGGGAGGAGGCAGAAATGTGGTTTGCATTCTGATGCAAATGCTCTGCTCAGGCTCTGGCTGTGTTGCTCTGTGTCTTGTGCCTGTTCAATCCTGATACGATCCACTGGGATGCCTCAGGGGTTTGGATTTTTCCTTTTAGGCCTTTTTTTTTTTTTTTTAATTTTTCCTACACCTGTTTGTTTTAAACCTTCAGCTTTTAGTACATATGTCTTGCAGAATACTTCCTGCAGAGTTCTGGTTAAACACACCTGAGCTGAATATTTCAGTCTACAATGTCATAACTTGTTATGACAGCGATGAATTTGGGGTGCAGGTTGATCAGTTACCACTATGGTTGCCCAAAAGAACTGAAGGAAGATTTGGACTCTTTGGCTGTATAAACTCTCTCAACTTTCTTGAAATCCATACAATGCCAAATTTTTCAGGATCTGAATCTGATCCTCTGTGTTTATAGACTAGGCAGCAAAACAACCCCCCACATGACAGTGTCTGGAGCTGGTCATGGATATTTGAGAGCCATGTCACTGTAATGGAGTTTTCCTTTAGAAATACTTCACCATTTCATTCTGGGAAAACAAACAAACAAAAAAAAACCATTTGGATTAATTTTAATTTTTCAATGTAGGCATGTTTTAGAATGTTTAGGGTCTTCATAATAAAAATAATTTCAATTTCAAAGTGTTATCTATTTTACTTTGCAAAAATATCTTGGTTTATATTTTTTTTCCTAGAAGAAGAGAACCTAAAGCACTTGTGAAGCAAATACCAAGTGAAGCAAATACCAAAATTACAGCTGACCCCTGACAGAATTCTAGCTGAATATGTACCAAAGACCTCATGATATGAAAGAGACATAGATCTATGTAGAGATCACAAACACTAAAATAATCATGAAGCCAAATGTGTTACCTCAGAGGGACATAAATGTGCCTAATTTTAAGTATTCTATCTGGGGGCTTTGCTGAATAGGCAAACTGAGTAACTTGATGGATATCTGCAAACTCTTAAATAAATTAACAACATACTGTAAAGTCTAAAGGCATCACTGGGACTCACTGAAACCTGTGTTTCACTGGAGCAGCAGTCCCAGCCACAGTATGTTTTATTTTTCCATGTCAATGACAGTAATAGCCGGAGTCTCTCAGCATAATGAACACTCTATGGACCAAAAATGGTATTTAGCACAGAATTATCCACAGTGAGCTTAATTTCCAGTCTTTTTCCAGTTCACATCTGCATTCTTACTACGTGATTCTTGTCATTCTAAGCTGAAAAACATTTTGGGCATAGTCTGTGTAAATTTTGCTGGGTTTAACGTAAAATCTGACCATCAGTTTTGCCCCCTATGGGAATACCAGATATGCAGAGTGGTGAGGGGTGAATTCTGGCTGCCAAACTTGGAAGGTGGACAGGGAGATTGCAAAGGTTGGCTCTGCCACCAGGGCAAGCCAGTCCCAGACCTCTGGGGAAAATTTGAAGAGTGCCAAGTGCAATGTGGCTTTTAGTCATCATAATTGTATTTATAAAGCTACCAGGCCACCTGCTCAAGTGCTTGAGCTGCTGCTCAGATGATTAAAACACAGTAGCCAGGTCATAAAATATGTATTAGAAGAACCAGCAACGTGTTAACTCGTGGCACGGAGAGGGAGCAAGCCTCACCCTTGAGCAAACACAAGCAAACACAAAACCTATAGATTGCCCCAAATCCAGCATCGTTGCTGTCACAGGCCAGGGGATGCCAAATCAAAGGGTGAGCTGAAGCTGCAGGTGAGCAGGGCTGGAGCTCTCAGATGGCGTCTGCCAGGAGCTGCCAGCCCTCGGGCACTGCTCCAGGGCTCTCCTTGAGCAGCAGCTTTGGCCACTGACGGTCTGCACCGCGCCGGTGACTTGCTGTGAAAGGTCTCCTGACACCCCTCGCCCCCACTACAAACAGGCTTGGAGGATATATGTGCTGCTCTGCCTCAAAATGGTAACATCTGATCTTTCTCCCCAGTCACCATAGTTACCTTTTCATCTGAAGGAAGGAAATTGTGCTGCGCAGGGGTTTTTTTGTCTGTGGTGGTTTTGTTTTGTTTTGTTTTTTTCAAAGGAATCTCAATCAAGATGAAGCACTGATTCGGTTCTGAAGCAAACACATCTTTCCCGTGCTTCATTAACAGCTTTTCTTTGTATGTTTATGTAACTGAAAACTTTAACAGGTATTCAGATACAGTGAAATCTGCATCTGTTTTCTCTAGGTGCCTTTAAGTGCAGGGACAGTTGTTCACCAACATTTTCCTGAGTAACAAAATAACTGCTTTACCAGAAAACAACATCTCAATATTCCCAGATCTACTGTAAGGTCAGAATCAACAATAGCCCTTTGCAGACTGAGCATTGGCCATGTACTTTTTTTATTGCAAACATTGGCCAGCATAGATAATCTCAAAATAAATTTTAAAAATCCTTAGAACATAAAAAACAAGCTAACAAAAATAAAAACATTTAAATGGTTTGGGTTTCTTACTTACTGGGAGCACTAATTCTGAAAAAAATTAGAATTCTTAGAAGAGAGGAGCTCTGCTCCTCTTTTGAAGCAGGTGGGGATATTGAGAAGGAAAAAGGATATAAAGAATTAAATATAATCAGGAAAGTTTATTATCCATGGCAATAAATGGGACTCTTCCTCTCCAAAGATAAAGATTTAACATTCATCTAAAGGAAAGGAACTTATAGGAAAGAAGTAGCTTATCACAGAAAATATGAAAAGCATGCTATAAAAGTAACTCTTGCTTGTATGGAAGAGGATTGCTCTTGGAAAGAGCATGTCACTCAGTAGGCCAGTCTCTGACATTGTCCTATGCCCTTTGCTTTGGCAAACCCAGCAAGAGCCACCAGGAAATTTCTCTTACATCAGGACTCCTCTGGAAGCAGAAGGATGAAACCAGACCCTCTGTTACCATACCTGTCCCCCTGTGGGACGAGGGAATGAGGGGGTGTCAAAGCACCAGATTTGGGCTGGCAACATAATCCCTGGGATCCAGCTGAGCCTGGCATCATTTACAATGTCCCTGAGGCTTCTCTCGTACGTGACCAACTCCCTCAAAACCTTGTTTGTCACCTTTGTTTCAAGCCCTTCTGTGTTATGCCACTAAACCAGCCCTAGGAAAAGGCATGTTCTCTTGGGGGGTGGGGGGAATGATTAGCATTTTCCATAAAAGAAGATAAAAAGAAACCATTTTGGCTTTCTTCTCAGAAGCGTTTTGTTCCATGGTAGCACCCCAAGCTTGGGGGATCACAGGGAAAGAAAGGATCACAAAATTCAGTGCAGTAGCAGCAAAGCATTGCCCCAGCTGAAGTGAGCCCTCCTTGCACCTCCAGCCAGCTGTTTCACCTTCCAAACCAGGGCATTTGGCTCCCAGACTGAATACTATGCTTAGAATACAAATGGTGAAGTTTTGATCTGTTTCAGAGGAGCTCTAGGTGAGGCAGGGACACATTAACCATCTTCAATCACAATGATTTGTTCCTAAGACCACCTGTGGAGCCAGAGGAAGGGAGATGTTGGACATCTCCATCCCCTGCGCTGCCTGCGACCAGCTGTTTCATCTCCAGACAAGACTCAAACTCGAGACTGAGCATGAAGACATCTGGAAGTCTCTTGGAGAACTATCCTTCCTTTGCCCCTCAGTTTGCTTTAAAACAAGCATGACTTTTCCTGTGCTTTGTTGTTTCCTTTTTTATCCTGGGGACCAGAGATGGATGTCAGCAGAAATTTTTAGACATCTTTTAGTTTCCTTTAGCCACAAGAAATCTTAAAATTGAGATAACTGCCTCATATTTCAAACTGCATTCTCACAGATCCCTGTTCAGATAGTTATTCTTACAGGTTATGTTGGGTTGAGAAGTAGGAACCATGTTATGCTGCTTGGTAAAAAAAACTGTTCCCGGTATTTTGCAACACTTAAGCCACTTTGATATGTCTTCATCTCCCTAATAGTCTTCTTCCAATCAGGTGTTAACTCAAGCTGTCATCATCAAAGCCTGAGAGAAAAATCTCTCCCCAGTCCCACTCTCCATTCTTTAGAAGACCATAACAATTGCTAGTCTAAATAATTCACCAGCCTGGAGAAGTGTGTTATTTGGGCATCTGTAAGAGTTTCCAGCATATCAGTATAGTGACCTTCCTCCTCAGCCTCGTTTGACAGTCCTGATCCTGATATATATTTGGCATCCCATTTGAAACTCATCAGAAGTTTCTTAACATGCAAATGTTTACTCTTTAAAAATCTGCTTGTCTCCTTCTTCTAAAATCATTGCCCTGAAGCAGGACAAGACTTCCCAGTAGAGGTGATCTGTTCCTGAACTTGGGGTTTTCATGCAAGCATTTACTGTAAACCTGAAAGCATTTGATGTAAATTACTGCCAGCTCTGAGCTGGTCTGTTTGTGGCAGGGACACCGAGAGTGCATACCCAGATCACGCACATGGTCCTTCTGGTAGACATCTGTGATTTGTGGTTCCAGGAAAGACCAGTCCCTCTCCCTGTAACTGAATAATGTGCTCACAGGTCAAAAGTTAGATACCTAACCCTTACACTCAAAATCCTAGGGAATATAAACAATGGTGGTGCTTCTGCCATATACCATCTTGCTTTTTTGCAACATCATTTTAGGAGGCAGAATTGAAATGTTCAG
This sequence comes from Eulacestoma nigropectus, assembly GCA_013397775.1. Lineage (NCBI taxonomy): Eukaryota > Metazoa > Chordata > Aves > Passeriformes > Eulacestoma > Eulacestoma nigropectus. Next base: position 742,542 of record VZTE01006652.1, read on the forward strand.
CCAGTTTGCCTACCTTTCTGTTAACAGTAAGATCAAAGCAAAACAAAAGAGAAAAAGTAACCCTATTTCACCAGAACATGATAGGAATAATATATGGCTTTACACTTTTAGCTTTTTATTTACATGATTATCTCATGCACTTCATTGTACGAAGCTGTTCCTGTTTTTTATCATGATGTTGTTAACTATCATTTTCATATTAAAGGCTCTTCTTCTCTGACAAGTTGCTTTCCCCAAGCCAGCTGCAGAACCATCAATGTACTGGTTAATGAATGATATATCTGGCCCTGCAAAAATGCAGACTGATTTGGATCTTGCCCTGGCAGAACAGAAAATAAATCCCAAACCAGTAGAAACTCTTCTGAATCTCTTCCTCTATCACAAATAAAGAACCACTTGAGGAATATTCACGTATCTGCACATCTGCTCACTCATGCACTTTATTATGCACGATACAAATAACTGGGGAAAAAAATTCTATTACTCAAGTAGATTTTTTTTTCTGTAAAATTGTAGCTGGAATATATTGCAGCATTTTTATTTGAAGTATGCTAAGCAGAGAATAGAATCATGTTGCACGTAGAGTTGAATTCAAACCAGAGGTTTCCACCGGGTGTTATAATCATAACTGCAAGAGTGAAATGGTGGAGCTTTTTGCCCAAGGATGCTGTGACACCTCAGTCTGTTGAGGCTTTCCAGACCCATTTGGACAAAGGACTGAGCAACATGGTCTGATCTCAGAGCTAACTCTGATATAAGTGTGATGTAGGATTGAAGTCCTTTCCAGTCTGTATTATTCTACAGTCCCATGACATGGGATAGTTGAAAAGTGTATCAAAGAAGGCACAAAGACTGGATAATAAAGGAGGCAGAGCTGGAAAACAAGCTGTGTAGAAGACGGTTTAAATACTATTTTAAATAGGAAGTGATTCAATTCATCATGACAACCAGGTGGCACTAATACCCAGCGGTGCCACTTACTGCTTACAGTTGGCTAGGAAGTTGTTTGCAGAAATGTTTTTGTAAATAAGAGGAAAAATTTTGGAAAAAAAAGTATCAGTATGTGATTATATAAATACTGGGAACTAGAAACACAAATCTTAGCAACAGAGGAACATAAACTTCTAAACTAGAAATTATGATCACTCCGGGATTATTCAGCTCATTTCCATGGTTATTAAACCTGCTTCTTTATTCTCTGAGATAATTCCATAAAACTATTAGAGTGGTAGACATACATGACACCACATCTGCCTTTACCCCAAGCAACTCAATTGTTTGTTTTTCAACTATAAAAGTGGTAAAGAAACTGTACAAGTATTCCTTAATGTAATTTACTATCCTACCACCATCTGCTACATTTGGCACTGAATGTGTAGCTGAAAACACTTTTAAAAGAGGGCCCTGAACCAGGAAGCCGATTCAGACCAGAAGCAATCAGCATTCCCAGCCTCTCCCAGGGCACACGGCAGCAGAAGCACACACGCTGATGGTGCCTGCATTTTACAAGTGTTTATGTTTTGTGAGGACGAATACGTCGAGGAACCTGTTTCAGCTGTAGCACCTCTGTCCGTTTTGCACATCCCTGACACCAGCAATGAGAGGGCAGTGGAGAGAGATGTGCAGGGAACGCACAGCTGCCCGTTCCTGGCCGGTCGGAGCCGATGGAGCAATAGCTCCGTGGCAGTGTGTGTCCCTGTGTCTTGCACATATGTTGCCCATTGCTGCCACTGAATGTGAGCCAGACCTCCGGTGAACACTAAAGAGTTGGTTTAGGATTCAAGGCTGGATCTCCAGCTGCTGCAAATCACTGTGGTTCTCCTGTTTCCTGCAGCTCTGCACCCTCCACCTCAGCAATCCCCTGCTGGGTGATGGGGTCTTGCCAAGTTCTGCTCCTCTCTGTGAAGCACTCAGCAGCCATGCCCAGCTGATGGCATCCCAGCTGGGATTTCACAAAATCCATGAATCATGCTTTTGGCAAGCACTTCTAATGAAACCTAAAGTGAAAGCATGTGAACAGGCAGCCACAAACTCACTCCAGCTCCAGTAGTATTCTGAGTGGTATGTGAAAGGAGTTCAGGCTTTGGTGTGGCCCTTTGACAAAGAATAATCTTTCCTGGAGATTTGTTGGAAATTTCTCCTGGGCCTGTGACATGACAGTTGGGAAACCTCCAGGGAGCCTGATGGGTGAAAGCAGAAATGCACAGTGCTCGTGATGTGATTCCAAAATATCTTCTGCTGTAAGTCATGCTCCAAACTCCTTTGGATGAGACCAAGGGCTGACTGAACATGTACAGGAGGTCAGTGATAACATGGTGGTTAAGAAAATCAGTGGCACCATTATTTTTTTTAATCTTCTTGTCAGGTGTTTTGGGTTGGGTCTTTTTTCAGTTCTGCCACACAGTGGCTTATCACTACTGAAAGGGCTTTAGAGTTCTGCCAATTAAATAATTACACCTGGGAACTACACCACTTTATGAGATGTGAATATCTATTAGTGGGAAAAGAAGAAAGGAACCAAAGGGAATATTATTGTTGGGAAAAAAATAATAATGTGCAGATCTCCTATTCAACAATCAGCATCAGGGCAGAAAGCCAAGATCTATTCCATCTGCTGATCTTAAAGGAGAAGAAATATTAAGAGCAACAGTGATCAAGCCTAAAAACACCAGAGCCCCAAAAAAGTGTTAACAAAGAAAAGCTGTATTCACATGCTTAGGAAGAGGCATTGGCAACAGAGGGCAGCCTCAACAGCCCAAGTGATTAAATACAGAATTATCACTGTGAAGTGGATACTGCACACTGGGCTTTTGGGGAGGGAGGAGAGGTATCAGATGTATGAGATATTATGATCTAGACAAAAATCACTATAAAGCTGATACACAAATGCTTGAAAAACCTTATGCAAAGAGTAATTACCAATAATCTGTTGTCAAACTGGAAGGTCACACCATGAGAGCCCCATAGAAGCCTGTCCTCTGTCCATTCTCATTTAATATTTTTATTAGTTACTTGGATCATGGGAGGGAGAGTATGCATAAAAAATTTGGGGATGACACCTTACTGGAAATCTCATGAGAACACAGGATTATATTTCAAAATAATCACAATTAATTGGATAAATGACCTGAAATCAGTAAGATTAAATTCAATACACATGCTGTATTTAAGAACTAAAATTAGGAGACTGAGAATGCCTCTTAAGAGCATATTATAGCAGTAAGGAATGTGAAGATTTTAGGGGATCACAACATTTAAAATTATCAGCAAACTGGAGATCCTGGAAGAATAGTAGATGTTCATTTTTACTGAGCACTAGTGGTATCTCACCAGCTCAGTCTGGGTCTTGCATATCACCAACACCAGAGACCAATAACAAAAATGACAAGCAGACAAAAAAGCATCATCCCTACGGAAAAAAAATCAGATCTTGGGGGTTTTTTTAATCAAGAAAAGAGAAATATGAGGCCTATAGGGAGGTAGTGGAAATAGAAGATGTATAACAGCTTGTCATAACAGAAAACATTATTCTAAAAGGGGTAGAACTCAGCTGTTTTCCATATTGACAAGGGACTGGACAAAGAAAAAGGTGCGATATTGGCAAGAATGGAGACTTAGGGGAGATATCAAGCAAGTAATTTCTAAAAGATAGTTCAGGATTTCTTTAAGATAAGGATAGAACAGTCAGTAGAAGAAATCCTCAAAAGTGGTAATTGCTAAAGGAAAGGAAAAGTTATTTGCACTGAGAGGGAAGGGAGTTACCTGTAGCTCTTTTTGCTTCTCTCTATTCCCTCCTAATATAAATGCTGTTACTAGGATTTCACTGTTGGTTTTGGCCCTGCCCATTTAAAAGCAGCATCTCCATGCATTTCAAGGGTTTGTGTTGTGTCACGTTGGTGGAGCATGGAGCGATAGGTTGGCCCATGTTTATGCAGTAAACTGGCCACCTCTGACTGCAGCTGGGCTACCAAGTGCCCCTGTGCTTTACTTGGCTACTCAGAAAGGCGAGACACAGATCTCTGTAGGGTCTGGTTACCAGGAAACTCGACTGTCAGTATGGATTCGCTGTTCATGGTCCTTCACCATCTCTTCTGAACTGACACTGAAACTCTCTCAGCTCCTTGGGATTAATGAGACCCAGACATTTTATCTGATCTCATTAGCCTCCTATTCTCCACCCAGCAGCCTCCTTTGGTCATTCTTTTATTTGCCTGCACCACGTCTACTGTAATAAATGAGATGCCTTGAATAGGCAACCACCAATTTAGACACAACTGGCTTTTCCAATATGCAAGAGTTTTGTATGTTTATGGGATGTGGATAAACATTGATAGCCATCCCATTGTTCTGTTGTTTGGAGGAAGCATTTATCACCAAGATTTATTATCTCATGAATTAAAGAAGTGAATACAGTTTGTCAAATATAATTATCTGTTAAGGGCATCTGAGTTTTACCGGTAGTCCTTTGTATTGAAAATCTTCCTGCTTCCATTTCTCCTGATGCAGTCAGGAATCAAATCCTAAGATTTATTCCTATAGTCACCTGAACATCAAAGAGGTTTGGAAGACCACCTAAATTTGTGTAATGTGTTCTGTACCTTAACATCACTTTATCAATATTTTCATCTTGCCCTTAATATTTTGTATGCAACCCTTTAAACTTAGGCTTAGTCCTTAAGAGCAGTGGGAACTGAGACATCAGTGTCTATTTTAATTTAGGCAGTAGCACTGAAAGTAATGAAGGCATTTACAGCAGAGATCAAGAGCAATGAGAAGGGTCAGAAGGACAGGAAATACCATGATTACCTTTAGCATATATGCTCAAACCTGAAAAGTCTTGAATTCCTCCTTGTGCACTCTATAAACTTGGCTCCCACCTCAGATCAGAAGCAGCACAGGCACCACCCTTTCACTTGGACTTTGCCCTAAATTATCTTATCATCCCCATCAGCCTAATTACAACAGCCCTTGCTCTGAATTTCAAAAGCCCTCTCTCAGAAGAGTGAAGTTACTTTCCTGTAACAGAAATACGATGGGGAAAATGCTAACACTGTTTGTAATATTTGCTATCTATCCACTCCTTTTTTCCCTAGTGCAAGTATCATAAAGGGATAATATAAATGTGTACATGCAGAGAACAGAATTGTCATTTTAATATCCAGTCTAGCTCTGTATTTTCATTTCTTAAGAAAAGAGAAAAATGGCACTGCTTTACAGGCCAGTGCAAAGAAAAAAAGATTGCAAAGACTTATTGCTTCAATTAACTTATGACAGCAAATTTTATTATAAATACACTGTTATTTTTTCAAAGGGGAGAGAGAAAAAGAAGATTGTTCTCCCCTAAAAAAAAGTAAGAATACTTGCAAAGATGTTGTTCAAAGCATAAGTTTCAGGGACTATCATTTTTAAAAAGGGTCCGATTGTGGCTGCTCTTATCTGAGCGACACTGGAGGCAAACCTTCTTTGATTCTGACAGTACCCAAATTAGGCCAAAGGCAAGGGTTTTGCAAAAGTAACCTGAAGGATTGTTTTGTTTGCTGATTTTCAGAAGTATGGAAATGTTGCCGAAGGCAGCTCACTCCAAGGCAGATGAAAAATTCATTTGCCAGTGATGCTGAGCAACACCTACAAAGCTGGGCAGTTTGCAGTAGAGAGGTACCTACATACAAGATACAAGAGCTGATCAGATCACTGTAGATTCAATAGATTGACTATTGAAGGCTACAGAGATTGAGGAGTGTGTGATCCAAGTACACTTTAATCCCTCTTCAAAGAGCGAGAAAAGTTGTTTCCTGTCTGAATAAAGACTGTCTCAGAAGTGAGATGCGTTCAGTCCAAATTCAGGGTCCAAGCTCTATAAAAGTCTGATCCATCAGCAGAAGCCAAGCTTGAAGCAAGGGAGGAATCTCACCCAAGTACCTCGAATAACTCTCTTGTTTAAACTTAAGCCTCTTCCAAACCACCTGGGGAAGGAAAGCTTTAATATTCAAGTCCAAGAGGCTGAGCAGCATCCTGAGACCACCACTCTCCTTGGCCTCGCCAGAGCTGCCAAGCTACTTCTCCAAGGTCTCAGCAGCATTTCTTTGGGGCTGAATTCCTGCTTCCTGTGAATATTCTGTTGGTCTCTCCAGACACTTGGGCTGAGATTGACATGGGATTCTGGTCACCTGGCTAGATTTGTGCCTATCATAATTCATACACCAGGCATCATTCCTTTTCCATTCTGTAAGGTGTATGACATTGCTGACACTTCATTATGAAATGTGATTCTGAAACTGCATTTTTTTTGTTAGATGATTGCTTACTATATTCCAATTACCATAAAATACACAATTCCCTAACTAGATTTCCCCAGTTACAAGTTACTGAATAATTTCGATTACTGTGCTTCATTTACTTCAGAATTATTTTATGATCCAGTTGAAAGTTTTAATGGTATTATGAAGTCTTTGTGACAATCCAAATAGCTGGTCACAGAATGGATTAAACAAGACCATGCTCAGTGTGTAAAGAAAATACTCATTTAAGGAATGAGTTGCAACACGCAGTGATGAACACTGAATATTGAAGTGAATGGATGGAGTTACCATATTATTTTCAGTAGGATTATGCTGGTTTATATCTGTTGAGGAATTTCACCAAAACAACTTAATAAATGTAATCAATGGCAAAGCATGAGCATGAAGGTAGGGACAACTTATTGCTTTCACTGCTCCTTGATCCTTTCACTGTCTCTTGTGATAAGGTTTATATTAGAAGGTTCCAAACTCTGGAGAGAAGAGGAATGTCAGATTCTCATCACGTGTAAATCAGCACAGCTCTGCTAAAGTCGACAGAGGCTGCACCAGCTGAGAACCTGACCAGTTATGTTAAGCAAGTCTGATGGTTTTAATATTCTTTGTCTTGAAGTGAGGTTCATGGCCACTTTGTGATATAAAGTATAAATTGAAGCTTTCTCAGCTTCATGCTATGAATCTCATGCAATGACAGTGCTGTTGAGCTGCACTATTGTCTTTCTCTGCATACATCATGCAAAGGATTACTGTAAGTAATTTGTTTTGGAAGACTGGCAACCCTAATGGGCCATGCCTGATAGCGTTCAAAGGTTCTGATTAGGCACAGTACACAGAGATGTTCTTTCAACTTGAATCTCCAAAGAAAAAGACTTAATTTTTAACAAATCACTTTCCTCACAGCTTCATCAATTTGGTTTCTTTGAAACTCAGTAGTAAGATGTATCAAAGGAACAGATTGTTTGCCCAAAGCCTATCAAAAAATGCTTCTTGCCTGAGCTGAATATAATCTATTTTCACAACTCATTTAGAAATGATCCTGTAAGGACTGTTATTGCTATAATGGTTTGTGAAGCTGGAGCCCTACAAAAGCAGCAAGGTACCTCTGTGCAGCTGAGATGATATGAGCATGTCCTGGCCAGCTCTTCCACAAGGACCAAGCAGGAGGAGGGCTCTGGCTCTCAATGCTGCACTGGAGAGGTGAGCCTGGGCTGCTTCCTGCTGGCTGGGAGAAAGTGCTGGAGAGCCTGCCGGAGCTGCTCCGCTTTTCTGTGATGCCATTGACTTTCTGTCAACTATAATGTCACCTCTCCCCCACCCCCCACAATAATCCAGAAATTCACAGTTACCCATTGCTTCACCTGAGCAAATAAAAGCACTGAGATGGCTTCTTGTCTGGTTTCACAGCATGGACAAAGCATTAGAGCACATTATCTGTACCAGATCGAAATAAGGGGGACCTTTCTGCTGTTAAATCCGTCATTAATCTCCCCAATACTTCCCACTCCCAGAGAGCCAAATCAGGAGAGACGACAGTTGGAAATAGCTTTAAAAGGATATTACCACATTGATTTACAAAAGAGAGCTTTTAGCAAGAATACTGTCCTTTCAGTGTGCTCAGCCTCCATCTTTAATGTTTATTCATTTGGCTGCTTCACAGGGGAATGCAAATCAGAGAAATGCAGGAGCTGTACAGGAGTGTGCAAAATGAATACCACACGCCATTCTGGCCTTCATCTCCTCCTAGCCCAGCTTCCGAGGCAGAGAACTTTGTGTGCTGAGGATCTTGGGAAGAAAAAGCAGCATAGCAGGATTATAATATCCCCTTTTCAGGGAGAAGATGAAACTCATGTGATTCCCTGGGATTTGTGTTTGAGCCACTGCTGTGCATGTGTTTGTTTGTGAGAGAATCTGGCAAAATAATTTATTTATAGTCACTTTGAGGTTCTTCTGCAAGGCAATGCCCCTGACCTTTCTGTTGCTTCTTTTTGAGGCACTGATACTTGTAGGGGAAATCTCTGAACCTTCAAAGTTCTAGTCTGTTGTTAGAGGTGTCTTAAACTCGCTTTGATAAAAATGGAGAAGCAGCGTTAGGAAAAAGCCAAGATTAAGCATCTGCAAGGTGCAAAATTAGTCATCTAGAACTTCCTTGTGAAATTGCTCATCTAGAAAGAGCTGGAAACTGAACCACAACTGGGGAATTCCTCTCTCTCAGCATCAGCTGGCTCAAAATGAGATTTCTGGTCAACAGAAGGAGATCAGCACCATAGGAGGTGTTTGCTCTCATCTCAGTCGGTTTATTGAGGCAGGTTGGAAATATCACCCTCTTGAGGCAGGTCAGCCTAAGTGAGGCATGTCCCTCCCAAAATGCAGGCTCCAAAGGCAGTCCTTTGGCACCTGCATTTCACAGGTATGTATACTTACCAGAGTGTAAAGAAGATTCATTGCTCTCTCAGCCCCCACTGCTATTAACTTCCATCTGTTAGTTCAGGTTACAGAATAACTGAACAAGTTCCAAAAACAGACATTACCTGCAAATGATGAAGCCCTTGTCTATTAAACCAAGCACAGTTGACTAACAGTAGTTGTATGGTCAAGTAGATACCTGAGTAAATAGGTAATTGTTATGCATTAAAATATTTGGTCATTTATTGTATTTTTAGCACAGTAGTGCAAATGATTTAAACCAGTTTATCAGAGCCAATAGGGAAATGAAGATATTTTCAAGAGGAATTTTAAGGAGCGAGGAAAAGACTCACTCTTTTGGCCAAATAGAGGTAGATGCAACATGTGGTTGATGAATTTATCCTTACTTTGTGCCAGCTGAGGATATAGAGCAGAGAGATTCACCAGGTGCTATATGCTCCTCTCCATTCTCTCTCCTTGGACCCACACACAGTAGGGGTGACTGAGGTAGTGTCTGCCCCTGCCAGTCTTATGTTGGTTGGCCATTTCCTCTTACCCAGGGGATCCTCTGGTCTGTGTTTGTGGATGCAGTTCATTCCAGTCCACATACTCGAGTGGCAGATCTGGGCTAAAAACCGTAGTCAAAGCCTATGGGTGGTTTAAAAAAAAACAAACCATAAATGCATATTTTGTTATAAGGTCAAAAGACTGTTTAAGGTATTGAAACAAAGCACCACAGGCACAATAGTCTGTGAAGTCAAACCTGGTCAGTGGAAGGACCTGGAGTACCAAGGCACTGATATTGGCTCTGGGTTTATTCAGTATTTTCATTACTAGTGTAAAATAAGAAAGTAGAGGATGTGTTAATTAAACTTACAATTTGACACTTCACTAGGAGGTGTCAGAAATACCAAAGAGGACCAAAACTAAAGGGCTTGAGGAAGATGAAGAAGGATGAAACAGGATTTAGCTAAGAAAAAGCATGTGCAAATGGCTGAAAAAAAAGTTAAATAAAATCCGAAAGGAATGATGCCAAAATAGGTGCATTATTATGGTGCTAGAGAGCTCTGCAGCTCTAACCTCAGAGTGTAGCTTAGATCAAGTGAAAAATAGCCATTTGAGAGAGCTAATTGAGTTGGGCTTTACATACAAAGGGTTTTACCTTAATTTCATAAATTAGAGAAGAATCTATTTCAAAATGAGTAAAACCATGTCTCAGATGCCAGATTCATTTTTAAAGGCAAGCTGCTTTAAAAATGAGATTTATATTAGTAGAATTACTCTAAAATATGAGCATGTGAGGGCTCTTTTCAAATTATCTGATGGTTAAAATGCTGCCTTACGTGGCTGGAGAGTTTATCTTTATTCCCTTACCTGTCACCGAACTTTTTAGGAGGGGCACACAGTGGAGTTTCTCAGTCCTTCTCTTTTTTACATACCATTAAAACCTATTAATGGTATTTTAAAAATACCCATTACTTTAAAAATGCTGAGGTGGGGCTAATAACCCCAATCCTCAAGGCTCGACCCTTCACTTATTGAGATGGTGCAAAGGCATCCAGTGTAAGTACTTCACTGAACTCAGGGGGAATTTTCACCAGGTATATGTACCTTTTACATAATAATTTAGGTCTCTGTGTGTGTGTGAATATGCTATAGCAAATGTACTGTGAATTTTGCTCTGTTAGATTCATAAGTAAAATAAGCCTATAAGTGAGTTACTCTCACTGTTAGTTAGAGATGTGCTGTGCTAAATACTACAAGAACCTTTTGTTAAATTGTTTAAATCAGGTTATCGAGTAAGTGCTGTTACTTTAAGAGCTGTTAAAACTTTATGCCCAAACCGTTAGTCAGGTCTGGCGCTAAGTTTAGCAAGGGAGCCCACTGCTTATGAGTACTTGTGACCCAACAGGAGGGTCTCCCTTATCCTTTTATCCTTACCTTTTCCTATCCTTACCCTTTTTTCATCCCCAGCCTGCATGTAGATCATTTTTGTTTGATGTTTGTTTTAGATTGATTTTAGTCCAATTTTCCCCCATGTGCTTTAACCATCTAGTAAGTAGTGGAGTGGACCTTGCCAATCAACTTCATTGCACTTTCACTGCAATATCATACTTGCTTTTGCCCATACCTTTATTGGTGATTCTTTGAGTGACCTAAACCATTCATTTTTGACAAATTCTAAACAGTATGGAAACTACTAGGTGAATTGCAAAATTCTGTCAATAAGGAATTGTTGCATTATGATACTGTAAAATGAATGAAACAGCTCATAGCAACTTAAAAATTTTACCAAGCTCCCTTATGCGGAGGAGACTGTGCTTAGGAAGCATGCAAGTGTATGGGAAACTCTTTAGGAAGCCCACACATTGTGGCATGGTGTTATTCTTATTTTAAAAACAAACAAAAAAATAACAAGGCTGCTATCCATCTTTTAATTCAGGATTTGCTTATATTTGTGTATGAAAGACATTCTCCCTTTCACAACTGCTTTCCCACTTCTTTGAAGAGACAAGTGAAATTTTCACAAAGACTATTTTTCTTGAAGAAATATTTTGCCTAAAAATAATGAAATCCAAAGTCACACGGTTATTTTCTGGTGATTTCACATTCAAATGCTGAACATTATGGTAATGTTCAGCCAGCCTCAAGATGATCAGAACTGAACAGTTCTTCCACTAATCAGAAAATCTCTTTAGGTTCAATTGCCACTCAACAAGTGGTGTTTGAGTTTCACCAGGGCCCCTTTACATTCTGATGCAGGTTTAACCCAATATCAAAGTTAATATACATTGCAGTTATGGCTTTTTGCACTCCATCACAGGCATAAAGGGAAGCATGCCATTATACAAAGAAGTCATTCATATCTTGCACCATGTCCCAGTTCCAGTCCTGCCACCTGCTATTAACTGTGTACAAAGGTGAGTAGCTCCTTTGCCTTCCAAGGCCTGTTCTCTTGCCCAGATATTATGTCAAATAGTTGTCATTCGAGGCACAGAAACATCTTTTTCAAGGGCTATGAATTTGTCTCAGCCACAATTCTGGTTAGTTTGAGAGTGGTATAGTAACTACATAAATTTTTTAAAGGTGCTACGTGAAAAAGCTCCCCTTCAGTGAAGAAGTAAATGTTTGCTGCATGTGGGTGCTCTAAGGAGTCGATAGCTTAACAAGGTGCCAGCGGGTGAATATGCAGACATTGCACTATCAAGACCTTCAGCAAACAGTATTTCGTTCCCTCTTATGGTGTAATCTGCACCTGGTAAGTGCTGCACTCTGTGGAGTGATCCTGTTTCCAACCTCAGGCAGGCCACAAGGGCAATGTCTTGTATTCTGACATCCCACTGGAGTTAAGGATTTAGCGTTCACAAATATCTGAATCTATTTACATACATTTATATGGGTTTTTTTTTTTTCCCTTTCATCTTCGTGATGAATGGCTTCTACATTAAGGACCTTTCAGCAATAAGATCTTTCCTTCTGTGAAATTTCCCCGAGCAACAAATTTCTTGTCTGGATCCATGCAGCTGAGGAACAGTGCACGGCAGTGTGGCTACTCAGCGTGGAATCAACTTCTTTCTAGCTTGATTTTTTTTTTTAAAGCAAACAAAAATCTTTGTGTTTCCAAAACAATCCCACTCATTTCTGGTTGCTCTCTTTATAATAATTCTGCACCACTTTCCAGAGCAGACTTGGAAACCTCTCATGTAAGGTGAATCTCTCTAATCTTGCATTCTCCATAAAACTATGCCCTTCAGGGGTTGAAGCCAAATCAATATGACTTCAGCTCTAGAAGCAAAGATCCAGAGAAACCATTTAGCAGCTTCATTGTTGCATTTATACAGTAAGTTGCTCTGGGGTAATGTTTTGTCATCCATTTTTACACTTGACAAATTTTAATGATTACGTTGCCAGGATGGGTGTACTGTGAGATGTCATTAAACTCCTACCAAGTTTCCTGTTTGAAAACTGCCTTGTTAGGTCTATTTAACCCACAGCACCTTTAACTATTAACAGGACACAATCAGCATTTTGATGTATGGTTTGGGGAAGAGAGAAAGAAAATAAATGTCTTGCATCTTGTGATTTAAGGGTGTTTTCCTCCTTTTTTCCTAATGGTCACTGAGATTTTGTGCATGTTTAATGCAAAATGGGTGTGAGTTGTACATACATGTATTCACACACATGCACAAGCAATGGCTTAGCCACAGCCATGAGGGGCACTGAATAAAGCAAGTAATTCACATTCTGAGGCTGGTCTCGCTGGCTTTTATCACAGTTTTCATATCAGCACTGCTAGCTTCAGCCCACTTGTAAGACTCTCATTAATCTTAATTCATCCTCCATCTACCTTAAAATGTGCCTCGAAGTAATTTTTTTCCCAGCCCTTTTAAACCATGCTCAATCTCCCAGGCTAAAGACAAATTTATCAGCCTTGTACAGCAATGTCCAGTGTCCAAGAACATTTCAGCCTTTTGAGAAAATCTCTTTGGGTCTTCACATGGCTTCTTTTTCAGCCTTGTGTTTCTAGCATTTCCCTCAAAATCCAGGATTGTTTCATTAATTACCAGCATTGCCACCACTGCAATATAAACCTCCAGACATGAGGGCTAAGTACAATTGTTTCAGAAAAGATGACTTGTCTCTGCACAGACTATGTCACTTCCTCATCCATCACCCTCAAGTGATCACAACTGAATTACTCCCCACCACTGCCACTCATTTTTCAGGCCTCTTGCTAATTCATGGGGGCTTGTTAAAATGCTGCAAGCAAAGGTGCCCTTCTGATCTTTCCAAACATTCACTAAATGGTTTGAATTTATTCATTGGACTGAACTCATCCTGGATCATGTCTCTTTTTTGTGTCTGTCTCATTGACTTTTAAATTTTCATTATAGCTGCAGTGTCTTTTTGTTTGAAGCCAGATCTGTTGAGGAAAGTTAGTGCTTTGAAGGGAAAGGGGTGGAAAAAATCTACACAAAATTACCACAGTCACAGCAGAAACAAAACATGACAAACAAGCAATTAGCTTTGCACAGAGCCATCAGCATCTTGGACTAGCAGGAGTTTGAATTTGGTCTTAGAAGCATTTGGGGAGCAGCTGGTTCCCCTTGAAAGCAAAGAGGATGATTCCAGAGAAAGGGTTCCAATAGCAAGACCTGCCACTTTAACTCGACCTGCATTTTAAATTCAACCCAAACAGCATTTTCAGATGAATGACAAAAATAAACCCATAGCTCATGATGATGTGTCACAAAGTTCCCACCTGACAACACCTGATTAGTTCAGGCTTCCAAGCCTTCTTGCATTCCTGTTTCTCATATATTGAATTTCAGAGTTGCAAGGCTGAGAGGAGTCAGAGGAGGAAATGAAGAGGTCTCACAAGTCAATAGAAGTTAGGGCAAATGCCGGCTGATTGAAGGACTGACGCAGTACCTGCCTCCGCCATTGTGAAGATGAGACTTCCAAAGCCAGTGATATAAAGCAAACAGTAACAGGAACAAGCTCCTCCTTTCCCTGACCTTGTCACACTCTCCTCCTATCATGGCAATGTTGGGAGCTATAATGTTTAATCATCTGTCCCAGAAATAGAAGCAACAGAGAATATTCAGATGTTCCACTGGGAGCGAAAGTTTTCTCATCTTCAGCATTGCTCTGACAGGTTTTCCTCATCCCAGGATGGTTGCTTGGAAATTATAAACACCTGCCTGGCAATCAAGGGCCATAAGCAACAAGGGCAGCAGGCAAAAAACAGCATCCAAACCTCCCAGCCCAATATCACTTTTTTCAAAATAACTGGTGTTTCAGGCATTTTGCTGATCTTTCAAAGTAAAACAAAACAAAATGAAACAAACCCCCATTCTCAACAGCTTTTGTTAATGGCTGAGTCTTTCATGGCTAAGGGAAGAATATTTCTAGCAGATACTTGCATGCCATACTGCCAGCCAAAAGCTTTATGTGTCTGACAAACTAATTTCTAATTAAGCAGTCCAGTTAAAATTGGGGTTTTAGGGTCTAATTTGTGAGCTGAACCAAAATTGCTGGGGTGTGAGCTTTGCAACTCCTCTTAAATCCCACCCCACCACATCCCTGGGTTAACGTGTGTCAGGGTGTGTGTGCTGTGTTGTGGTACCTAGCCCTTCCCAGACAATCTCAGCGATGGACTGCAGAGCCATTCCCAGGGATTTTCTGGCATTTGCCCTTCAGAAAGCAGATCCACATGGCTTTGAACAGGGTCCCTAACTTCTTAGGCACAGTAAGCACTGCTAGAGATGAAAGGATTATACTGATGTCCCTATGTGAAAGGGAGTAGTTTCTTTTTACCACCATGTTATATCCGAGCCCCAGGTGGCAATAGAGGAGAAAAGTTGTGTATACAAATACACCGTGGTGTATTTGGTTTTCAAAAACTTGTCATTGTTGAGCACCCCAAAATCTGGTCCTAAATGAAGTTGGAAGCTGGCATGTTCTAAAAGTTCTCTTTAAAGGAAAAGTTTCAAAGTATATTGCCTTTTATAAATAACAGTAAGGTCTGCTAACACCAACTCCAGAACCCTGAGCCTTGACTAAATACCAAACCCTTCTCAGGAATGGCACTGATGTGGAAACAATCTAATAATTAAACCAGTGACATTTCAAATGGGAGAAGTCAGAGTGATGTTCCATTTTCCAGTGTGTCCCTCTTTAATTCAATATTTATTTAGGTGTCACTCCGCTGAGTTAAACAAGATGATTCCTTTAGGATCCTTTGCCTTCTCCAGGGTAAAAAAGTCAAGACCTGCTCTAACCTCTTTGAACATTTATGGAGTGTTTATAATATGCAAACACACCTTTATTCCATTATTTGGCACTAACAATGTTTCTACAGCTCATTATTTCCTGCATGAAATAATGCTTAATTAGTGCTGAATTACAAGGGAATTGCTGTGGAACTACATAAGCCATCCTTGCAAATCCCCTAATTAATTCAATGTGATTGCTGCTGTTGCATTGAATTCTAAATGGATTCATAATGATTAGAAACCTGAGGCATACCTGCCTCTTATTGATCAGTGGGTGACAACAGGATTTCTTTATAGGGAGATCATGTGGACAGTATGTTGATACCACTGTCTGAAGATTTTTAGTGCCTCTTGGGAGAAAACTGGTGAATGTGGCATTTAAATCCAAGGCTACAGTGATAAATCAGTCAAATCTCCTCTGTTTTTCCCAGCCCTACTGGGGTTGCAAAGTTACCCTGTTGAGTGCACAAATCAAATGAATTTAAGTTTTGGTGCTGAAGACTATAAATTCAGGTGATCCTGAATTTAACCAGAGGGACACAACACCTAGGTTCTCAGCTCAGGTACATTGCATGTGTTTACAAGGCTGTATTTCTATGAGTCTCATCCATCTGCCATAGAACGTTTCTCTCTGGTTTTTCTGGATGATGGGCAGGATTCTAAGTTCACAAAGTTGTTCTGTAGACATGACTTCATCTCTGAGATGCGAACAACTCTGCATTTTGCCATTGCCGCCCTAAACTGGAACATGGGGAACAGGGGTGTATGCATCCCTACACCATTCAGCCCCAGCTTTCACCTCTGCACCGCGGAGTTCTACAAGCCTGGTGATGTGTGGAGAAGCATCACCAATCCCACCGTTTGGACATCTGCCTTCAGCGTAAGCTGGGAGGAAATTTGGCCTGCTGTTTCAACATTCTCGTTCCTTATTTGTCCAGTTGTGTTTATGATCTTGGGGAAAGCATGTTGGGACTCAGCTCTACCTTCTTTCACTCGTGGGTTGTTAGCTTCCCCTTTCTAAAATTCCTGTTATCATAGTCTCCCATGTATTGAATCCTGCACCCCTGGAAGCCAATGCCAAAACCACTCCTGATTCCAGTAGGAGCACTTTCAGGCACATTTGGTGGGTTATTTTATCTTTACTCTTTTTTTGCCTGTCTTATAACAGATCTTCCTGGTTTGTAGTATCCTTCAGACATTTGGAACAGGTTAGGCTGACACAAACATTTTGCTTTTATACCCCCTGTGTAAGATTTATTCCCACAGACTTATATTGGTCTGTGTTCAAATTAGCACTGGTTCCAGGCAGTCTGCTTCCTTGGGCTATGCTGGCATAAATCTACTGACTTTGGGGGAGTTGCTTTTGATTTTCACTGATAAATGCAAGAAAAGACTCAGCACTCTCCACCTAAAAGGCTTAGATTAGATTCCTTCTGGCCCCATTAATATTGCCACTGGTACTCTTTCTGTATTTCTTTCTCTGTGTACGTCAGTATGTCAGCTTTCTCCCCACCCTTTAAAATTCCTTTAACTATTAAGATAATCGAAACTCCTTTCCTTAAAGAGTTCCTAACTGATTTCTCTGTCTGAAATACACTTGAATGCACTTTGAAAAAACCTTCTGTTCCTGAGCTACGTCAAAGGCTGGAGTTACAGAGGACAGTCTGGGTCATTGAGTCTCATCCTTCACAATCTCAGCAAAACATGTAAGGGATGCTTAGTCCAGATTGGCCTCAGAACATCCCCTCCCAACAGATCCCAAACCATGAGATGGTTCTCTCTTTAAAAATGAACACAGGATCATTCATGAACCACTTATTTCCACAAAGCAAAACATACCTGAATTATTATAAATATCAGAGGACACAGTGAGACACAGATTGTGCTTACAAGGCACTGTATTTTAGTGGAACAGTGCTGAAGGAATTCAGCCCAGAGGGGGATCTTTAGCACAACAGAGTCCAACCACCAGTGTGTGTTGTTGTGGTGACAACCTGAGGCAGTGTAGTCATGGCTGCATGACTACATGTCATCAATCACAGGGACAGTGGGCAAGAATTGGTACAAAGTTCCTACAACTCCTGTCACCCTTGCATGAGGTATTTACAATAGGATCTCAAGCAAAGAAAATTTCCCTGCACCTCCTGGCTGTAAAGTTGGAACTGGGCCTTGAATTTCAATGCTATAGGACTATCTCTGTTTATAATCCATGCTCCCAGTTCTGGGCTGTATTTGCACAGGCTGGCCTTGGCAAGATGCAGATGGCAGTCTTTCTGGCTTCCAATGGGAGCTTGCATCTGACTTGCAGTTGTGAGAACCAGCAGTTGGGTAAAGAATCCTTTCCATTCACTTAAACCAGGTCAAGATGCAGACATGTTCTGTGTGTCCCCACAGGCAACGGTTGAGGCAATTATACTCCCATGTAACTTCTGCAGGAGCTGATCTGTTCCTAAGTCTCATTAAAATTGTTTTCTTCAGACATGTTCTGGTTTGCACTAAGTATTTGGTACTTTAAAACTAATAACCTGGTGGAATATCCTTCCCACAAGATATTCTGCTCTCTTTCCAAGAGATGTAATCTGAGGCTGAGACTAGGAATCGTTTGTTGCCTCTTGAGCACCTTGCTGCTCAGTCCACATGCCCAGCAGTGATGTAGACAAGTCCTGGTAATCACACATATCTCAGAGATAAGGCCTGGTAATCACACACATCTCAGAGATAAGCGTGTGAAGACGTCAAGAACTCAGATACCCGCATTTCACACAGAGCACTGTCACTCTTGTCTGCTGCAGATGCTGCTGCTCCCTCCTAGACAGCACTGAATGTTTGACCCTTCCCAAACGGCTCTGCACATTTGACCCTCCCATGAGAAGTGGAAAAGGTTGAAAATGCAAGTCTAATCCCTAACTGTTCGATGGTGGAGCACAGTGAGTCTCAGCAATGGCAGGCAGTGACTTTAAGTGGTATGCATGCAAAATGTGCAGCCACATTAACCAGTCAGGCAAGGAAGCAGAGACATTTCCTGAGGTGGGAAATATATTGAAATGCTAATAGACCCCGGCAGGTATTGTTGGTCCTTTGGGGAAACATACCTAGGAGGAACTTCTTAATTGTATGTTCACCAGATCCTTTCAACAGATCAAAAGAGAGTACTGATATGAGCAAATAAACTTTGATATCTGCCTTTCACTACTGGTTCTAATTGGAAGGAAATTCCCTGGCCTGTGGACCAACACTTAATTTAAAAACACTGGAAATATTAATTGAATAAGGGGGCAGGGTTGATTAGAAGCATGACCTCATGTCTAAAATGTTAATGAGGGCTCTTGACACGGGAACAACAAAAGGTCATGATAGTATAAACAATGAGATGAGAAAGAACCCTCAGCTAGAGACTGTGACATATGAGTCTCATGTGAGAAAGAGCTTTGGGCAGAGAGGAAACTGCCAGCTTCAGAGTTGAGACAGATACAACAAAATCTAAACTAGAAGATACATATTCTGTACTCATGTACTGCCATTCACCTTTATTAGAGTTTCAGGCTACAATTCAGGCAGAGTTTTGGCCTAAGTGCTTAGTTTTCTGTTCATCAAGGACGATTGGGTCCTTTCTTGTGCAACCTTGGACCTGATTTACTGGGCAATGTACAGGTCAGAGAAGATTACCCCATGATGAGGAGTTAGGGAGACTGACAGATAACCCTCAGATAACTGTCTAGAAGGGATATGCAGAGATATGCCATCTTTTCCTACTAAGAAAAGGTCATTCCCTTGCCTTCAGCAAGGAGAGTCACATAATTAGGTCGATAGCTGGATTTCTGCTGTTGGGAGAACAAGACTCGGGGGTTAATCTCATCTCCTTGACAGAATGGAGTTTGTGTCTTGTATACAGACGTGAAGCTGGAGAAAAGCAGAAGAGAAGACAAAATACAGAATCACAGAATATCCTGAGTTAGAAAAAACCCACAAGGATCATTGAGTCCAACTCTTAGCCCTCCACAGGACATTCTCAAGAGTCACTTCATTTTTGGAAATAGTTTTCTGCATAAAATCTGCTTGTAAACTGGTGAACTTCTATCTTTTTATATTTCCTTTTGTCTCTCCTCAGATATTTCTGTTAAACTATTTGTAGAGCATATTTACAATATATAAAAAGACATCATATGGAAATATGCTTTTGGGTTTTTTGGCCCAGAAAATTGTTCCAATACTGGGGAAAGGCTGTTTTTCTATGTTGGTCTCATCCTCGTCATAGCCTGAATCTTAAATTTCAAGATTTGCTGTACTTTTTTTTTTTTTTTTTACTGTTGGTACATGTATAAATAACAGTCGACCCAAACAGGGTCAAAGTAGAGAAAAGGATATAACTTATAACTCAACACTATTCCATCTGGAGAGTCTGTCTATGAGATGACAAGTTTGTATGAATTCAATATCCCTGGATTTCCCAGCCTCATTTTCAGTACTGAAGCAGCAATCCAGTGTCATGAGAGGAAGGTTCACTAAGGGAAGAGATGATGTGTGGACGTGCTTTGAGAATTTGTGTTTGGTTAGTAATTTCCCACACAGATTATATTTGCAAACTGCTGAACCTCTATTGAGTATATATTCCCTCTAGACTTTCACTCTGCCTCTTTTCTGAAGTCTCTGTTATCATATTCTCAATCTTGTTTGCAGTCTTCAGATTCTATTTACAAATTGTTCCAGCCTCCTTCCTCCTTTATTCCCAAACCCCATTAATATCTGACCTAGAGTGCATTTAAGTCTCACTTTTTCCTTCATACACAAGTTACCATCACTGCCTTTAATTCTGGTGGCAATGCAAGACTGCTTTCTTATCTGCCTTCTCTTCTTTATGCAGTCAATCAAAATACTTCTCCTGATAATTCTGGTTTACTGTTGTATTAACATAAAAATTATTTGTTCTTTTTTTTTGTCTACATTCTTATGATCCATGGACCTGCATTGCCAACACTTCTCTTATTTCTTGCCAGATTATTGTGCCTATAGAATTAATTTCATTATATACACTGTATGCCCCTGGTTCTTTTCTCAAAAAGCAAAAAGAGAGAGGAAGGAGTGAGGAAAACTAGAAGGAACTTGATTTAATGTGAGAGCAGATATGCTTAGAGTAATCAGCCTATGAAGTTTAGTACAACTGTCCTCTTTCTTTCTTAGCTTCCTTAGAATAGGATATGTCACTGGAACATATTATTTTAAGAGGAAAAAAAATTTTTTTCTTCTGCAACTCCTGTGGAATCCCAGAGAACTCGACACTTTCCCAACACAGAACAAAATACTAAAGGGCAGTGTTGCTCAGGGTGGCTCTATGGCTCATTTTCAAGCTGAATCCATGCTGGTCTATACTTGGCCCCCAAAGCTACAGCAGGCAGCCAAAGTGGGGTCATATCTGAGCCCTTAAAAGTGTGTGTTGGCAGTACGAAATCTGTCAGTCACATGTCAGAGCTGAGGGGGCCAGGAAATGCTCTCCAGACATCACACAAGCGCCCAGCCATGGGAATTTGGATTATCTGGGGAAATGGAGGGAATGAGCAAAACAGAGCAGAATAAGCAGTGACAGTGACAGAAGACAATTAGTACTGTCAATATCTCTCTGTGCCAGTGTGGTTCCTAATTGTTTGGCCATGTCTTAAAAATGTAATTGCTGAGTGTACTTGTACCATGGATGCATGTTTAAATTATTGCACCTGACAAAGATGTTAGCAGAGAGCTGTTCATGTAGCCACTGGAAACTATCCTAATATGATGAGCTGGGAGTGGGAGCAATGATGCTGTGAAAGCAGACATCATAAACCTCTTTCCTCATGGGTCTGGATTCTTTTGGTGTGGTATATTTCAAAGGATGCCAAATGCCAGAGTGCCTGGTTTATCTTAGAAACCTGAATGGACAGAGGGCTCGAGACCTCATGCTTTACAATAATAAATTATGATAAAAGTAGCTTTTCCAAATGGGAAAAATCTGTCTTAAAAGAGAGCTGACTTGTTTGAATTAAAAGCTAAAAGTAGGCTAGGCTTCCTTGACCTGCAGAACAGCATTTTGTTCTTCACCCAGCCCTTCAATCTCATGCCATACTGCCCTGCTGGAAAAACTAGGTAACAAATCTGATACTGGACAGGAAACAACTCCATGCTCGGCTGGTTGTGGATGTGGATGCCCAGTTCTGAGCTGAGATGAGATGATGGAGCAACATGTCCCTACAACACCCTTAAGAAGAGGAAAGCAGAATCAGGAAAATACATTAAGGATCCGTTTTCCAAGATCTCAGCTCCTACTTTTGTTTCAATGCAAAAAAGCCAAGAAATCTGGTCTAGACAGTTCCAGACAGTGTTTTCCTTTCAAACTCATGATGGCAGCTGTGACGGTGACATCTTGCTAATGATAATCATTGAAAACTGCCAGTTTCATTTAGAAGACTCTTCTGCTCAGAATCCATCAGTGCTACAGCTACAGTAGTCAGCTGCAGTACGAGGTGAGGTTGCCCTCCTTAACATGTCCCAAACTCAACAGCAGTGCTACCTGAGCCCCTACCAAGCTGCGTCCCCTCTCCTCTTCCTTTGCCTCTTTAAATCTGAGCTACCACTGGGGAAATAATAGTGCTGAGCTCTCTTTTCAGCTGCTGAAATAGCTCAATCTCCACTCAACCCTTCAAATAGTGGAGAGGACCCTCGTGGTACACCAGCCCTACAAACCCCAGAGGATTTTGAGAGGATCCCAAAAGGAACCCCATTCACATAGGTTCTCCTTTCTGTGGGAAGGATGCTGCTGATGTTGCAGCAATGCTGCTGGTATTATCAGCCCCTTCCTCCCATCAGCACTTTCCAACAATCTGTATTGCCTTTGTATTCCTTAGCCTGTCTCTGATACCCAACTGACATTTTTACAAGAAAACTCTTCTGCTGACTGTTGTGGTAAGGTTCTCTCTCCAGGGAGAGTGACAAGAACCCTCATTGGTGAGACATTTAAGATTTGACGGTAGACTGTTCAATGTACAAATATGGAGCAATTCTTGCCCCAGCATGGAAATGGGTTAAATGATGGAAAATCTTCTGCCTGTAACTTCTCTAAATCATCCCAGTGCTGTGTTCCCCTAGCCAGTGCATCCTCCCAGGTGATGATCAGAGACAAAGTTGCCAACAGCTGCAAAACGGATTAACCATGGTCTTAAACCATTTTTGTCTCTCAGATTACTCACTGCTTTGTAAAAGTCTGAGTGGGGAATGACACTAAAAGCTAGAGTAATCCAGCCTCTTCCAGAACATTTCATGTAGTAGGAGCATTTGCAAATAACTGCAACCACCAAAAAAAAACCGTTAGGGGTTTGGGGAAGTCCCAAATATATTCCTTTTGCCCTCATGATCTGCATCATCTTCACACTTCTTTGTTCTGGTTTTCCTTTCAGTGCTTTCCAGGATCTCTGTGCTGACATGCCCTGTGGCAGGGAAGGGAGGCACAGAGCAGGAAGGGGGAGCATTTCTGAAGAGCCTGTGTAATCGTTATGGGCTTGCTGTTCGGCAGCACTCTCTTCAAAGGGTATTAACATTACTGGAGTTACACTACAAAAGTGGAAAAGGTCCTGAATGGCAATCAGAAGCTTTTTGCTCTGTTTAAATTAACTGCTTTGGCTTAATGACCTCTAAAATGTTACTATATGCATTCAAGTGTTTTCCTTAAAAGGAAAAGCAATTTCTGTTAGGAAATTAGCCCAGGTGCCAATCATATCATCTTTCTTGTTGGCATGGTTATGCTTGGTTTCATCTTTATTTAAGCAGTCTTTGGTGATTTACCATCGGTTAGATCCTATGAGATCACCTTATTGCAGTTCAGCACAGGAATCTGCCCCATGCACCACAGGCTGTTTCTGCCTTACCTGCATTTTAATGGCTCTTCCATTTCCGTGGCTTGGACTCTGCAGCCCTTCCCACCAGACATGAGCACATTTTGACCTCAACTTGAGAGGTAACAAAGTGCTGCAAATGACTTTTCCATGACTGAAGCACTAGATAAGGTTTTACAAATGGAAAAGTGAGCCACAGCACCATCTATGTTACACCCTCTGTTTAAAAAAAGGGAAAGTAAAGGAAACAGCCAGCTGTCCCACCCCTTCTGACAGTCAGACACTGCTTTGCAGGATTCACTTTCTTCCAGAAGTAACGATTAAAATCTACCACTCAATCTCTTCAGATGAAGAGGTCAAAAAAAAGCAGCTGATACATTACAGAGTATTCTCAGCAGAGTAGTCAGGCAGGTTTTCTGCATAGTTGAGCACTTTTCCTTCATACACGACCACTATGTTTTACCCATCCCAAACTCACAGGTTGCCTATTCCTAGACACAAATTAACATGAATATTGTTCCTCCTGCAGTTTTTGCCACTGACTCAATGCACAGGCTGAGCACAGATGCAGCAGCATTCTGCTGTTGGTGGCAGATTTTGGAGGCTGTATTTATAACTGAACAGACTCGATGACTTGTCTGGACATTTACATTCACAGCAAATCCAAAGATATTCCCAGGAGGACCAATAGTTAACTCTGATGTCCTTGACAAGTATGAGCAACAACATGTTTGTGGCAGGCTAAATTTCTCCCTGCGGCATTCTCTGCTTCCAGTCCTCCTGTGTTGTGTAGTCTGGCTTGTTCTCTATTAAACTGGAGTCAGGCAGGAAATTCAGAACTTAAGATTTTTATCATTTTTGCTCTTTGTTAACTGAGATATTTGCAAATTTTCTGTGGAAAACAAAAGAGTGAAAATAGACCTGTCACAGTGCTTTGTTCTCATTCACATTCTGGGTTTTAATCTAAGATCCAGTTTAGTGTCTCACTTCTAGAAAGGAGGTTGTAGCAAGGTCGGAGCGGTCTCTTCTCTCCAGTATCATGACAGGAAATGGCTTCGAATTTTGTCAGAGGAGTTTTGGATTGAATATGAGGAAGAGATTTTTCATGGAAAAGGTGGTCAAGCATTGGAACAGGCTGCCCAGGGAAGTGATGGAGTCACCATCTCAGGTATTTAAAAGACATGTAGATGTGGAACTTAGGGACATGGTTCAGTGGTGGCCTTGGCAATGCTGGGTTAATGGTTGGGCTTGATGACCTTAAAATTCTTTTCCAACCTAAGTAATTCTATGATTCTTTTGACAAGTAAGATTGTGTGCTCCTGAAAAAATTTCTGAGGGAAAATTTCATCAAATCTTGCCTGTGCCTGTGAAAAGAAGCTTCAGTCAGTTTGCATTTTCATCAGAGGCACCCTTCAACAAGAAGTAAAATGATGTTCCATTGTTTCTTAAAACTTGTACAGCGATTATACAGATTTTGGATTTATTATGCTTTCAAAAATCTAAAATACCATTCTTTCATGATTTCTAGGTGACAGGCACAAAAGAAGAAATTCAGGGGCTCCTCCACGTGCTTGTTAGCTATAGTAAATAATTCACTATGAATGAATCATATTTTATGTGTTCCAAATATTAACATCCACCCAAATATCAATGCAAGAGTTAAGTTTCTATTCTAGAGAGACTTTTTTTTCCCTTACATTTTAAGGAAAATATCAATTTCAGACTATGCAAAGGTCAGTTGGCTTAAGTTTTTGTCAAAGTACAAGACAAGACTGGATAATGGTCACTGGATTTGAGTGAACGTGGGTTGGCTTCTCTCACTGCTGACAATTGCTCCACTGCTTTGGCTTTGGATTTGCAATTCTTTGCTAAAGAAAGACTGAAGAAACCCCCAGGCCTCCATTGCTCGCCGTTGTTCTCCCAAGCCAGCAATGAAAGCAAAACTTCAAAGCTTTATAAATCTGGTATTAGTTATGAAGATAATGATAATCATGAATGTTACAGAAGTGCCTGTGGGATGACTTCGACGTGGCCTCACACTGCTGTGGAGAAGCAGATGGCCATAGCCTTGGAAAGTCTGTAGCCCAAGCTGGCAGCAGGAAACCACATTGTTATTCCAAGCTTTCTTTAGGGATGTGTCTTTGTGTTAAGCAGTAAATCAATCATTGCAGAAGCTGCTTCTGAAACCAGAGTATAGCACAGGCATCTACGAGTAGATACAGATTTTTTCAGGTAAAATTCAAGCTTTGTGTGGAAACATTTGTTTCTTGAGACAACATAGATTAACAAACCTTTCTGGGCTTGGGGAACTTCGGTCAAGTCCAGTGCAAGGTTCCTGGCAGCCCATCCTTGTGTAAATATTACAGAATGGAGAAGCAAATGCTGCACATTGCCTGCTCCATTCTGTCCACTGATGGATCACAGTCACACCAGAGATATGGATGATGTCTCTGAATCAGATCAGGGAAGCTGCCTTTAACCAGCTTGTTTTGGTGCTTCAAGGTTCATGAGTGATTTTTATTTGATGTTTTTTAACTTCAGTCTGCTTCAAAATGTAAGGAGAAATCATTGGTTTTCTTCTCACCCTAACCATGAACTTAGGTGAAGAGGCTGAGGTAGCAGCCGCTTCTCACTGATCCTGATGCAAATAACAAGCTTCTGCAATGGCAACACATCAGACAATGCTTATTCACCATCCTCAATCAAAATGGACATGAGCATATGCTGTCATTCTTCCTGAAGAAATATATTCTTATTAAAGAACTATGGATGCTGAAAAGTTAGAAGCAGAGAAATTCTTCAGCTTTTTCTCAGTGTTATGTGAGAGCATTGCTTTCTCACACAGACTAGACGAAAACAATGAAGACGGTTTTGTAAACTAATTCTTTATCTTTGCACCTGGAGCTTGTTGTGAAGTGTTGTTATGGTACATTGAGGAAAATATTTTGAAATGAGTGTTGTATAGCCTCCACCAATCATTCCAGGAGGTGATTGACCAAGGGACCAATAGTACTATGCTACTCTTGCAAACCAAGTTTTATAAACCAATTTATAATTAATTAAAGATTCCCCTTTTTCCTAAATTTTGATCGTGCCGTTCTTCACCACTCTCGGTACAGACAGCGACAAAGAACTTTGA
Source organism: Eulacestoma nigropectus (assembly GCA_013397775.1). Lineage (NCBI taxonomy): Eukaryota > Metazoa > Chordata > Aves > Passeriformes > Eulacestoma > Eulacestoma nigropectus. Next base: position 769,015 of record VZTE01006652.1, read on the forward strand.
AAAAAAATCCACAATTCTATAGGCATCTGAAATTCATGTCTAGAGCCAAATCTAGTGCTTGGACTCTGAGTCATCTGTAATTTATCCATAATAGCCTAAAGCATTTTTTTTTTTCATTTGAAATACATAAGGACATTTTTCTCTGGCTATAACAGAGGTGAGGTACCTGAGTCAGAATAAAGATTATCCCGGTCAGGAAAAAGGAAGAGTAGTGACAGGAGGGGACTGAAGACGAAGAGGACTGTGCTATCTCTCCTGGTTTGTTTACAAGTCTTGCTATCTCTCATCAGTGCCTGAAGCCAGAGAAGGGTGGCTTCACTCAGCTCTTTAAAGTGTAGATTGAGTTACTCCTGTTGTTGATGTTTGATGTGGATCATTTAATTCATTCTGCAGAAAACGTGCAAAATTGTGTGGCTGCAGCAAGTTAACCCAGAAGCAAGTTGTCTTGAGAGCTTAGTTTTCTCTCTTTTATTAGGAAGCAGTGGAACATATCCCAGTGGCTACACCAGTGGCTCCACTAACATTTCTGGCAGAAAAGGAGTAGCTGGTACTTCATGCTGCAGGGGTTTCAGATGGTATATTCAGTAGTTCCAGATGAGACACAGATGACACCCAGCCTGTCTGAGAAAGTGCTTAGAGCCACTCAATGTCAAGTAAAAATAAATGCTTATCACTATTTTTACCTACAGTTTAAGAAATTTAACCATTTTTTCTAGAGATTAGGTTTACAGCTGATATTGTCTAATATGCCTTGAATGACTTAGGTAAATACATCAAAGTCCTCCTGTTATAACAGTTCCATTTCACCTCCCCCAAAGCAGCCAAAGATCCATTTAAAACAAAGAGTTTGAATCATATTCACAACAAGCATGTTTTTTATCAGAAGAAAGAAAGAAAGAAAGAAAGAAAGAAAGAAAGAAAGAAAGAAAGAAAGAAAGAAAGAAAGAAAGAGAGAAAGAAAGAGAGACTTTACTACTTCCTCTCCTTCATTTATATGCCACAGAATTGGCATCATTTGTGTTCCTGATTCATCTGTCTAAAGACTTTCAGTGCAGCAATGGAGTGCCCAGGGTCACGTCTGCAGCCAAGGAATGACAGATGGGGCTAACTGGGAAGGTAAAGCCCCTCTAATGGCTATTTCAACGAACAGGACATTGGTCTAGTCACTGCAGGACAACAAGAAATCACTTTAGCCTGGGCTAAAGTTGTTGCTTTTTGGCAAAGGAGATGAATAAATATATGCCACCCTGACCCTCAATGGGGAATTCAATACTCTCAACACAGATATATCACACACAGTACACACTTTTCCAAATCTCAGGTAGTCTCTCATTCAGATTTATTTTTCTGCCTCAATGCAAAGGTCAATCTGAGCTACAGAGGTTCTGGAGTTCTCACCTCCATGTGCTTGAGATCTACTTGTTAATATTGGTTGGTCTAGCAAAATGTGCTATCCAGCATTAGGGGGAACAAGTAATAAGGTTCCAGAACTGCCATCTAATAAGTTCCCAGATGCTCAAAAATAGTAGGAAAATCCTTGTTTTGTACCCTGGATTCTATTTTCTGGTGGAAAATCACATTAAATTATCATTTTTGTGGAATACGGAAAATTCCACAGTACATGTGGTATGTTATTGTGGAAGAGGGAAATCCCTGATACTGATTACAGAGACAGACAGCTTGTTTGTTCAGCATTGGCTAGAACTGGCCAACCAACCTTAAAATAAAACTGCATGCAAAATGCTTGCGGGAACCAAAATGATTTACTGTCAAAAATATCCGCTCATTCAATGAGTTCAGCTAAACCTTCCAAATACAGTGTGCAGTTTGATTAATGGAAGAAGCTAAAGAGCTGTGCTTTAGCTGGCATTCAGAATGTTGCTGATTACTTTTTTTGGTGGATAGGAAGGATGGGATGCCTCTTTCATCCTCTTTGGTAGTTCCATAACAGAACATCTCAGGGCAGGGTGGTTTCTGGTGTGACATCAAGTGCTCTGTGAGGTCTGCTGCTTTCAACAAGCTCACTAACTTTATACCTATGTAAGATAGAGAGTAACATTTATTTGATTTTACAGCTAGCCAGAACTCTGCTATCAGGTTATAGGAACTGACAACCAGAGAACATGAACTCTCATGGACTCTGCCAGAGGCACTCACCTAAGGTTTCATCTCACAAAACATTTAGCTTTTGCTTTATGACTGTCACATCTAACACTCCTAAGAAGGAGTTTTTCTCACCTTGATTATTCAAACCTCTTCTTCTCTCTCTTGTTTTATTATCCTCTTCATACTCTTCTTATCCATTCAAAACTTTTAGTTGTAATTGTCCTTCAGTGACCTTCTTCATTTGGCCACCTGCCTTCAATTTGGTGTTTCAAGACCCCATGGAAGGGGGGCTATCTCACCTTTTTATTTATTTGCTTACCATTTTTTTTAGAAAAGCAAAATGAAACAAACACAGTCTCAAGGTGTTAGAAAATTTTTCAGTTTAAATCATAATGTAACCCCAATAGGCTGCAGAAGTAAGGACCAGAGCAAGATATTCTTGGAATCCTCAATACTCTGGTCCAGCATTCATCACCTAGCTATAAATAAACATGTCTTGAAAAAAGAAATCAAGGTTGATATGGGACCATTATTTGCCAGATTTGGAAAGATAAAGTCTAGAAAATTCAGCTTGCTCCACCCTCCACCCCTGAACTCAAGGACGATCCTGCTGGGAGAGTGTAAAGCTACTTTACATTTACTCCTCCAAAATTTGACCTTTGTGAGGGAGACTGAAGTATGAATCTCTGAAGTATTGCAGATACACTGTGTTTTGGGGTTTTTTTATTTTCTGCCTGACCTAGTGAAAAAGCCTCGAGTGAATTTTTCCCTTGCTTCTTCCCTGTTGGAAGCAGCCAATTGAGGAGCTTTACACAGACTCCACTTACAAATGGCACAGTGTCTTGCAGCATTAACATACATTTCTTTAAAAGGTGTTCTGCCCTGTATTTAGCATGCAGAAGGGGTGCACCTCAGCAATTGTACGTACATGGGCTCTTCGTGACTCAGGCAACAGGCAGGCTACACATGAACAACCCATCCAAAACACCACAGGTTTATGTTCTCAATTTCTGGCAACTCAGAAAGGATGAGCCCCTGGCATGCCTGTCCCTATACCACAGTTGGGTTTGAAGGGTGTCTTGTCTCACATTTTGGGGGTTAGAGCCAATTTTTTTCTTATTATGGTGTATTTGCATTATATGGGATTTTCATCAGCAGCCAGTCGGGGGCAGAGCAGATCCCTTGACTAAGTGCCAAAATAGCACTAACTCAAAAAATTCATCATTTTTATTTCTCCTGTGTTTCCCTTTCTGTTCCTGTGTTTAAACCTTGCTGAAGACCCTTTCTAGGCTCTTAATAGGCTTCTAGCCTGGTGCAAAGCCCAGCCACTGCCAAGGACTGGCTGCTCAGGGAGGTAGAGTCAGTTCCTGGGCAGGTTGCTCTGTGCCCCAAGCGAATTTTGTTTATGCCAGGCTGGTTGCTGAGGGGGAACCTTAGATGTGCTGGTGTGGAGGCTACTCTGGGAGGGAAAGGAATGCCCAGTCACTTCGTGTCCCTCTCCTGCTCATAAAAGCAATCTCTCTCTTTGGCCTTTCCCATCACCAAAGCACCTCTTTGAGCAGAAAAACTTGGTTTTATCTCCACTCCTGAAAAGCTCAGGTCAATTTTTGCCCTCAGGCTTCCAACAGGAGCAAATCAAACACCTCCTGAAGTTGAAGTGCCGGTCAAGGCACTATCTGACAGTCATTCTCCCAACACTGATTCCAGCCAGCCTGATTAACTCTGAGCAATCCTATTGGTACACAGCAAGTCAGTCAGTTGTAGCTGCAGAAGGATCTTATCTTTGCACCATTGCTTTCAAGGTCCAGCCACAGAATCAGCTGGTGCTGAGTCATTGGTCACTCAACAGCTGCAGTGGACAGAGTGGTCTGGCTCTTACACGTGGACCATACAGGTTTAACTAATTGCATGTTTCTTATTATCTGCTGCCAGCTGATACCTCATTCCTACCATATCTGTCTCTGAAAGATCATTGTCACAGTTGCAGTGCCAAGCTCCAGCCAAGATGCAGGAAGGGACAAAGCAGCTGGGCTCCAAATATTTCTCTCATGAAAATTGCCTTGTCAGGATTGTGAAACAATCAGCATTTCCACCTGGAAGTCAAAATGCTGGATTTTTCTTCATAAGTGAAGATGTTAGATATTTAGGAAGGTTAAAGCGGTGATGGGCAACGTAAAAGTCTCTCTGCAATATCACACAAAGAACCTAGGGCTGCAAATATTCCATTGTACGAGCTGAATGGCAAGATTTTACACTGTGTTGTTTTCTCCTTGGCTGTGCCATGAAGTGTCACGTGAGGTGCAAATACTTGGGATCTGACTTTGTGCTGCTTGCTCAGCAGAAAGTCCAACAGAAGCAGTCCAACAGCAGCACTGCCCTAGCTAAGAATTTTGGCTTGAATTTCAGAAGATTGAGCTTGCTGCTGCAGCATTAACTCTGCAGTTCTCCTTGTGAGAAAGGTAAGCACTGAGACCTCTATTTTACAGGCATGAAAGAATGACAGAAAACAAGTTTCTTTGTGGTCTCCATTGCCATAGAAAATATGTTCGTTGTGACAAGTGTTGCTGTAAGCCAGGTCTCAAAATTCTTACTAAGCCCCCCATCAAGTCCACTCTTGGAGGGTCTATCTGGAAAGGAAAAATGCAATAACACTACAAACCCTCGTGAAAGTCCCATTCTGGTAAGAGTGGGCACTATTAGGATCATGTCTTCAACAGCAGGGTTTAATATAAAAGCATGCATCATAGCCTTTTTTTCAAATTAGTGTTTCATTCCTAAGTGCCCTTTCGCTCACTACATCACAGAACAGGGATGACATTTCTGTCCTTGTAAATGTGCTGCACTCTTCTAATCAGGATGTGTTGTGTTGGTGTTGCTGGCTGCTAATACAGCCTGGCCTGCTGTAGCAATCCCATTTGGAATATCCTGCCATCTCTACGGCCAGCCTAGAGCCTTTCAAACAGGGCTGTATTGATAAGGAAGGACTATCTGCTAAATGTGTCATGTATCAAGCACAGCTGAAATACAACACGTAGCAGGGTTTAGAATCAGCTTTTAATTGGACAATGCACCATCCACGTGTACAGACAAAACTCTGTTGTGTTGATTTATAATCTCATTCATCCCACATTCTCTGTAGCACCAAGGGTAATGTAGCAAATTACTGCATTCCTTTACCATCCCTCACACTTCAGTGCATCATTTCCTTCGTCCTGCTAAGTTTTGGAGCAGTACAGGGAAGCACACAAGTGACATAGGTTAACTTGGACCCTACTCTGATGCAAATACCAGAAGAAAATGGTTTTCAGTGTCTCAGTTATCCCAGCTGAGTGTATAAGGATTGAATCACCCATTTGTACAAGAAGGGAATCACTCACTATGTTCAGGCCACAATCCAAGGAAGATTTCAGTGGCTTGCATTAGGATCTGGAAACAGCTTGGGACCTGGGATGGTGCAGGAGGAGGTGAGGTGAGGCCTGTGCGTTAGGTGGATTTGTATGAAGATTAGTGGCCCCACATTGGACAATTTGGGATTTTGCTCATCAACTGGAATTGCAGCTTCAGCACTGCACTGAACGCCAGGCACCAGGCCAAGGATGGCTGCAAACAGGGAGCTATATGGGAAAGCTGTGGTGAGACATCTGCCGCATCTAAACATGTTTCACCATCTGGAGTTAGACAAGGAGGCTTAGAGCTTTCAGATATGTAAATATATAAAATTGTTGATGTTTCAGATGGATTATGAGTTTCTTGAACAGCCTGCCTGAACTTGTTCAGTTCTTTGAGGCTGAATAGGAAGTGCTACCTGTCAATAATTGGCGGGAAAATCCATTGATGGCTATTAAATGCAAATAAAGAGCTGACCAGTCCTTCCCCTCTCCTAGTGCACAACTAGGAGTGCTGCAGACAGCCCCTCACAGTCTCTAAATAGCATCTACTACCACCATTGCCTGTACTATCAATCTGCTCCTCAGCCCTAAGGAAACCTCACAAACCTCGCCAGAAAAGGAAGACCTACGAAGGGAAAACAAAAAGAAGCCAAATGATGTCAGAAGATGAAAAAATATAGGGAAAAGGTGCATGAACCACAGATCTGAAAAATAAAACTAGAAACCCCACAGGATACACAGATCTGAGTCACCCCAATATTTCTCCCCTCTCTGCTCTTGTGCAAGGAGCTGGTGGACCCTGACCAGACACTGGGCTTGGTGGAGCTTTGGCTGGACTTTCTGTAGCCTTTCTTGTACTGTGTTTAAAAAGCAAAGGGATGTACAAATCAGAAAAACTGAAATGTTAGGAATAGCTGATTTCCCACCAACATCATTAATACCTAGGTCAAAAGCAAAGTCTGGGATTCACTTCAAATTTTTAATGAACTCTCTACAGCAACTGGTCTTCAATGCTCTGACCTTTTCTTCCCTTTCTGTTCTCCAGAGAATAAGATAGTATACATGTGAGTGGGTAAGAGGGCTAAAAGAGAAGTCAAAATGCAACAATAAAAAGGAAAAATGTAGAGCATGCAGAAAAATATTTTTTATATTGAAATGAAAGAAAATACTACAAAGCCGAAGAAGTTTGGTACCACCAATTTCTAGTCATCATTTCCATTTTGTTCCCATATGTGTGCCATCTGCAGCACTCCAGTTTGGCAACAAATAAAATAAATATAACTAGTGACAGCAGCAGTCTTTTTGAGACCCGACAGAGTTACCCAAGAGACCAGAAATTTTCGGGTACAAGTCAAAACTGGTGCAAGTCCATCTCGGTAGTGAAAGATATACATAGGTTTAAGTGTGGCTTCCTGTTGCAGCAACTTGGTTGTCTCAGGTCCCCTGTGATTGCCTTAGAGATATCCACCAGCAGCTTACAGTGCTGACAGGGAATCTGAGCTTGTGTAACTGACATTTCTGAAGGCTGGCAGGGAATATAATAGTAAACGGTTGGCCATTCTGACATGAATTTACTTGCCAGACAGCTAGTATTACATCCACTCACACCCTCTGGAAAGTCTACTGGCTTCAGAATCTCCTTCAGTCTAACCTAAATGTGCCACATGGGAGTATTAAAAGTCTTGGTATACTCAGATTTTCAAATTGGCTCCATGTGTATCCAAAAATTTGGATTTAGAGCCTGCTACATAGTTTTGATGAAGCAGCCCTGAAATCAGTGAGCCAGTATAGGAAGTTATTTGGGTTTGAATTGAATTCCTCTGATGAAAAACAAAAGCCTACAGTTTATTGTTACTTAGAAACGTCTCTGGGTGGAGAGATGACATCCATTCATTTGCCTCCCCATCTTAAATTGTCCAGGCAGAAGTGCTCCTAGGGTGAGACCATAAGCTGGGTCACTGGAGCAATATTTTATGAACATTTTGCAACAGTGCAGGAAGATCATTTCCTCATTGCAGGAAGAAGAGGGGTAGCTGTCTCATCAACTGCTGAGAGCATTTGAGTGAGACTCAAAAGATCTGGGCTGCGCTACAGGTTATTTTTGGGAAGTCACTACAATTCTTCACATTTTGCTTTTTCATTTTATAGTATGAGAAAAACGTCCTTTCTATAGGTGCCTTAATAACCTGACTTGGAAACAGCAATAAGTTCATCACAATAAAAAAAGTGTAAGCAAGAAATTAGTAGCTCTGATCCTCCTGTACTGCAGTTTCCAGCAACACACTGGGCTGCTGTTTAGCACTGGCTTATGATGTTATTTAAGAACTGACCCCAATGCCTGTGTTTGGTCACTTTGTCAGGACAGAGATTTATAGTGCATGTTCTTCCACTAGAGTGAGAGAGTCAAGACTTCCCTACAGAAAACTGACTTTCCCTGGAGGGTTTTGAATCCAAGTACATCCTGACCTTGCTCCCTGTCTGACAAAAATACTACTTGTGGTACTTTATTTCTATGACATGTCTTGAGAAATGCTGTTGTAAACTCAACATTTCAGGCAGTGTGGATTGCTAAGCCTCTTAATTTTTTTATTATAGCAACTGAAAGACTTCTCCTCTGTACTCCGCATGCCTTCTTCCTCAAATAGCCAGGATCCTGAAAGCTGTTGTATTTTTCATCAACAAAGGAAGGATTTTGTCCAAACTCGCACCTGACATTTTGTCACCGGGTCTTTATGGAGGGTTACCCTACTCAACTGCATTAGTAGAGTAAATATGCAATACCTTGCTGGCCCAGAAGGCCTATATCTGTGTCGCAGGTGCACAAAAGAAGGTTTTTGCCTTTACCAGACTGACATGAATATATGGCAACAAATTTGTTTTAATTTATATTTTCTGGAAGGTAGCTTTTCATCAGTCATTGTTGCAGTTTGTAGCCATTTTTTATCTAAATTCCCAGTCTTTTTTTTAAAGTATAGCACTTTGCCAGACTCTCCCTTATTGTAAACATGTTTCTAAGAGCATTCAAGGAAAGATTGAGCTTTCTCTGAAGTAATTGAATAAATGCCAGGGCTGAGGAGAATTTTATTTTGAGGAGCCTTGATCTGACCAGATCATGGAACCACCCCAGCAGGGAAAACAGATGATCTGCAAGGCTTCCAGCCCAAACCATTCTATGATTCTATGATTCTATGGCAATTCCCATGCATGCTGTGGGATGACAATAAAGTACTAAACTAATGTCCATTCACATCTTCTTTTCTTAGATGTAATATGTCAGCAGAGGTCCTTCATTCTGGTGAGTACTGGTGAAATTCCACCTACAGTGACAAAATACCCTCTGACTTCAGCAGGGCCAAGATTTCATGAGTCTACTTGCCTGGGACATGGACTATACACCTTTGACGGGAGTGAAAATTTCAACAGAGTTGCAGGCACAGTATTCCACCTTGGGTAAAGGTACAAAGAATTTCCTTGCCATCAACTATTCTAGCAAGCTTTATAAATAGTGCATAAGTCTTTGGAAGTGCTGACTGGGCTTCCTGTTTTCAACAGTCAAGCCTCAGGTCATCAGACTCAGACTTAAACTGCAAAGGAAAAAAATCTTTAACCACCAGCATGGACTTACTAAATCAGTGAGAAAGCTGCTTCTTTCTCACAGGGTACACACCCCTTTTCCACCCTAGGAATGAGTGCTACATCTTCCACAATCTACTTCACTTCCAGGCTAAGTTCTATCTTGCTTCTCATCAGGATAAACCTGGCATAATTCCAGCAAAGACAATGAAGCAATTCCAGATTTACCAGGAAGCCACAGAGAACAGATTCTAGTCCTCTGCTTTTATAGTTGAGATAAATGAGGCCACAGACAGTGTGTTCATCATGGAAGGGAAAACTAGAGCCTGATACTTGCTGGTCTCTAAACGCTTGGCCTCCTCCTGAAGCAGCAAATAGAGGGAAGCTGTGTGAGAATTATATAAAGTGAGCCAATGACTCGATCCTTGATAGAGTCATCTGTTCATACTGCTCAGCCTAGCTAAGCCTCCTCCCACTTGTGAGTTATTTTCTATTGATATGAAGTGCTGAGAGACAAAACCACAATAAGAGACTGCAGAGAACATCAATAAAGGACAGTGAACAAACTAGGAAGGAGATGTTTAAAACTTTGAGTAGAGGGGAAGGGGAAATAAGAAGCCTGCCCGAGTGCTTGCCCTGGAAAAACGTGAAAAAGGAAAATGTCACTGGAAAAATAGAGATAGTAGATAAAGGAGAGAAAAAACTCTTAAAGGAAATGGAGAGACTGATGAAAGAAAATCATAAACTGTAAAAATTATATTTGGACCTATTTTGCCTGCTGAACATTTTTTTTTCAACAGTGAGTATGTGAGGCAATCCATATTCTCAAGCAAAGAAGAAAATCATTCCACTGCAATCTAGATAATTTCCCACTCCATTTGATGATATAATGCACTAAGAGCAAACTGCTCTAAATTATCTGGGATAACCTACCACTCTTGCTTTTCAGCAGAAAGGAATAAACTTTATTCTAAACAGTTTCACTCTCAGAGTCAGTGCCTCTTACAGCCCTCACTGGGTATTCTGTACGTACTGCACTCCTCCCACGTGGAGGTGCTGAGTAAGTCCTTCTCACAGGTGTAATTGGTCCAACATCTGCCCATGCATACCACAAAGCAGTTTCTCCTTTCCAGAGGCCTCCCCAAGACTGTTGCAGTCATAATAGGCATAAGCAAATAAAAGGAAACAGAGACTTTATTAAAAACTCTAGCTGTGCTAAAGCAATGGATTTTAACATCGTTCTATCCTTTTTCTGCAGTAGCAAGTTGCTGTTGTGGGGTTTTTTCCTCCCCTTTACAGAGTGCTAAATCCAGCCAGAACGCTGTTATGAAAAAATACCCAAGGGAAGTGTGATGGACAGTTTTTCTTCACTGATTTCTCTTCTAACATTGTTTCCTTCCTTCCTCCCCTCTCCACCCTGCCGACTCGATCCTCAACCTATCAATGTAAAAGGAAAAACCCACACTGACCTCATGTGGCTCTGGATTACGCTCCCATTCCTGGGCCCATTTGTTTTTATAAGTGAGTTAACAGGAGCACTGAAAAATCCCGTCAGCGGAGCTCTGAAAGTGCCATCCACTGCCCTAATGGCTGGTGTGAGTTTTCAATGGAACTGCATTGTTTGAATCCAAGATAATATTTTACCTTCAATACGCCACCATTATGAATTCATTTGACATTCAGTGTACAGTAATAACAATGAATTTGCTGGATACTGAATGTCACATACTTTCACAAGTACGGCATTTCATTGTAATGCACGGAAGCATTAGTTTAATGATACCAGGGTTTTTCCAGAATCCTCTCTTTACTTTTCACATGCACATCCCGTTCTTACTCCAGGAGAACAATAAATACTCCTTAGCGTTGCCTAAGAAAAATAAAACCATACTTTGCTTTTGAAGAGAAATATGGTCTATATGCAGGCCTCTAGCGAGCTGAACGCCAATGCTTCCTGGGACAGTGTGAGTGTGAATGTGTGCACAGAGGCTTTTTATAACCATATAATAGATGGCCTGGAATATTAATCAGGGTTTGTTTGGGGTTTTTTTGCTTTGCTTTGCTTTGTGGTTGTTTGATTTTGTTTGGTTTTTTTCCTTAATTAATTCCAGAGTGCAAAAGAAAATAACCTTGCCCTTTGTAACAAAAGATGTGAAATTCGTGGCCAAACCCTACCTCTGTCTCCTAAACAGCTTATCCATAGGAGCTGAAAAGGCCACACTGCAAGAGTGTGATGAGCTGGGCTGCATCTGACTACTGGTGGAGTAAGGGGCTGGGGACTGAGGGAGGAGTGGGTTTGCCAGGGGACAGAGCAAGGGGAGGCGTGGGGTTTCCATCTAGCACTAGGGAGAGCCAGTGACAAGGAGTGCCTACAGCTGCCTTAGACCTCTGGCCAAGCCTCCACCTCTGTGAAAGAAGATGTCATCCTTGAAGTATCTGTGCCAGAGTTCATCCCATCACTTCAGCTGGGATGATCAGTTGGATATCTCAGTCTGGAGAAGTTCACAATTGTGCACCCATCTGGTTTTTACAGTGAGATTGTTCCCACACAGGTGCTTTGCCAGATGAGTGAAACCATGCTACTCCTCTGCTAATTTTGTGAGATGGTCTGCCGGGTGTCAGCTGGTCTCATTTCTACACACTGGTGCTAAAGCCACCTCACCCACTGTCACAAGGCCTGCTGGGGAGGCTCCCAGGATGGCAGCCTGGCACCTCAAACTCCTCAGAATACAAAATAATTTGTGTGCAGAATGGGTTTCCTGGCTGCCTGCTGGTTTTACAAGTTATGCTTAAAAAAAAAAAGAAAAAGAGAAAAAAAGAAAAAAAGAAAAAAGAAAAAAAAAAGAAAAAAAAAGAAAAAAAGAAAAAAGAAAAAAGAAAAAAAAAGAGAGAAAATATACAGTAGTCATCTTTTATTGCAGAAGGAATAGTCATGTAAATGCATTTTTTTTCTAACCTGTTTTTGTACAATTTGCTTGGATATGCAGTGTCCGTAAATGTCCTTGTAGAAATCCAGGTAAACATCCTTTGATTAAGCAAGCTATTTTCAAAGCATTATTTGTTGTCATTTTAAGAGGAAAAATAGTGATATTTCTGATAACAAAGTAAACACAGACATCAGCTAAACTGTTAATAATGCAAAGCCCTTTAAGACTTTTTTCATGGGAGGACTCTGATTATTGCCCAGTGTTTTGCTGAACTCTCCTGAAACACAGATAAATCTATTGCTTCTATAAATGGTCCTTCAGCAAGATGAGAAGAAATATAGAGTGACCAAATATGACAAGGCTTGATTGAGAAAGGTCCCTTGATGGGCATGTGGAAGTGAAAGGAATAAGAGCAGCCCACATTTAGTATGTTCTAATGTGGTTTTCTGTAACATGAGTGTGCCAGTCTGGCCTTTATTTAAAAGCTCTTGGAGCTGCAATTTTTGAAGTTGTCTCTTCAGCTTTATGTTTGCTTGCTTGTATTCTAGTTTTCATCTGAGAGCAGGGAGGCTGTTTCCAAGGCAAGGTGCCCTTCAGTGCGAAATACAGAAGCATGGTGAATATATTAAACACCGAAATGAGTAAGGCAGCAACTGTAACTATTGCAGCTAATGCTTCATCACCCAGCCTTGCACAGAAAGAGTTGAATCTACACAATTATTTGCAATGAATTTGCTCCAGAAGACAAATCAGCATTTTGAATGAAAGAGAACCTAGGGGAAAAATTGCTCATCTCAGCTAAAATAGTGAAGACAATGATCAGTGGGATAAGGCAAAATGGATGGCAAAAGTTGCTTGTTAAACATGTTAAATACTTCAAACCTGTACAACAATAGAAAAGAACTGGATCCTAAATGTGACACTGTTATGTCATCTGTCATGGATGTTTAATCTTGTCCAGACAACATTTTTTTCCCCACTTATCTTCTAGTGCCAATATTTTATCCCCAAACCTGTTGTGGGCTTTCAGGCAGTTGACCACATAGGGTGGTTTTGGAGAAGGTTGGGTTAGGAATAAGAAAGTCTGAAATCTTTTTTTCTTGTACTTAATAACTGATGTGATATTTGTAAACCCAGACCCCAAACCACACAATGGCCAAGAAAAAATTTCACCATAATTAGATCCTATTGATGAAATGCTGCAGACAAAAGGTCTCTTTGTGGGAGGATGAAATGGGCTTGCCTCAGGTCAACTTATTGAAGACATTGATTGATAATTTACCAATCTCTCCATTGCTTTTTGTAGTGCAAATACACCAGTATGTTCAGATATATAAACAGATAAAAGACAAGTGGAAGAGGCAATGAACAATCCAAGCAGACAAGTGTTTTAACGAAGAATTACAAACAGGTAAGTGATTCCAGACAACACACAAAAGGAGGAGGTTTAGATCAAACTACCTGAATAAACGGTGACTTGAAAGACTTCAAAGCAAAGCACAGGGGTGTCCCAGGAGGATCTATGTGTTTTACCTGTCGATTCATACAACTGCCTGTTAGATCAAATCACATATTTCTCTTGTAGAGTCCATGCAGTGATAAAGCATAGAGAGTTTTTGATGTGTCAGCATGTCAGTGGAGAGACACTGCACACATGATATTGGACTCACGATGAGCTTTGTTTCAGGTGCTTTTCTTCTTGGACATCAGTGAAACAGCAGCAGAATTACTCAGCTGTACTACCTGGCTAATACAACCATCAGCTTTGAACCAAGCCAGTTCAAAGGATGAGCAAGAGAAGTGCAAAACCAAAGACACTGTTCGGAATCATTCCTCAGTTGTGTGTGACCCTTCTCTTCCCCAAAGCACTTAATAATGTAAGAGCAAGGTCTGTTTCAAGCACTGCTTTTTAAAGGACCGTTGTTGTTTAACAGCACATGGCAACTCTGCCCAAGACCTTCAGATCAGAGAAGAAGACCAGTCCACCCAACTGAAAGTGTGAGGCAGCCAAACAGGCAGTAATCTTTCAGCACTCAATGCAAAGAGGATTCATATCCTTACTCTTTCATGAAAAGTGCAATTTAATGTTTTGTGAACACTGGTTACAGTGACCTGAATTTTACACCTTTGCTGGTGGTAATCTCAGAAAGTCAAACCTGTTAACTCATAGACTTAGAGGATGCCTAATTTTATGTTAAAGGAAAAATTAGCCGCATCACTTCTAGAAATTTAGAAGTCTTACAGACCCTGAACTTTTAGTAATGAGATGTGACATGATAACAACTTCAGGTGAGGCAGCTGCTCCTTATAATCAGATGGAATCTGGTCATTGATCTATAACATTCATCTCTATTTACTTCCTCTTTTATTAAAAAATATGAATGACATATATCTTCATCAGCTGCCTGAACATACAAACCCAGAGATTTTTCATTTTCCTCAAATACTATCTTACATTGTGACACTTTAACTCCACAATTAAGCTCTATTAGTTTCCTAGAAAGAAAATCCATCATGAGCTATGTGTCATAATTTCAGCACCTTACCCTGTGTCCTTTAACATAACTCTTACTCTAGGAATCTGCATTTTGAAGAGGCGTATTTGGCCACATGCAGCCTCCAAATTCAGAATCTCTTTAGAGAATTAAAACACATGTAAGGGGAGATGTGACATTTCTGTTGAGCCCTTTACAGAAGCTGGAAAAAACTTAAAGACACAAGCCAGATTGAAAGGAGATAAATGAAAGCATGAGTTTGTGTTATTGAGATGTTTGAATATTTTTCTGGCCTTTGTCCTGTACAATTAAACAAGGTATTTAGGGACATGCCTAAATTAAAATCTCTCTAGCTTAACCTCATTTCCTCCCACAGAGTTTATATCTACAATCTTGCTTGTGCACACTTCCCTTTGTTCTCTTCCTCACTGTTTCTTTTCCTTTCAGGAGCCTTATTTCAAAAAAAAGTTGCAGTGTGCTCACCCAGCTGGTGCTTCAGTCCCTGAAGCAGACCGGAAAGTTTTAAATTGCTTTCAGAGGGTAAAGTCTGATTAAGTGCTGTGACATCACCCTAGCACTAATGTCTAATCCCAAATTAAATTTTTTGGCGGTTTTGATTTTGTATGTTCATGTTTTCTTTCAGCAGCTAATGACAAGTCTTGGAATATCTGAAACATATCTCCATTTCTCCACTCCAGCCACAACTCATAAATAATTCTTTTGCATTGGACCCAGTTTTGCTACATCCATACCCAAATTTGGTACCTCCTATGTGTTATTACTGATAGAGTTATCTACTTACTGCTGGACTTAAAAGATTTGACCCACTCAAAAAATCTAGTTTAGTCCATTTTTTTTGCGAAGTTCAGCTGTTTCTTGCATAGCTTCCCCTTAACCTCCTGTGCAATACAGCCATCCTCCATGGACCTGTCCATAACTTTTGTCAGCTTCTCAACATTGCTCTTTGTTACATCCAGCAATTTTTCCTGTCATGTCCAGCAGTTTTCCTGTTCAGTTGGCAAAATCTCAGCTCAGGCAGGACCTGGGCATCTGCCTGCTGTCCTAACACTTTCTATGGAAGAACTGCACCAGCCAAAGATCTGTTTTCTGAATCCCTGTTACCTCTGTCAGTGTGCACAGGGCTTAGTGAAACTCTTTGTTTGCATACAGCTGCCTAGTTCTTTCTTCATGACATTTCGGTACAGTGATGTTTTCTTTAAAAAAAAAATCTTGCTCTGTTAAGTAAAACATCCTAATCTGCTAACAAAAAAAAAAAAAACTAACAAACTCACTTGCAATACTGATATCCCTACTGTATGGACAACTTGATTTAAAATCTAATAAAACAGAATGCCTTTCAGTCCTTATTCTATTTTACAGAGCATTTTTCAGTTATTCATTTTCAGATTGCTGTATTAGTTTTGCCTTCAAGCCTCATGTTGTAAGATGAAGAAAAGCAGAGGGATTCAATTTGGTTTCATCATCATCATTCAGTTTCCTGTAATTTATATGCCCAGGTTTACTCAGAATGGAGCAATTTGCTGCACAAAGGCAACAGATTTAAACCATCCAGCGTCTCTTGTAGGTAAGATCACATACAATGTGCGGGATTTTGCTGTTAAATTGCGAGGTAGTTGCAGAAAAACACAGGCCTTTTTCTCAACATTGGGTATGTTCCACTGTGCTCTGACTCAGTGATTGTCCCAACCTGCACCAAGACTGACACCAGGATTCTTCACCCCAGCCTCGTGCCAAATGGCACTTCTACCCCAGCTTTCTTGTCACTGCTATTCTTGGTCTTTTCCTGTTATTCCACCCAAAAAGCCTCCTCCCAAAATCAAGGCATAGCACAAATGCCTGAAGGTAAGTGGCATCAAACAGCTCACGGAGTAAACACCTCCCAAGAAAGGATGACAACACCCAGAAGCCGGAGCTGTCTCTGGTCGGTGCTCTATCCATGGACAGGACTGGAATGTACAGAGCAAATCCATGCCAGGCAACAAGTTAATGACTAAATATGGACAAATATAAGTTTCTTAGGCAAAGCTGTGAAGATTAGGGACTGAGAAATTATCCTTCACTTTTTAATTATTTTCTTTGATATCATATCCTATCTGAACATAAAATATTCTTACAGTTCAGACTGATGACTTGATTCCTTTCTCTACAAAGCAGGTCCTTGATAGTAAGCATTGGCAACATTAACAGAAAACCTAGAGAAAAGCAAGTAGATTTCTCCATGTCACTAGAGAAGATTTAGAAAAAAAATGGGAGCCCAAGATGATATATTGTGGTCACAGCTAAAAACCACTTAGTAACTGGGAAAAAAATGGGGATAAATGGGGGGGAACAACAGTAAAAACGAGTGAGAGTTTGTCAGTTCTGTGTACAAATGCTGAGGCAGGGAACAGCTCCCATCACCTACAGCAAGCTATCACAGAACATTTGATATTCTGCTCCAATTTTTTGTCAGCAGCTGTCCGGTCACCATGAAAATTTCTCAATTTTATACCAAGCACTTTATCAGTTCAATATTACAGTACATTCTTTCTGAGCTTAACAGCATCAGCAAAATAAAGAATGCAAATAAAGTCCCTGATCTAGCAGCCAGATAGATCACTATCTCTTTCCATTTAAACTGAATATTTATGTGTTGAATTTTAAATATCATTTTCCTATCACTTTTCAATAAATTCATTTATTTCTCTAACCCAAAATGTCTTGAGCTGTGACCGCACAATTATTTGCATTATAAGGATGATCTTATTTCCAACCACAGATCATTTATTTAAGGATGGCCCAATCATGTCACACAAACTTCATCTGACCAAAGGAGCCAATGTTTTGCCATGAGATAACACTATTCTGTTTGCTAGCTGACCTCTGTTTATCGTTGTGTAACAGTTAAGACTTAAGCTGAAAATATGTCCAGGGAAGAGCTTTAAAAAAGCAACTCAGAACCACAGATCTTGCACTACAGTAAAATCAGCAATAAGATTTAGGTGAAAATGTAATTATTCTAACCCTGCCTTGGGGTAATTGCAGAGAGCAAGATATACAAATAATGTGATCTAGATTCATTACAATGTCCCATCTATTCTACCAATTTTATACTCACAGAAATTTTCATAGACTTAAAACCAGGCCTTCAGGAAACATGAGCACTGAAGTGGTCTGAAAGCCACCACCAAGAACATATCCAGCCCATGAGCATGACAACTGGCTAAGCTATTTGAAACACTTCCTCTCATTTCCATTTGTGTGCTCCTCCTCTGCCATTTGTATTAGGATCAGAACGACCATAACTTCTCCTGTCACTCTCTTTTTCCCCCTTTAATTTCACATGATCAAAATAAAGCAGCCAGGCTCAGGAAACAGATAACACCACTGAAAAAGTATACCTATCCTGGAAGGCTCTTTTACTGCTGTTCTGTCCCTAGGAAAGTGGAAGAAGGCAGCAAAGTTATCAAGAAGAGCATTGCTGGTGGAGACAGAGTCCATCGATGTAGTCACAGGAACTGGAGGAGACGATGAGGGAGAGGATCTTGGCAGGTGATGTGGGCACTGTCCTCAAGATCTGGCATAAGGAACAGAGTTCACTGAGTGATGACTGAGCCAGGCTGAAATGCAAAGGTCACAATACAGTGACTCTGAGCTCAGGGAGGGCGTGCTTCCTTTCCAGTGTGATTAAGGCATTAATAGCAATAATCAAGTACTATTCCTGAGGATTCCACAAAGGATGATGCAGGAAGGTTCGCTTATTTTATGGTTCCCTTGCCAGAAAATTTTTAGGGCATCAAAAGAAATGGGAAGTTACTGAGTGAAGTCATGTCTGGCAAGAAGGGAGGAAGCAGGCTGGCACGTTTGCAGACTTGCAGGAGTCTCTGTGAACTTCCTTAGGTAACAAGGCAATGGTGAAGCCTCTGCCACCTCATTTTCACCACTATGCTACATGAGGGACCTGCAAGATGAAGCTCATTCCAAAAAGCTGTCTGATGAAATCACTTGTCCACTGGAACGTATAACCTTTTCTTCCTAAAGGAAGATATGGTCACGTTCTTAGTTGATATGAATTGACATAAATAGACGCTATTAAAGGAATTTGTATCAGACACGATGTTGCTCCAGGGTTCCCGTGCATTTCATTGTACAATCACACTCTTTTACTGTGCAGGCTGAAAATGAATTAGTGGCTCCTTCAAATCCATAAAAAAATCCATTTAAAAAATCCTTCAATCCATAAAAAACCAGCTCCTCTTTGTGGACTAGTACTCAGGTGTGATTCTGGAATCTGAGGGAAAGCCAAGCACTGGCTTTGGTGGAAGTCCTTACAGAATGGAGGTCAAAGCAATTGTGTTTCTTTGTTGATAAAACCATTTTGAAATTTTTCAGTCTTTGAATCCCAGGCACAAAAATAAATATATGGTTTTAATAAATTCAAAGAGATTATTTCCATAGAACCTAATAAAATCTTACATCATTTACAAAACAAAACCCAGGTTAGTTGGAGACAGGGAAATTCATTTTGGTTACATTTCCAAGAGATTCGGTTTTGCTACACTGGAATTATTCAAATGGAATTTTTTTGGCTTTGCAACAAAGTTACCTTATCTTTATTTAACTTCACTGTTTTATCATCTGTGTCCTGTTTTCTGCTTCATTGAAAATTCTGTTCACACCTAATCAGATCACATTAAATTCTGGATTGAAAGTTAATCCAACAAAAGCTTACATGTGGGGACTCCATGTTCTCGGCATCATTAAGATTTTTTTCAGCATTCACACGATATTTTATAGTTGGAAGAGACTTTACAATTTTGCTTTTCATTGTGAAAAAATTCCCTCAGTATTGTCAGCTATGTACAGCATCTGGCAAAGGTTTTTTTGAAATAATGAAATTCAAGTCACTGAGTTTATTACATATTTCACCAAAAAGATGCATGTCTAAAATGAGGAGAAAAGGTTTCAAAAAGGCAGTCAATCACAATTAGAAATCAGAGGTTCAATGCCACAAAAGAAGAATTTAGTCCAGTATTGCACATTTAGAGACTTTTAAACTGGAAATATATCCTTCCAGATACTTGTCCCGTAAAATACTTCCCCATGGAATATCACTGAATTGCTCACACTTGAATAATTTATTTAATTAGTCATATTGGAAGTTTATTTCGAAAAATGAGTGCTTTCTTTTCCAGCTATACAAAAGAAGCCATAAATGTTTATGTGTGGAAATTACAAATCTACTTTTTCATTAAGGATATTCTTTAAACTTCACTGCAGCGTTTACTACAGCAAACTTCTAGAACTTCTTGATTCTCTCATACATCCTACAGCATTCCCAAGCCCAGTGTCACCAGGAGTGCAGGACACTGAAACATCATTTCAAATCCCATTTCCATAGCTAGTACACATGGTTTGAGGAAATTCAGAGCAAATGAAATACGTAATGACTTGACCTAAAACCTGATGAAATCAATGGGAAAAAAAATTAACTACGGAGCCCCTGGGTAGATGTTAGAACCTCACTCTGTTTTCCTTGAGACAGACCTGATCAGAATTTCTCTCTTTCATGCCCACATCTCATTGCAAAGTAGTGTGCAAAGAAGATTGTTCTCCATTAACTTCTACTGTCTTAACATAAACCACATACCCCAACTCAGCCACTTAGTGTTTCTTCTATACAGAGAAGGGCATCCCATTCCAAAAGAAATGCCGAAGATTATGGGGGAAAAACTTTTCTGGACATATGTCCCTTTTTGGAAAGTTCTTCAGACACCAAACTTTCCAATAGCTATTTTGAGAAGAAGATTTCACCCAGGTCAGACTTGTCCCTACAGGAAGGAAAATTGATTATTTTAGCTGCTCAGAGGAAAAAAAAAAATAAGAGACAAAAAAAAGAATCAAAATGTAATAAAACTTGGGTGGAAAAGAAAGAAAGTATGGTCTTCTTCCTGACAAAGGAGAAAGTGCCACAATAAGACACATCTTAATGGGAGGTTCCAAGTGTTGTGCTCAGCTCTGGATGGAGGAATCCGCACTGGGTGCCTGCCTTCTGTTACCTGCAGAACTGTGGGTTTCCTGAAATAAATACGTTTGAAAGAGAGCTCATACAGTACATTTTGAAGTTGTTTTCCTTCCCTTAGACTACTTCTAAGAGGCCACGGATTGAGGTTTGATATAATAAAACATAAACCTGGTTGCTACATAATTAACTCAAAATTTAATGAGCAATAAAAGTACCATTATGTTCCTGTAATGCATTAAGCTTATACTCCTGCTTAATCGATTTAAAAGGGCTCTCTAGGTGTTCATCTGGCAAATAACAAAATAAGACAAGTTAGAAATTGCGCTTATTAAATGTAAATGTGTATCTTTAGCAATTGATACCTAACGTCATCAGACAAACTTGCCAAACTTAATTAAATGAATAAATGTGATTATGCACTTAATATCGCCTTAATTACTAGGCTTAATTATCTTTTACATACCATGCTGTCAGCTTGATGGTAGCCAGTTACCTCACCAAAACAGCGGCAGTGAACACCAAGTCTTGTCTATGCTGGGCTCCTGCTGCAGTTTGAATTCTCTGCAATGTGTCACAATCTTAAACTTCACACAGATTTAATACTTTTTTAACCAGCTACCAGTCTTATTATGGCAGCATGCACATGTTTTAATTGAAATTTGAGTATATAATGGGAAAATAAATAATAGTTTCACTTCTATACTGTAGACTACACCATGAGGTCTCTCAGCTTTCAGAATTCTTTGTTACTGTATTCTGTTTTCACATAGCGGAGGAACAGGAACGTTACAGGAACTTTAACTCATGGCTGACGAACAACCCTGTTCTTCTCCCAGTACCTCTAGGTGGTGTTACAAGTGTCTCCTTTGGGCAGGAAAACACACTTCAGCTCCAGATCCTGCTCTTTAGGGCCAGCCAAATGTCCCTTGATAGCTCCGAGTTGCAGGACTTCACAGCAGGGCTATAGGACTGGCAAGCTCTCTCTCCAAAATTTCAGAGATGTTACAGCCAGTCAGACTCCAGGCCAATCTCTTCCAGGGCTGAGGTGTGAGCTGGCATGAGACACCTTGCTCCAGAGACAATGTCTCATCAGGTGAGACCTACAGAAATGCACTACAGTTTCCTCCTTTTCTGAAAGAGGAAATATTGCAAGAGCACATCTTTTGCCACAGTAACATCAGAAACTAACAGACCAAAACCCAAACTGAATTAATGCAAATCTTATTTTACTACCTCTAAAAAAAAAGCAGTAAAAAAAGAAACATCTCACCTGTTGTAGGGACATCAATTACAGCTCAAGAGAAGACTTCACCTAAGATGAGTGTTTCATCTACAGTTTTCAATGTTTTATGTTCCTCAAATGTAAGGCACAAATAACCTGTAATGTTCACAGGATTTTTAGAGAATGCATTTCCAGATAGCCAGATCTGGTTTGCCCCATTCTCACACTGTCCTGCCCCAATAAAACTTACTCAATGGGAATTTATCAATGGTGCTCACTTCCTAAGTAACCAGAGCAGGGTCCTTTATTTTAATTATTATTGTCATTGTCTTTTATCCAAATTAAATTGTGAACTTAAGCATTTCAACCTTTTCTAAACAAACTGCTTCAATGAAGAGTTTTGATATTTCCAAATGGATGTTTTTAATAAAGGTCATTCTTTTCTTGTGCAAAATTTTGCACTTTTCATTGCTTGATTTAGGACAAAAGAAATGTCAAAATATTTCAGTTTCTTCTGTAAAAGCAGTTCCAAGTTTTGACCAGCTCTATAAACTAGGCTAGCCCTCAACTCCATTTTGAATGCAGAATAGGTAAAGGGCACTGAGAATTTGAAGTGCATTTTGAAGGACAACTCTGCAACATTTTACTCTCATAATCATTGTGACTCATGGTACAGCAAGGACAGCTCTGATCTTTTAAAACACATCCAGAAAAGCTGTTGTGCCTTTTTTTTTTCAAAACCACATCTTTTCAGCATATTTTACAAGTGTTTGAGAACCATCAAAAGCCTTTCTTGATCGAATTTTAATATGACTACTGAAAATTATTTATTGCCTTTTTCTCTGTTTTTCCAGGAATCTTTAGAAATTCTCTTCCTACTAAGCTGGCTGTTTTATCTTACATGAAAGGCAAAAGAATCAAAACGTAAAACAGAGAAGGTTGCCCATTTATTGAACTACAGTGCATCAGAGATTTGCAGAATAGTTAACAGAGGCCAAAGGCATTAGCAACAAATGCAGGCTCCTTTCAGGAGATTCTTTTTGAAATGCGTTTTTCATTAAAGAGAAAATAAAGTTTCCAAAGTGTCTCGTGAGTGATATTATGCAGCAGCATTTAGGGATTCTTTCCTTTAACCAGGAATTCATACAGCATGCTTTCATACAGCTAAGTGGTGCATTTGTATTCTAAAATATTTCTTGTTAAAGAAGGATTCTCAAAAAACTACCACAAAATATAATGAAAACCTATCAAGACTGATCACAATTTACACTGAGCATTTTATATCACTTTGTAGTATATAAGAGATCTACCAGCAAAGTTAAAATACATTTGTACTCACTTCAAGTGTTACAAACATGAATGTTATGTATGGATTTTCAGAAATATTGAAGTCAGGTTGTGTGTTAATACTACTGACATTGTATTCAAAACACCCTGTGGGCACAGTACGTTAGGTCAGCGCATCCTCTCTGTTATTTAGCTGCTGCACCACTGAGAGGAGATTTAGCCAGGTTGTAATTCTGGACAGAATTTGACTCCCAGAAGAAGAAAATTAGTCAATTGAAACTAAATCCTGATAATTAAAATGATATCTACCTCTGAAAACTGCTCAAGATGGTGAAGGATTTGGCTTGGGGATCCTGCTATGTGTGAAGGAAAATACATGATACTCAGCTTCTCTGCTAACTTTCCTCAGGTATTAAATACTTCCCATATTGAAATCCCTTTTCTGTTATTCTGTACTGATCTCTTCAGCTGATGTCCTTGTAATGCATTTTTGTTCTACCTTTGGGTGTTGACATGCTGCACTCTGCAAGGAAATACAAACGGAGAGAAAAACTTCTATTTCATGTCTGCCTCAGCTGAATTCAATGAGATTCCACTAGGAGGAAAAGCTGGCTAAGGATAAGATCAGGCACAACCTTTTGTGTGTCTGCTAGGTTCCTCCTGAACTCTGTGCTGTAGACAAGGATGCCCAGCAGGGAAGGATAAGGATGAGGATAGCATCACAAATGGTGCTGGGACCCCTTCCCCAAACACCATCACTAGTCAGGGAAATACAGTTATGGTTCCCCATCGCCATAGATTGTACTGGCAGTGTCCAGCCACTGATCCACTTTAGGTTTTTCAGTCAACGGGTATTTGTTTTAGAGATCTTGGTCATATAAAGATTTTAGTATGTGGCTTGGATTCGTAGGTCCTGATAAATCTACCCTAGTATTTATCCCTAGTGTCCCAGGCACTTAAGGTCCCTCTGCTCCCCCTTGATTCTCTCAAACACCCTGGAGTTACTCCTGCCACACATAAATGACTGTTCCCAAACCAGTGTATGAAAAATAAATAAAATTTTGGATTGACGAGCACAGAATTTATAAAGTGACCTGACTTTTAGGTTATAAAAAGGGTGTAGAGATATCTCTGTCCTATTTTCTACTTCTCAGATTTATGTATTATGCCTTCTCCCTATTTAAAGCTGCAAAAAGTTCTTTGTGAACCCCAGAAAGTGGCTTGTGCTGCATTAGTTTTCCATACTATGGCCACAAGACCTCAGGATCCCTCAAATACTTTTACAAGATTTATGGAAGGTAGCTAAGAAAAGCAGATTTAAGAGGTTAAATTTACTTTATCCATAGATATTAGAACAATTATTAAGACTTCCACAAATTGAAGCAAATCTGATGCTCTCTAGTGTGCTAGCTATGAATATTGTGATTTGGGAGTAGAAAGATATTCAGGAGATGACTGGGGTCTCAGGAAGCAGGAGTTTAATTCTAAACTCATCTGCAAGTGAATCAACCTAGTGCCTCAGCTAACCATTCAAGAAATAAAAATGGTACATCTCTTCCCCTAATGACATTCAGAAGATAATTTCAAAAAATGTTATGAAATGCTCATGTATAGTTTAATGAAAATCCTAGAATATAAACATATCCCCTAGCTATGACCAAAACTAAACCAAAAAAAATATAATTAGGAAAAAATTACTCTACTTGGAAATTATCTGTGATTTCATTTTTTACACATGACCCATTTATTCAAAACAGAGGAATCCACTATGGAAAGAGAAATGTATCAGGTGAAATTTTAATCAGGCTGTCAAGCTTCATTCTAATTCTCAGGCAGTCTACATGGAGGACAGAAAGGCAAAGGAAACATTAAAACCAATTCTCCTAAAGAGATGGAGAGACAGAGAGCAACAAGCTGTGCTGATATATTAATTATCTATTTATAATATGTAATCTTTTCAACTTCTGTCATGTTAAAATCAACAAAGAATTTAGCTGAAGACAGCCATAAAATGAACTGATTACAGCTTGTGTATAGCAGCGATGAAAGAGCAAATACAAATACACCAGCTATGCAAATGTGAAATGGAACATGACAGAAAGCACAGCCACGGCAAGAGCAGCAGGTAATTGCTGGGCTCCGCAGCTCTCCAGCCAAATCGCCCCTCTGATAATTCCTTTGTTCTGCGACTGGCACATTTTTGGAATATGGGAGGGAGGGGGAGGAAGCAAACTGAGACTTGAAAGCTGGTACAAATGTGTGGAGTGCCAGAGCAGCGAAAGGGCTGGGTGTCAGAGAGCTGAGCCTTCAAGGTACCACCATGCCCAGCAACTGGGAGGAATCATGTCCAATAACTTCATGCGGACAGTGGTTAAAGGTTGACATTTGCCCTTCTAATTCCACTGGAAATTCTCCATGAAGGCAACACACTGAAGTCCTGATGCAGCTCACTGGATTTAGGATGGGAAGATTCCCTTATTCCCGTGAAACTGCTTGGGGTCAGGACCAAGCCTGAAAGCTGTCTGGGTGGCAAATAAAACAGAACATTTAATGCATATATTTGCATGCATAGTTGCTTAAAGGTGCACATCAGCAGTTTCATGAAAGTCCACAGTAGACTTAGGGCAGTGGTCGCAAGTCACTTTGGAAAACAAAGTGCCTGAATCCAAAAAGATAAGCTTCAAAAGTATTACCATCCTCTCTCTTTTGTGCCTTCTGTTTCTCAAGTATTACAACTACACCTGTAACAGCATTTTGCTATCACTTAGTTCAAAAAAAGTTAGAAACAAGACTTCCTGTGCAAGACTGGGGTCTTGTCAGTGAGGCATCACCTTCCTTCACCCTCCCCTCTTACCTGCTTCATGCCCTGGGTCCAGCTCTTGTCCCAGGTCCACATTCCCTGTTTGTCATGATCCCCTCACCCTTCTCTGTTCAATATTAAGCGTCTACACAGCATGGGAATTGATGAGAGCATAATGAAATACTGGTTTGATACCACAACACAGCAAACCCCTAACTTAGCCCTCTGCAATTAAAAATTGTTACTGCCTCAGTAACCTCATTGTGTAGAGCTAGACCCAGCATAAATTAACAGTGATTTGCAACTTGGATAAGTAAACATTAAATGTGTGTCAGGGCCTCTCAGAAGCATAGAGTCATCGTTTAGGCTGGACAAGACCTTTAAGATCATCAGGTCCAACCATTAACCCAACACTGCCATATCTACCACTAAAGCATGTCTCTGAGTGACGTCTCTACACATCCCTTAATTACCTCCAAGGATGGTGACTTCAACACTTCCCTGGGCAGCCTGTTCCAATGCTTGACAACCACTTAGATGAAGATATTTTTTGTAATATCAAATCTAAACCTCCCCTGGCACAACTTGAGGCCATTTCTTCTGGTTCTATCACTTGTTACTTGGGAAAAGATACTGACCCTCAGATGGCTACAGCCTCCTTTCAGGGAGTTGTAGAGAGCAATAAATTCCCCCTTGAGCCTCCTTTTCTCCAGACTAAACACCCCCAGCTCCCTCAGCTGCTCCTCGTAAACCTGTGCTCCAGACCCTTCCCCAGGTCTGTTGCCCTGTCGCTCTGGTTTTTCTACTGTTCTGTGTTTTTACTTTTGTAGTAGAAGTTCTCATGCAGTTTCGATAAACATAGCTCTTGTTTTCCTAACCGGCCTAGGATGTTTTCTGATCTTCTAGATTATTGTTCATGCCTTTCTCCAAGGCGGAGAAAGATGATGGACTATGTTCCTATCCTGTAAAATTGCAGAGGTGTTAACCTCATCTACCAATGTGTGATTGTTTTAAGAGAGGTATAAAAAGGTGAGAATAAAGGAGGGCAGGGTCCTTGGCCCTGCTGAGTGGTCCTGACCTGCTGTCTGAATCTGCGTGTTCGTGTCCGACACTGCGACATGTTGCCCTTCTCTGGACACACTCCAGCACCTCAGTGTTCTTCCTGAACTAAGGGGCCCAGAACGGGATGCAGCACTTGAGGTGTGGCCTCACCAGTGCTGAGAACAGAAGGAGGATCAGGTTGCAAACCATATGCTCCTGTCTGTATTTATTGCTCCTTCAAGTTCATTCTTCTTCAGTGCTTGACTCTCAAATTATTTATTGTGAGGTGTCTATTATACAATGCAGGTATGAGATTGTTCCATACTGTGTTCACTATGCATATTTTGGTATATATTTTTTTAAGATTTCAGGTTTAGCTCAGGGTTTGCTCATCTTTCCCCTCTTCCGTGTTCCAGTGGCTCCAGTGTAGTCAGACACTCCAGCACATGCTAAGCTTTTAGAACATTAGTTAAGCCACTGCCATGGGGTCAGCCTCATGCTCAAAGCTCAGCTTCACTCAAAGAAGTGAAGAAATTAGTCACAGATTTAACTCTGTGTAGTCAAAAGAAGGGAATTAACACCAGTATAACTAATTTTTCCTCCAGCATAAAGCTGAACATGTACCCCATGCTTTGGTAGATGGGAAATTTCAGAGGTTTGTTTAGTGGGGGAGTTTATTAATTTCTAGGATGAAGAGAGCTCTTTCAGGTTAGGGGAAAAATATTTCCAAATTTAAAGGATAAATTATTAATCTTTTGATATTCAGAAATCTCTGGAATTATTTTTTTTTTAGCTTTAAGATAAAAAGTTCTATAGGGCAACGCTAGAGAGTTCTGTTCCTTTGGGACATCCTGAATAAAAGCAGGAGTTGTGTGTTTCTGCTGCTATAACTTGTACACCATCTGGCAGAGTCAGATATCAAACCCAGACTGTCTTTGATTTCAGTGGGAGAAAGTAAGAAGAAAATAGCCTTTGGCAGAGAAATTAGATCTGTAACTTAAATATTTCCCGGAATCACAAAGCACAGAATTTCACATCTCATGGAGAAAGGATGTGAGCTGAGGTGTTGTATATCCCAGATAGATGCAGTAATCTCTGCCTTACAGCCAGATGATGGGTGATCAAGAACTGATTTTAGGGTGATACTTCTCAATTTTTTTTTTTTGAGTAAACTTAAACGGATATATTTTTAAAAATTTTTGTGAATAAATACTGCCAAAAAAAGTCACAATATCCTGAGCAAATTTTAGTGAGATCTAAAAGTTTGGAACCTTAAGAATTCAGATAGTTATTTTTTCAAATGTTGAAAGTGCCACAATAAATTATCTGGATTTGCTTCTATGCAAATACGTATGTATCAACTTGTTTGTTTCTTTGGTTTCTTTTTTTTTAAATAAATTCCAACATCCATGTGGAGAGTGGAAAGGAATTCTGTGTTCCTTTGCCATAGCCTGAAAGAAGAAATCAATTCCTAGTTTCCCCTATTTCAGGAAATAAATTTCTCTTTCACAAAAAAATTATTTCTTTTCCACCCAAAAAATACTTTTTGCCAGCATTTCTACTCTAGACAGATGGAAACAGGACTCATGTTGCTGCCAGAGGCATCTGCTAGAGGGCTACACTTGGGGTGCAGAACTCAGCTGTTCTGAAATGAAAGATTATTACATCAATGCAGTGGACAATCTGTAACTGCCTTGCTTTATTTCAGCTGGAAATTTTTGTGTCACAATCCTGTCTTCCTTTAGTCCATTACAAATAATCCTTCATTACACAAACATCAAATTAAGATAATGTGAAAGAAACTAATCAATGGCTTTCTGATTACCTCATTTTGGTCCAAACTCTATTCTCCCATACCTTTTCAGACACTGCAAGTCACTCTAACCAGTATCTACTGAGAACAGCCTTTTACCAAATTTGACTGACCTGACCACTTAATTTTAAAGTACTCACCTGCAAGTTAGCTCACATCACACAGAGTTGGACCAGTATGACCTGAGAGTTAATCTTGCATTAGGAGATGTCCTCTGATGGTGCTACCCAGAAAAGGGAGAATGAAATATGGCACAATCACACCAGATTATCAGTATGGCTCTAAATGTCTGGGGCCAAGGTTGCTAAAGGACTCTCATGCTCAGCCTATGTCCATAGTCACACATTTTCCTGCATCCTTCACATGCTGCTGTTTAATTTTCCTCCTTAAGGAAGGATTTTTCCAGTGCATGGCTTGCAGATGCTTTTCCACTTCCAAATTCCTTCCATGTGTAGAGTTTTGTTTTTTCTCAGTATTGACATTTCCATGCTTTCAGAGCTGGCCATACAAGATTTGCAATGTGGGATCAGGTGAAATGCTGGCCTTATCAGCGTCTTGATTCCTGAAGGAATGAGGTGCACTGGGCAGTTACTCAACAATTTCAGAGAAGAAGGGCTGAGTGTTTTGTTCTTTGGGGTGTAAAGTAGGGGAGCTGCAAACCTTCTCTCTTTCTAATAGTGATTGACAAACTTGATTCATGTGGATCACACTGATTTTTATCTAATGACAGTATTTGGTTCCATACAAACATATATTGTTCCTGTGGGAGTTTTGTGTTTGTTTGGGTTTTAGCTCAGTTTGTTTTTTGTGTTGTTTTTAATTTGACTTTAACAAAATGAAACACAGAAAACGGGCAAACAGACGTGTCCTTGAAGATCTGAAAGCTCTTTGAACTAATTTGGCTGACTTTACATGTTAATAAGTCTCAGTTGTGAAGGCAATATCAAGTAAACAGAAAGCAGTAATATCTTGAATTACTATCTAGTGGGCAAGTAAACCAAGCATCTACCACACAAACTCTTTAAATTCATCCATTTCTCCATCCTGATATTCATATCTGAATCTCAAAGGATTTCCCCAGCCTTTAGTCCTTCTTGATTTTCACATTCGTTTAAAAGCTACTTTTCTGAATAGACTCTCTTCTTCTCATTTTGTTATAAAAAATGAAAATAAGTATAGGCCTTTGAGGAATGAATAAACTGTTATTAGACGTAAGCGGAAAAAAATAGGTTGTTGTAATAACTGCTTAAAGAGAGCAGATTGCCTAAGTATGCAATAGGAAATGAAATGAAAGGTAACAAGATTGTTTGATTGCAAGTGACCTCAAAAACAACATCGGAAGAAAAGGAATCTTCATCAACTTACATTATAACAAAATCACACATTCATTCCTTCATTTTCAAGTGCTTATCAGCCTATTAAATCATGGGAAGGATATAGATTGCAGAATTATCATGTTACTTCACAGTATTTTTGACCATTTTTCCTAAATTGGGCTATTAGCATTTTATGGGATTCCAGTGTGTGTGACTTGCACTTCTGTTAAAAGGCTTAGGGACATAGGTTATGTGGTGGTTTGACCTGGGCTGGATGCCAGGTGCCCTCCAAAGCTGCTCTATCACTCCCCTACTCAACAGGACAGGAGAGGGAAAATTTAATGAAAGCTCATTAATTGAGATAAGGATGAGGAGAGACAACTCACCATTTACCATCACGGGCAAAACAGACTCCACTTGGAGAAAGTAATTGAATTTATTACTAATCAAAATCAGAGTAGGATTATGGGAAGTAAAAGCAATCCTAAAAAACACCTTCTGACTACGCCTCCTTCCTTCCCAGTCTTAACTTTATTTCTAGTTCTCTACCTCCTGCCCCTCCCTGCCCCGAGCAAGTGGATTCATGGAGAAAGGAATGGGGGTTACGGTCAGTCCGTCACACGTTTTTTCTGCTGCTGTTCCCTCCTGGGGTGAGAAGCCCTTCCCCTGTGCAGCAGGATGTTCTGCCTAGAACATAACTCACACAATGTCTTATTTGCAAGGCTATCAGTGTGGGTTGAGAGAGGGTGTGTCGGGCTGGTTTGGTGTTGAATTTTGCCAAAACCAGTCTGACTCATTAACCCCAAAGTTAAACATCCTGGTAGTGAAGTAAAGATGTGGCATGTAAGGTAAAATATCCTTATCTAAAAATGCCCAGATGACACAGATGACCTGGAGACATATGATTGACAGTCAATCACTATAAAAGTCTAGTTCCACTTTCAAACATCAGGTGCTTCTAACAAATCCCTTCTTGGAGTGTGCATGAAGACTCCTGCCTTGGCTGGGGATGCGCCTCCAGGCCCCTCACCGTCTCTGGTCAGCTCAGCCTTAGTCAGCAGCAGCTGACTGGAGTCCTGGAGCTGCCTGGCGCTGACTGTTGGACACGGGGAAAATTCCAGCAGCTTCTCACAGAAGCCATCCCTGTAGCCCCTTCCGCTACCAAAACCTGAAATAGAATTTGTGTTTTGACACCAAATGAAAATTCTAGGGGGAAAAAAGCTCCTCTAAGTAGTCAGAAATTGCACATTGTTACCTGAATAATACAGTCTTAATAAAGAAGGTGGGGTGCAACTTCTGCTTAAATTTACCTCGTTATAGTTGTGTTGAGAGACAGTCTGTAGCCCCCTCAGTATACAAGACTGGTTAAAGCACTCCAGGAAAAAGGAGATAAACATTTTAAACTCACATTTTAAGCTCTCCCATCTCATCTTTTTAGGAGAGAAATGCCACTAGCACCAGAATAGTCATGGGCAAGAATATTATTTCTGCAGTTCGAGCAAACAATAGGGACAAAAATAACCTTATTTTTTACTTTTGTGTTTAGAAAAAGTGAATTAAAAAACCCAAACAGGTTTCTTGTTTCAGTTTCCCTTTCCCAGCTGAGCATCTCAGCTGTAAGCAGATTCCTTCTTCTTTGTTCTCAAAGCTAGGAAAGGCTTTCCAAGATAAAAGCAAGCAATCATTGGGACTGGCACCATGCTCGAGGTCATGAACACAGGAGGATGATCTGGAGAGCACTGAAGTCAGCCCATGCCCTGCAGGGTCTGCTCAGGTAGGTCTCCCCCAGCTCCTCAGGCTCAGGAGTGCAAGTTATGAGTGACTGTCACACGCTGCCCTGCCTTCAGCTGTGAGAGAGTGAGATAACCCAGATCTGAATGTACCCTGCAGGCACTGTTCCTCTTCATTTTGTTATTCCTTATACTTTTAAGTGCATATCATTAAGCAGTGAGTCTCCAGAGAGCTGTAGTTAGTATTTCTATTTTTTTTCTTTAAATCAAATTATCTCCTAACTGCTGTATCATGAAATTACACAGTGCTACAAAATAGAAAGCTAGTTTGTGCAATACACATTTTTAAGAAAGAAAAATGATTAAGGAAGAAATAGAGCTGCAATCATTTCCCATCTACCTAATGATGGTGTTGTGCTTTCCCAAGGGCCCTTGTCACCTGTTCTGATTCACTAACTCTGACACTTTGCGTGCAACCACAAACAACTAAAATCAATGGGAAATGGAAATGTCCTGACAAGGCCAAATTGAGCCCACCTAGGCTGTCAATGATTTCTTCACCCTTATTAATGCCGTGTGAATGTTCCTAGGTGCACAATGGTCAATCACACAAAAGCAGGGCATTACAGAGCAATGCAGAGCCCTGGAGTCAGGCATCCTGCAGTACATCAGGGGAGCAAAAGACCTGGGAATGGGATCTAATGCAACCAAGAGCTGGGCTGCAGAGCTGTCTTGCCATTCAACATGTCACTGAAGACAAGAGTGTACCTTGTATACTATTTGTAGATAGCCAGCTAACCTCTCTCTTTGCACCCTACTCCAAATATTCACTTAAAGCTACTTCAACTTTTCATTTAGTCTTTTAATGTGCTGATATTGTATGTAGGGTTTTTATGGGGATCCACAACAGAAACGAGTATCCATCACTTTATTTTATTCAGGTAAGTGTCAAGCCCTGTGAAATATAGTAATTTAGGAAGGCAGGCCTTGGATCTCCTCTTTATTGTGCCAAATGGAATCTCCATATTCATATTTTGGAAAATTTAAAACTTACTAATTTGCCTTTTAAATTTTTCCTAATTAAAAAATAATATGTTTTAAAAATCAGCTCTTTTACACTTCTCTAATTAAATTTCCACAGGATATTTTTTGGTGGGAGAATTCAATTAGGTTTTAATTTTAGTAATCAAAAAAGCATTGGTGCTTTGAGTATTTGATTTTTAATTTAAAAATTTGACATGGCATTCCAATTAAAATGTTCAACAGTTGCATTGTAGCATAAAAAGTCTATTACATCTGGTAATCAGGAGAATCCAATGACCATAAAAAATGCAAACAGTATTTCAAGAACCCTCAGGTAATAACCATATTTAGCAAAGACTAAACGCTTCAATTACAGCTGCCTATAGCAGCTCTGATCACTCAGAACCCATGGCAGCAAGTGGAAACAACTCTTTACCTATCTCACCTTTGGATAAGGCTGCACCTTGAAAATGCCACCTGAACTCAGGTTCCAGCAATATAACCAAGACTGCCAGAGGCAGCATCAAAAAGTGTTGACTGTTTCCCGTTCATGCAACCTCACATAAAACCCACCAAAAAAAAGGAACCATTTTCAATTCTAATAAGAAGAATTAATAATTATTAATAGCTAATAATTATTAATTCTAAGAATTCTTTTTAAGAATTAAAGCACCTACACGTAAAAATTTAATGCTATTTATGATCCCACATCAAGAGGTGCACAACCTTTCAGACAATTGAAATGCAGGAGCTTGAATGTGCCAAATCCACAAAATGAAGAAGGCAAA
Source organism: Eulacestoma nigropectus (assembly GCA_013397775.1). Taxonomy (NCBI): domain Eukaryota; kingdom Metazoa; phylum Chordata; class Aves; order Passeriformes; genus Eulacestoma; species Eulacestoma nigropectus. The sequence goes on from VZTE01006652.1 coordinate 802,550, forward strand.
TGGATCCTGTAGAGTCAAAGCAAATTAGGAATACAAAAATATTGTTTCAGTTTTCAGCAGCTTGATCATTTATGTAATAGACCAGTACCTTGTCAGTGGCCACCACAGGCTGGGCTTATAACAAATGTATACAAAGCAACCCTAAGAGTATTTTGGTCCCTAAGGCCTTAGTCATTGTCATAATGGATCACAATTGGCTCCATCTAGTCTACTGACCTGCCTCTGACAGTGACAAATGCCACTGAAAGAATCCAATATTGTCATTGCTCCCAACAAATTGTATGGCATTTTAGAAGAATTGTATCTGTCTGTCTTGGCTTTTGTTTGTCCTCCAGCGCTAAACAACATAATATTCCTGTGTTAAATTTTTTCCATTTTCCTTTAAATGCCAACTTCACTATGTACTTTTCATCAATCACATGATTATTACACTTTCTTTTTGGAGCTCCTTTGCTACACATAACATTGCATGACACAGACAGCAAGGCACGAGGTCAGGTGCACCTGCATGCTTAAACACATGCTATGGTGCAATGGGGAAAAAACCACAGCCAAAAAACTTGTCAAAACAGTCCAGTTTTGTTCTTTTTTTTAATAAAGACTGATATCATGCACTGAGAAAGGAACTGTGATTCAAACCATGTCAACAGCTGAATTCAGACTCTAACCTTGTACCCGACCAGGATGATGGGTAAATGATACCTGCTGTGAGTGTGCATGACTTTGCTGAAGACACTGGAGAGGCAGCTGAGAAAAGGTGTTAGATTAGCTCTTTGGTGGTGGTTAATAGAGGAAATTCAAAAGACCAAAAAAAAAAAATAGAGAGTAATTAAGATGAAAATAATAGAAAACACAGAGCCCAGTGGGACTTCTTGTCTGCAGCTCTCTGCAAAACAGTGAACACCACAGGGGCAGATTTGGGGGAAATGGAGAGAAGCAATGATAGCAAGAAGGCAAATTTTACTTTTTTCAGATCTAAAAACTATTGGAAATAAAGAGGGGAAAGGTTTTCAGGAAAGCAAATAGATCCAAAGACTCAAAAATGATGAGACAAGTCAGATAGCAAACCAGAATAAATGGAATTTTAATTAAAATAAATATGACACGGATCTAAACAGGCCCTGATGAGGTAGTCAGCCAAGGACAGATAGGCTCAGTGCTCGCCTGAGTGTGCTCAAAGACTGGGATAGTAACTGGAGTCAGTCCAGTTACAGCAAGGTAGAGTAATTTATAGAGAATGAGAGTCCTTATCCCTTGCATTACACTCCTGCTGCTCAGTAGGGAGGGGAGGACAAGGCAAACAGGCTGCAAAATCAATGTGTGGTGAGAGCTGAGGAGCCCCCGAGCCTTAGCCCAAGTTTCTGCAGCCCAGGTGACACAGAGCACACACTTCAGCACCCACCAGCCCCGCTGCAACTACAGCTCACTGCCTGCAAGCACAGCCAGATTAGATCCACCAGAGGTGCCAGCGGGGAGGTGTGGCAGGAGTGAGAGCTGAGAGGAGAGGTCTGTGTCCGAAACCTGCTGTGACATAACTCCCACAGGGCTCCTAGCGGGATGCACAACCTGAGTGTCACCCCACATTTCGTACACCAGTGGCTGTTTCTACTTGTTACAGCTACAGCTGTTGTAGGGGTGAAAGGCTGAAGCCCACCCAGCCCCTGCTCTTGGCACCTGAGAAAGCTCCATCAAAATTAACAATCCATATTATGCTGGAGGAGCATCCCCGTTTCTCTGCTCTCACACAATCTCTGTAGTAGACAGAGAAAAAGAGCAGCTGCTGTTTTAAGGAGTGAATATGAAAAGGGATAAGCTTAAAAGTCTAACTTGAAATTTAATAACAAACAAGAAAAAAGCCGCCAAGAAGATTGAACAAAAGTTGAAAACAGGCTTAAAAATAAAGGAGCAAGCAAAGCAATCATTTACAAACCAAATGAAGAGGGGAATAGATAGATAAATTCTGAATATTAATGAGCAATCAGAAATAGGGGGGGAGAAAAGAGGATCTAAAATAGGTCTATTTTACCACAGGCAAAATAATGTACAATGTTTCAATCTCCCCAGTTAAATTATAGAATAAAAAGGAACCTTAATAAAATATCAGTGTGTAAATCTCTCTCCAAACCACCCACATGCTGACTGCTGCTGGAGATAAATAGGTACAATAACAGGTAGAAGGCAAGATGCCACTGCCACAAATGCAGTCAGGTTGATTGTTTTTCTGTGGACAGTAGAGAAGGTATTTTAATAAACACAAACCAGGAAAATTAGTACAGCTGAGCTGACCAGCAGAACAATTTTCAAGAAAGTGAGATTACACTGTGCACAACCCCCAAGGGGTTGGATGCGTAGAAAAGACACTAAATAGACTTGCTGAAGTGCTTTGATATTTCCAGCCAGGAAGCTCTCCATTTGCTGGTGGCACTGAAGGATGGTTGATGCATACAGGGTCCAGCCTAAAAAGCCACACTTTCCTACATAATTATGGCAGGGAGACTCCTAAGAGAGAATAGGACAAAAAAAAATTTTTTTTTCTCCTTTCATCATTTTATTTGGGTTGGGTTACGTTATTTAAGGGTGTCCTGAGGACTTTTGGGGCTTCTAAGTAGTTCCTGCTGTAAACAATGTTTCTCTCTTTTGTTCCTGGGCTGGAGCAAACCTGGAACTTCACATATAAAATGCTCATGAGGCATTCTGCAGTTCTGCTTGTTAGATCCTTAGGGCACTGTGTGCACTTATAAGAGAGAGCAGGAGAAGAACCCATGTGGAAAGGCTTTGATGTCTTGTGCCGAGACTCCACGTACAATCTGATATGTTAATCATGGCATTAGTCACTGTGAAGTGAGGAAAAAATTTTTTTCTACTATAACGAATATATAGCTTCCTGGAAGTGGTTGCACGATCCAGGCTTTTCTCCTGGCTCACTCAGTCCTATCAGTGCCGTGCTGCTGTAATTTGTCTCACTGGGCAGCCTACTTATTCCTCACTGTGGGAAATCAGGATTCTCCCTCCTCTGCTGGCAGAACAGCACTCTGGAAATAAAAAGAGTGTTGTCAAAGGCTTCAGTTCAAAGATCCTCCTGGTGCAAAAAATGAGGATTTCTCACTGCCAGCATATCCTTGTCTATTGCCCTGCAACCTATCAGGGACCAGGGCAAAGCTTTGAACTTCAGCGATCCTCTCCCGAGCACAATTTCTGCAGCCTGAGCTGAATGAGAGATGACACTGCCTCTGCTTTTTTTTCTCTTGTTGCTTTCCAAAAATAATTCTCATGAAAGGTCACGGATGAAGGTCTAGGAAAAAATACTGCCCAGACCTGCAGTGAAATTTTCCCAGCTGGCAGGCAAGGTCTGGCCCTAGTGCGTTCTGGTGTCCCCCAGTCCTGGACAGCCATGAGACTTTCTGGTATCCCTGCACTCCCAAGAGAACTTTAGCCATTTTCTTCTCCTCTGGAATCCTTTAGTTAACGTAAGAAACAGGATAATAAGAACTCATGAAGATGTGATCCAGGGCCTGAAAGTTCACGTGTTCAGATGGCTTCTCCCTAAATATTGATAGGCATCCTACATTAATTTCTTGTAGACCGAGCAATATGAGATAAGTAATACAGAAAATAATCCTGCAGAGGATAAGGGACAAACCACCGTATATTGCACAGTGAAAAAGAAATATTTTCATTCTTTTTATCATCCTGAAATTGTTTTTTGAAGACTCTAGCTCCAATGAGAGACTGCCTTCTTGCTCAAGGGAATTTCAAATTAGCAGTCAGTTAAACTCTAAGAGCTGTTTCTCCTGGGAATAAACATTTGTTTTGTTTATCTCCAGCCAGCAGCTAATAGCACAATAATGATCCAATCCCCAGATCCCTTTGGCTGGAAACTGATACCTTAATCTCTGCATTGCAAGTCTTATCAGCCTTTGTTCCTATGCAGTTTGAACATTTCCTTTGTACCCTCCATGCCCCCTGCAATGAAAGACTGTCACAGATTCTGGTTATCTTTACCATGAGTTACCTTTCCCTGACCCCATTCACTTCTTTCTCACAAATATCACCTTTGAACTCTTTTCTTCTGGCCTCTGTATGACTGTTACTGAAGCCCAGTGTTACCGTTAATTTTGCTTAACTTTCTCTGTTGTTCACTATCCCAGTGGAATGGCATTACGTTTGATTCAATGATCAAGACAAACCAGTCCTGCTGTTACCCTGCCTTTACCCAGCTGCAATCAACAGAAATGTGTAAGCAAGCACAAAGTGGACATTTCTTTTGAATCTCAAACCACATTGAACTTCCTCATGCTACCGATCAGATCCAATAGTATCTCAACGAGAGAGAAAATTAATATTCCTGAGGGTGGCCTTCGGGCATCCCTAGGGGCTACCATTCTTTAGATTAGCAGTCCAGACATATTGGGTAAGGATCCAGTATGTTCTAGTCACATTTAGGGAATTCTTAGCAGAACTGAATCAAAATCAAGCTTCCTGTCAAGGTTTACTCATCACTCCATCATATGTATCAAAGCGTGGAAGTAATACTGTGAAACAGTGAAAGCTCACACAAAGAAAAAACACAAAATTAAAAGTGAATACATCTATTAGAAAATATCCCACATTCTTCCCTGTATACAGACCTAAGTACTTATTTATCCTACACATCCTACACAGCTTTAGCACTACATTTCTATTTCAGAGACCATCCTTCTCTCATTTATCCTCCTTCTGCACCCTCAGTTGTTGCAGCTGTTAGATCTGGTAACATGATGCATAAGGGATAAACAACATGGGATAAAATAATAACATAATTTTGCCTTCCTCAAGATGCTTCACCAGTTTGTTTTACAGACATGCCACTAATTTGACCATCTAATTAGAGCTGGCTTGTTAGATAAACAAAGGTTAGTGATTTTTACTTTACCTCATACACTTCTACTTTACAACATACAGTGCTTGTATCCATGGTCATTCAGAAGCTGTTATGCAAATATCACTGATTTTAATTAATAACAAGGATTTTCTTCTCTATTTAAGCTTTTTTTGTTTCTCAGTAGGTTTAGATTTTCCCAGTATCTATATCTCAGTAATAAAATTACAGACAGACAGGAGATGTGGCCACATTTATCCCACAGTATGCCATCCACCCATTTGTGTCATATGACTCCAAAAAACTGAAGTCCATTGGAGCCTAATTTTGTCTAAAATAAAGCAGAATGAGAAGAAGCCTCTAATGGAAGCATAAAGCTTTGAAGAGACCATAAATGAGTCACACACCAGACAGTGGCATTGCCCAGGAATGCAGATAGCTGCATGATAAAAGGTTGCAGTGCATTCCTCATTGTTTTACCTCAAAAGGAAATGTACTCAGAAATGAGTCAAGAGCACAGAAACCAGCAATCTAATGCAAAACTAATGCCAGATTTCCTTAAAATGCAAACCAAACCTCAGCATACCTGACCAGGTAAATGCCATTTCTAGTTACAAGTTTACCATTTTTATGGTAGTCAGAAGATCATTAAGGTTGAGACTTTTGGATCAGATATTTCCTGATGTTGGAGGAGTAAAAAAATTGCAAGGGAAGAACACAATGAGCCTTTTTTTTTTTTTTTTTTTGTAAAGTGGAAAAGTAGATCTACCACATTCGCTTTAATTGCACATCAGTTCACCCGAGAAGAAAGAAGCAAATCTATTGGACCATATAGAGTTTACTTATTCTGTTTGGCACTTTTAAAATTATTTATTTCTGCCTTTTGGACAGAAAAAAAAATCAAAGTGTGCTGCTTGAAGCAATTTTGGTCCAAAATTCTTCGTAAAATACAGGAATAGCAGGAATAGTTCGAGAATTTTAACAATCTCAGCTCTTCCTTTCTTTTCCTCCTTTTTCTTCCCTCTCTTATTTGCAGTTATTGCTGGTTCGAGCCCAAGAGCCCAGCAAAGCACCCTGCCTGGAAACCAGCACTGAATAAAAGTGAACCTGACTGTCTATTTCAACAGCCCAGCCTGAGAGAATTGCAAAGGATATAAAGCAACTCAGCTAATGGAAAATAAATCAGTCATTTAAAGTCCTTTCTGTTTTAGCAACTGCAAGTGTTACCCACCAGCAACATGGCTGAGGGCATTCTTTTTAACAGCACTATGTGCTTGCAGCTGTTTGCCAGACTCTGAGGTGATTCTGGGATGGCTCCTTTGCCACACTCAGGGGCTTTCTGCCATTCACACCTGTGGAACTATGGTAAACTGGTGAAAAATGCCACCAGCTCCAAGTAGGGAGCAATCCTAACTGGCTCACACACTGGAGAAGAGGGTGTAATGACTTGCCTTGCATTTGTTGCCTTGTATTTCAGCCAGCTCAAGATGCTTGGCCTCAGTGGACTTGCTCAGCCCTGTAATGGGATTAAGCTCCTATTTACACTGCACACACACTGAGCTTGTGGATTTCTGAGGTGGCTCCAAATGAGCTGCCCAAGGGTCAGGCTGAGAGGAAGGCGAAAGCAGCCTCTGATGGATGGCCACCAGCTCAGTCTGGCAGCCCTCAGCTCTGCCCCACACTGCGGGGATGCACAGAGAGCTGGCTTGTCATCCGCATGGCCTGTCTGGGAGAGGACAGCTTAAATAGGGCTGGCCTGGAGTCAGGCAGAGGGTCAGTGCAAAAGCCAAACAGCAGATTTCCTGCCTTATCCACATGCCTTTCCTCTCGTGGACCACAGAGAGCCCCACTGTGAAGGCATTTTTGCTGAAGTGCTTTGCCCCATCCAAATAAACCCAGCTTGACACATGTTCAGTGGGGGTGTGGGCAGGGAGAGACTCGAGAGGGAAACGGTGGGTGGTGGAGGAAATGGAAAAAATGAGGCAATACCAGGAGAATTTGAGGGCATAAACATGAAAGTAAACCCAGTGCCCGCTGGCAGAGTGTGAGGTGCAGTGGGTCCCTGAGGGGTCACGGAGTTGTGCTGCGTTGCCTGACACGTTTGTCCCACGGTGAACAGCACTCGCTGGGACGATGCAGCTTTGATCAGGAGGATGCTGCGGCGGCAGAGGAACAAGGAAACATGGGTCAGAGACATGATGATCTCTGCTGCTCTCCCGTGGAGTACTGCACTGATCTAACAGTTGCATATGTCTCACTTCACAGTGACTGAGAAATTAAAATGTGGTCTACCACATGCTTTGAAAAATGCTCACATAGGAATATTGTGCTAGGTTTGGCTGGGGTAGAGTTAATTTTCTTCCCCCTAGCTGGTATGGAGCTGTGTTTCATATTTGTGCTGAACACAATGATGACAATAGAGATGTTTTTGCTATTGCTGAGCAGGGCTTGCACAGAGCCAAGGCCTTTTCTGCTTTCCATACTGCCACGCTGGCGAGGAGACTGGGGCTGCATGGGAGGCTGGGAGGAGACACAGCCAGGACAGGTGACACAAAGTGACCAAAGGGATATTCCAGACCAAATCACATGCTCAGTATATAATATAGGGGGAAGAAGGAGCAAGGAAGGGACATTTGGAGTGATGGTGCTTGTCTTCCTGAGTTACTATTAGACAAGATAGGATGCTGCTCTCCTGGAGCTGTCTGAACATCTGCCTGCCCATGGGAAGCAGTGAATGAATTCCTTGTTTTGCTTTGCTTGCATGAGCAGCTTTTGCTTTCCCTTTTAAACTTTCTTTATCTCAACCCATGAGTTTTCTACCTTTGACCCTTCTGATTCTCCCCCGATCCCACTGGTGGGGGAGTGAGAGAGAGGCTGTGTGGAGCTTGGCTGCTGGCTGTGTTTAAGTCATGAAAAAAACAGAGTCAGAGGGGAGCAGTGGCCTCGATTCCCCTTCACCTGCTGGTCAAGGCCAGGAAGGAGCTTAATATCAGTGAGAGCTGGTGTAGGAGTATGGAAGCAGATGGATTAAAATGCCTCAGTCCAGTTAAAGTATTGAATTTGATCTTTGCCTTAGACTAGTGCAGTTTTTCAGTGAACTCAGCTGTACACATGCCCCTGATCAAGCAGACAGGGAAAGCAGAGGTCTCTGAAAGTCCTCTGTGACTCAATTATAGCAAGGGATGTGCCTGAGCCATGGTAGTTCAGTGGGCTCTCGTGCCCCAGTGCCTATGGGCTCCATAGGGGCTCAGTGCAGGGGGGTGGGGAGCACAAAAAAGGCCAGTTTCTCTGCTGATAGACCTGAGCAAAGTCCCAGCATAGAGCAAGGAAGTAAAGTGCAAAGCAATATCTTTGTTTTAAGACGAGTGAATGAATTAAGGGTTCTCTTTCCCAAAGCAGGGAGATTTCTCCCTGAGCTCATTTGAGTCTGCATCTGCATTGCAAGAAAGACAGCAGAAAGGTCTCACGTGCTACCAACAGGACCTGTCCTGTTTCTGCAATGCTCTATCCATGGAATAAAACCTGCCAGAGAGATGATTTATCAGCAGGAGTTTTACATTCATTGCTTGGGCACTTGAGCATACAATAAACCATGCCTCTGACTCCTTGAATGAGCACGACACAGGAGGTCAGATGGTAACTGGAGTGCCTGTACCACATTCCTTCCCCATTCCTGAGACAGTGCAGCTGCTCTGACTGCCCTGCCTTGACACTGGCTATATCTTTCAATTTTATCCCAGCTCTGTGTTTCTATTCCTGGCATTTGTTTGTTTTGTTTTTGCTTTTTTTTTTTTTTTCCTGTCAGAACTTACAAAAAAAGTTATCTGCATATCACTCTGCAGAATCTAACTTTAAACATGAATTTCTGGAGCATCTTCCCAAATGTGTCGTCCTTCCTTATTTACACAACCCCCACTAACTCAGTCAAACAATTTAGCTATAAATTACAGATTTCTGCAAGCTTCCAACACTGCATCTGCTGGATCAATGTCCTGTGGGAGAAGAATATCAATAACTAGCATTAAGGTTTGATTTGTAAACACAGCTTTAAAGATGGTTGAAAAATGGGCTTTGTCTGGAATTCCTAAATCTTTCCACCACAACCTGTCCCACAAGCTCAAACTTAAGTTCAAGCACTGAATATTTTTGGGGAAGACTGCTCCTCTCTGAAAATGTGGTACTCTTGCCTTCTTGTTTAAGCGTGAGTTTCTTGTATTTCATATGCGACGATGCAATCCCTCTCCTTGGGAGAAAGGAGGCAATAAAGTTGGACAGAAACAGATTTTATTTGGATGGGAACTTGAGCCTGAGGTGGTTATTTGATCTGGACATTTTCCTCCACAGTCCTTCTTTCCTGTTGGACAACATGGTTTGTGATATACCCAGGTCTTTTCTCTTGGGGAAGAAAAGTGATACATTATGGATTGCATATTCTAATTAAGAAGCATAGCTCAGAGACACAAGTGGATCACCAAATAACTGATAAATTTAATTGTATAAGACAGTAATAATTTCCAAGTAACCAAATTGTCTGGGGCTTTGGGTACTTAGCTGTTCAAGAACATTTCAAAAATTTTCATGGCAAATAGAAGATTTTCTCTGTTATTACATGGAAATAATGAGCCTAATTTCCATCAGAGTTCTAGCCAAAGAAAAAGAAAAGAAAGGAAAAGAAAGGAAAAAAATGATGGCAACCTTAATAGTTTCCTTAGATGGTAAATCAAGAAATATCTAACTTCTGCTCAGGTAAATTGGAAGCATTTTTTGGAGAGACTATTGAAATGCTAATGTTAGGGATAAAATAAAACTGTTGCCTCCCTCAAAACAGAATCTGGCATGAGCAGTGGATAAAAGGGATTATTACACTATAGTTACAAATGCAGCCTGTATCACAGATATTTGCCTCTAGTAGAGAAAGGATTTGGTACATTGAAATATAGTAACACAGGTCTGAAATGGAATCAGCTCATCCCTCCTGATGGAGTAACTGAAAAAGTATCTTTGCTCTATAGAAGGGAAAATGAACCAGAACTGGTCACAGACCATATTCCATTTCTGCTCTGGGATGGTGCCAGGTCAGATTGGGATCCTCTGGTTCATTTGTTCTTTCTTTTACCCCCTGGCCCAGGGCAGGGTGCTGACGGTGTATCAGACACGCCGCACTGAGCAAAGTGTGATGGCTGCAGATTATACAGGTGGTGAGTGAATTGGAGACAGGGTGAAAGCAAATAGGTTTAGAGCACAGAGTAACAAATCTTTCCAAGAGTTAGTAAAGGATTTGGTTTTAATCAATTAAAAGTTAGGTGTGACTGAAATTATTTGCGTTTTTAATAACAACAATTTGAGATTAAAACAAGCACTCTAACAATTTCTTTAACTTTTAATAGAAATTATCTTTGTTAATGTTTCTTTGTGGCAGCTACAACTGGAGACCTTGAGTATTGAGCTGACGAAAAAAACCTCTGAGTGAAATTTATTAGAATCAGGCTGTAAACAGAAGCAGGACAGACTAATTGTTTTCATTTTTCAAGGAGAGAAACACCAAACTGTGGTCCTCTGGCAGAGTGAATGGAAAGTAGTGGAAATGGAAAGCTCGTTGGAGTTGTCATTGAATAACTCATTATCTATATCACTGGAAAATAAACTCATTGTTCAGGGGCTGTTTTGGTTTTTTAATACATGCCTAAAACTGATAGCATCCCCTGAAAGATCAAAACTACCATTGTGTTCAATCCCAGGTGCAGTTCAGCCTTAGGACTCTGCAAAACACAGATGTGTTTCACTGAAGGAAAGTCAATGAGACTTAAGTGCTTTGCTGAACTGGAGCCATAACTGGACCTGAGTCAGAGACCCTCACATCCTCACATCAACCTCACATCCTGGAGCACTTCCACAGCTCATAGAAACCCCCTTTCCCAGTGTAACACTACCAGTCCTGGCAGAGAGGTGTGTGAGTCCTGTAGGGACCTCGAATAAAGGTGTTTCCAGGGAGGTTCTGTCTTCCCATTTGTGCTGATCATGCATGAAGCTGCTCTTACATTGCTCATGTGCTCTTGTTTCTTTGTGATCTTTATAACCTGTGAATAAATTATTTGTTTTATGGAGCTGTAGCATATGGCAGCAGAGAATCATTCTGTTATGAGGAACTCCCAGGTGACAGAAAGAAAATGAATAACTAATTTCTTGTTGCTGTGAATGTATGAGTAGTCTCTGATATAGAGTCCTAGGTCTCATATGAGTGCATTTCACTCCAAAGACAAGCATGGGGAAAAGAGCTGTCAGACCAGGCATAAAATATGAGGCAAACGACTGGTTGAGTGTGATCACCTGAGAGGTCATTTCTATTGTTCTTCTATGCAATAAGAAAGATCACATTAAAAATGGAAATGGAATAAATCAGGTAAGCAACTGAGTATCCATCTCCAGATTATTTTATCCTATTGTGCTACAAATAGAAGACACCAACTACAAAGTTCACAAGCAGTTGTGGACAGCAGTTTGTAAGGTGGTTCTAATTTTGCTCTGTAGAGGGAAAAGCAAACTAGGACATGAAGTCTAAAATCTCATGCATCTTGAAATCTGCCTTTTCTTTGGACTAATATTTTACTAGATCTGAACAAAAGGTTTTTGTCTTTCCAAGATATTCACCAGGGATCTGTTCTGCATATAAGCCAATCTCACACTTAACCAGTAAGTAATGGAACAGATTTCATTACCTGCACCTTACCAGTGTTTTGGTGTCAGGTTTTTCCTAAGCTGCTGATGCAGGTGCTGGGTGAATAGCAGTCATAAAAAATAGAGGAAACTGTTATATAAAATAGTGGAAAGTGTTCCTGAGGATATATTACTTACTTGTAATTGGTTATTTTTTAAAAAGCTATTGATGTACATGAACACTTAGTATTTATTTAATGCCAAAAATATGGCACGTTAGTACTGAAGTGTTCCCTGACCCCAAACCATTACAATCTAACAGAGAGACACAGGGGAGTTATCATATGCTGGAAAATCCAGCCGAAATCTTGTATTAATAGGCTTGATTTTTGGTTTAAACTCCCTACTTGTAAGTCTTGTAGTGCTGCCCCAAGAGTGTCATGAAGGACAGATCATGGTGACTGTCTTTATAATGCCAAATGTCTCATAAAGTGCCAACATGTGATGGAAAAATTCTGAATGAGGGATTGCTTTCCTTCAGCATTAATACTTTAATACATTGAACATGAGTATGAAAATAGGATCTGGTATTCAAGAGCTGCTCATTCCCTCACCCTCACCTCTGATGCTTTCCCCAGACATTTGGAGACACAGCAGGAGCTGATGACTCCAGACTTTTGGGCAATTAGACTGTAATGGGATAAAAGCCCAGAGTTTCCTTTGTTATGGGTCCCATAACACCCAGCACCCAGCTCCAGCTGTTCTGTTGTTGCACCATGGCTAAATTATTTTAAGGATCCAGACGTCACAGGCTGAGGCTCGCTGGAGCCACCTGCTGCGACTTTGGGGGCTTTGGTCCTATCTCAGGTGAGCTGAGGTGCCTTTCAGACTTCCTAAACCTAACTTCCAGCTGAAGCTTGTTTTGAAATAGGATACAAAACCAGCAGGATTTGGATAGAAAATTTTTCTGGATCTTTGCGCAAAATACATGGAAGATCATTTTTCATGAAGCTCCTCTTGGCGCTCTGTAATTTAAATCGCCATACTCCTCAGGGGCTCTTAGCAGGCAAAAATTATTAACTGGCAGATTGGTAATGGTAGCAGTGTTGTAACCATAACAGTGCAAGAACATGCTATTCTCAACCTCTGCTTCAGTCTCTTCAGACATAAAATAAGGCTCACATGCCTGCAAGAGCATTTGTTGGTTTGCTTGTTTTTCTTCAGCAGGCTAATACCCGTGCTTGCAACCCTTGCCCTGGCTATTTGACATTCTCACCACAGTGTGCAGAGACAGAAAGTGCTGCCTACATTCAGTATTAGGCAGACAGATTTAATGGTCTCAAAGGTTGGACCTGTTCTCCCGTGGCCAACTTCACTACAGTTTCTGTATTTCAGGGGTTTCCCAGCTCATTCTGCTCTCTTTCCCTCTGCCTTAGCCACATAAACCTCTGACCCCAGAAAACATAAGCACATTGCAAAGGTCTCCAGTGCTCAGACCCAATTGCTGCTGTCACAAACATTCAGGACAAGCCTCAGGTTCTTGCTATCCAATACACAGATCAGAAGAGAATAGCTTCAAAGGAGATTTTAGTCAAACCAAAAATTGACAGGTGATTTTTCTGTAGTCTCAGTACTATATATTCCTCTCTAAAAATGAATTTTAAAATTGCATTTTGGTAGTCTGGGTTCAAGAAGGGACAGGACAAATGCATGGGAAGAAAAAATGTACTGGTTTTCTCTTATTAGCCACATCCTCTCTGCCTCAGGGAGGCCCTCGGACACAGACCACTGGAAGGATAGTCTGGAGGAGTGCCACTAGGTACTTGTTTTGGTCTTACATGGCTCATTAGGAATCTGCTTGCTTTTGGACACTGTATAACACAGCATACAGAGCTGGGATGTCCACAGTGCCTGTTCCTCCACTTCTGTGTAAGAAGGAAAAAGCAACTTGCAACATCAATAGGGTAAATTTTCTGGTAGGGAAAAAAAAAAGAAATAGGGGAAAAATGAATTGGATTATAGATTTTGCAAAGAGATTGAAACCTGGAAAGGCTTTATCAGTGTAGTAGAACACAAAGACTTGAGGAAATACTAAAAGAAAAAAAAGAAAATAATCAGCAAAAATAGAAATTGTAGGCCTATGAAAGATTGCCATGATCATTCCTAGTGAAATTATTAGAATAGGATTTGTGCAGATGCTGAATAATCTCATGCTGGTTGCTCTGAGATGTCTGAAGATTGAATTCTGTCAGATCAATATAAGAAATGCGCTTTCAATACAATGCCAACACTTACTGTAATAGGCAGAAAAATGCTGGATCTATGTCAAGCTCTGTATTGTCATTTCAGATTTGAGTTCAAATACTTAAGATATTTTATGACATACCACAGGAGAGGGATACAGTTTCTGAGGCAGAGAGTATTTTCTCTCTTAGATATAATGCAGCCTACTCCCCCCTTTGCATTTTATTTGCATGTAAGTTTAAAAACCAAACAAAACAGAAATTTTTAAGGCCTTATTTTCACTGTCTGCCATGTAGTGGTTTTAAAAAACTCTGAACTGAACTCCTGTAACCCAGCAAGGCCAGAAACAGGCACTGCAAGCCCAGCAAAAAGGAATTCCCTGCTTGCCCAGTTCATTTGTTCTGACAGAAACGGATGGGTCCTCTCTTCAAACCCAGAATGATAGAAATACTGTCTAAAGAAAGCAAAGATGAACAAAATTAATTTTAAGCTCCAACATTTACAAAGCTATTTTCAAGACAAAAAATGAATAGGCTTCATGTGTTGGAAGACTTACTGTCACTCTGTGTCAAGTTTAAAAGTCCACATCACATCTCTATCAGGGGCCTTAACAAAGTTGCCCCATTCTAAGACCTAGCTTAATCTTAACAGTCCACAAACACTGAAAAGCCCTCAGAAGAGAGGTTCTACTCTGAAAAATAAAAGCAGAATGTCAGCAGTTTTTATTATTATAGCTCTAGGGAGCTAAATTGGAATATTTTAAGGTAAAGGCATCAGACCATTAAAGCGTGTCTGTTTATGGTTATAGAAAATGGAATAGAAGATCTTTAGCATATACTGTATTCATAGTGTCATCAAAATGTTCATTTCAGGTCTGGAAGGTTTATTAAGTTGCCTTTATGAGTTGAGGGTAGAGGTGCAGGTTTCAGAAACAAGGTCATTCCAGAAGCTAAACTGCCTTGTAAGGGAATGGATGCTCTCCAAGCCCAGTTTTTAACGTGATGTTTAACAGCATTTGATGTTTCTCTTGTCACATATCAGTGACTCAGAGAGATGTCTTTTTTCATGGATATAAATTCACACTACTCCCAAATACAGTTAGCATTTTTCAGCAAAGCTCTGCCTTATTCAACAGGGAGCTCATTTATCTTCCTATTCAAAAGAATGAAGTAAGGGGATCTCACTTTTCCTTCTTTTTTTCTTTTGTTTGAGCCTTCATATTCTGCATTGGAGACCAGGGAATTATTAGGTCAGGAAATGGAGTCAGAGCTACAGATTAATCAATCATGCCTCGTGTCCTCATATTGCAACACACAGACTGATGTCACTGGGGATTGATGAATGCCACATCTGCATGTACAACTCACAGGCACTGCTGGGAACTCATTCTGCAGCTATTTTGTGGTTACCTTCAACTCTGATTGATACCATCTCCTCACTGCTTCCTTCTGCACTCTCCAGTGCTCTGTGAAGGAAGGGAACTTATTCCTGAAACTCCAGTCTCGCTAAGAGATGGGGATTTTGGCTTTCTCTCACAAACTCCTTTGAAATTAGGTTCAAGAGGAAAAAAATTATGACCTTTAAGATCTAAATTTTACCCAAATTCAGCAGTATTTGCTGAGACAATTTTGATTTGACACATTTTTCCTTTGTTCAGGGTACCTAAGAGCTTGTCAGGGTCTACATACCACAGAAGGTGATTAATGCTCTGCTTGCTTTGTCTGAATACGTCTGCTTGCTTGGTCATCCAATATGAGCAAATCAAGAACAAAGGACCACACGCATGAAACCACCAGACATACTGCTAGACAAGAGTTCACTCTAAAAAAATACCACGTTCAGTTGAAGAATGGAAGGAAAAACCTGAGAAGTAAAACCAGTTTTCCTAAAATAACATGCAATCTGAAATTATGTCAAAAATTAAAATTAAATTAAACAGTTTGTGGAAAAAAAAAATCTGACTAATAATTGTAATTTTTCTTTACCATGATGAAATTTCCTGTCACTTCAGGTGAGAAAAGATCAAATGCTGAAAAAATCTTTTATAATTATGTAGAAGTCCTATTCTTTTCTGCTGAGTGCTACAAGTGGTGACTGAGCACAAAGATGCTGAGAACAGTTTGGCCACGATCCTCTTTCAGCCAGGTCATACAGACTTCAAAGAGAAAGCTTGGTACCATTGTGCTCCAAATAGGAGACCTTCATCTAGCCACTGAACACATGCATGAAAATGTAAATTTAAAAATTGTGTTTAAAAATGTAAGATGAAGGCATCCTCATTGCATGGTGGATTCCATTGTGTCCATGTGCTGAGGCACAGTGTGCAAGCCAGTCCATGTCATCAGAAGATAATTAGATATCCTGTCACCTGGGAGGGCCACAGCACACAACACTTTCTATGGCACCACAAGGAAATTAGAGTACAAAAGGCAGGCCCTGAGCTCACAGGACAATTAATCCAGCAAGCAGCACATTTATTACGTGTATCCAATGGGCTCTCAGGGAAAATGGCAATCAGGAGTGTGTTCGGAAGTATTAATGAGAAGGGCACCAAATATCTGAAGTCCAAATATTAACTCCTCACCAGCATGATGTCTTTTGGAATCCAGAGTAGCTTTGGATATGATGCCCAACTCTACAGCGAAATTATTAGACAAGTTTTGAAGAATGGGGAGAGGGGAATCACCTCGGGGAATTGAGCACTGTGACAGGTCTGTGGTTCAGAGCCTACTGAATTTTACGAGACACAACTAATTTTAATTACTGCTCTTCCAAAATAATTTCAAACATTTTTCCAAAACAAACAGGCTGCTACAGAGGCTCATGTGCATAATGAACATCTGTAGTAAAACTGCTTTATTATGGGTTGTTTGATGCTGTTTATTGCATACCCATTGGTTTTTGGAATGGCATTAGTGAGCAGCATTTTGAAGACGGATGCTAAATTTTGCTGTGGCAAATTAGTGTCAACCAAGAACATATTAGCAAATAAAAGAGTGCATCTGCTCCGAACAATGGTTTTTCTTTGCATCATGATGATGATTGAAAGGCTGTAATAAAGAAATGATACATATACTCTATCCTCCAAACTACATTAAAAAGCTGTTGCAGGCAATCAGCAGTGCAGCATGATAGACAACTGTGTTGCATGTGAGCAGTGGAGGAGCTGATGCAGTTTTCCTTGGTTTATAAGGAGAGCACCATCCTCAGTAGCAAAATGCAGTTCTGTGCGAAGTGTTTGCTGTCTCCTCCACCAGCAGCCTTTGTTTCAACTATCTCCCATCTGTCCCTATTTCCTGGATATCTCTTTGTCTGGGTTTGTCTCCCTTTCCTCCCCTCTAGATTAATATCAATTCCAGGCCAGGGCATGTAAACTCCCTTGATGATCATTACAGTAAAACTTCAAGAAAAGTCTTTCTGAGATATGGAGAGCAACATATGGGGACAGTTTGCTTTATGTCTCATTTTTCATACTAATGTGATTATTTTATAGGACTGCATCTCATCTCCTGTCTGACTAAAGCCTGAGCTGTGTCTCATTTAAATAAGAGGTTCCTCAGGTTCACTAAAGCACAGGAGGTTTAAAACTTTATCGTGCAGCCGATGCTACGGGGAGTATTTGCTTAACATTGCTCAGCAGTGAATAAACTTCTCTTCAACATCCTGAATTTTGCTCTTTCATAGGCAGTTCAGTCAGAAGAGAAGTGCTGTGATACATACGTGAATTTATTTTTCCTTAGACAGAAGGAAATTGTGGTTCAAATTGCTCATGTGGTTTAGGTTTCCCTACAGCAACTCCAATGCGTGATGCTCACAGTCACTTGGCAGACTCCCTGTGGGTGTCAAAAATGTTCTTGGCTCAACCAAATGTCTGAGCAAGCACATTTCCTTGAGGGCAGTGGTAGACACAGTAAAAATGTCCTCCAGAGCAACTACTTAAGAGAGATAAACTTTTTAAATTGGAGCTTTGTGATGAAATTTCTGTTTCTAATTACTGGAGCAGAGGGAATCGTGAGGGATGAAGATGGAAGGAGAGGAAATGTCTGTAAGGAATTTAGAAAACAAAGGGTTCTTTTTTCTTTAGAATTCTCACTTTAAATGGCTACATTTTGAAATGCAAGTTCATTTTTAGGAAAAGAAAACTTTTAGAAGGATAAGTTAGAAATTCAAGGGAAACGTTTCAAAACCATTCATGTGAAATGTTTCAATTACTCACATTTGTATTTGGAGATATGATTTCAGGTTAAGCACATTTACCAGACTTCAGCTTTGTCTTGCCTTGAGTCTGGGAATGTTTGTTGTTGGTTCTGTTTTGGTTTGGTTTGGTTTTTTATTTTAAATTTTGTTGGAAGAGTAAACTGGGTTTGTGCCCAAATACATGTCCAAGAAACAGTTCCTATTAGAAATATTTTCATGTCCATAGAAAGTGTGGCTTTGTTAGCAAAGCTTCTCTAGGAAATGAGTGTTGGAATGAATGCTAGAGGTATTACAAGTGTAATTAATGAAGGTCAAATTTAGGGAGTCAATGTATTGTGATTCCTTTCCTCTTATAAAGTTTGCAGTAGCACTCCAGCAGCTCACATGCTAAGGGATTACAGTTGGGAATTATTATGTCCTGCCTGCCAGCTCTGATCACAAGGATAAAGTCTGTGGAGAGCTGGTGCCTGGCTGGTTCAGCTGGAGCACTCGGGACCAGGGAAGCTGCCTGCCCAGGAACCTGCCCCCTCTTAATCACCATGACAGGACTGACTGGTTTCCGGGGGAAGTGACACACCCCGAGATTCAGGCTCTGGTCCATGATGACATTTCAGTGCTCTTAGCAAAACTTAAGTGGGATTTAGCTGCCAAAAAGGACAGTTCTCAAAATTCCTGCATAGACCCCTCTGCCTGCAGAAAGTTATTCCCCCTTAACTTCTCCGGTGTCTGCTCAAAAGATCTTTTATTGGGGAATTACATGAACATCACTGGAACAGAGACAAGGTCCAACCTCCCAGCTGCAAGCTCTAATCTCACTTTGTTCCCTCTGGCTTTGCCACTCATTTCACAGCTTCATACTGTACAGCAGGTGACTGTCAGCAGAGTACAGGAAAGCTGCTGCCTCACCTTCTCTCCTTCACATCTTTATTATAAAAGGCTTGAACTTTGTCACAACTACCTAGGGTGTAGTGTTTTGAGCACCTCATCAGGACAGGAGAAGCAGATTCGAATCCCATATTCAAAAAATTTCTGAAGAAGGCAAAGATCCCATATGGCCAAAGAAGACAGAAAATATGTGTCTCACTTTTTGGCACCTTCTGGAGGAGCAGGCATTAACATAAAGTGTTAAATATCCCCTCCTCTTTCTGTGACTGCTGTAAAGGAAGAGTAAGGCATTCTCCCAAAATAACCAACTTGGCACCTAAAGGGACTGGGTTACACGTCCCAGCTTTACATAGATATTGAATTAATGCCTAGGTGTAGACATCCAAATCCTGGAGAAACACTGGATTTCAGACATTTTGTGCTGGTTAGTAAGGACTCATGGAACCTCATGATAGGTAAAACAGAAGGTGAGTAGGGAAAAAATACCTAATAACTGGATGAAATTATCTCACATGCAGAACAGATGGAGGTCTTCTGTCACACGTGGAATACACCATGACATTCACTGACACAGACTGTTGTAGCTGACAAAAGTTTGTATGAATTTAAAATGCATTAGGATAAATTCATCAGTTAGGAGGTACTGAGCAAAGAGATGGCACCACTGATCTGCTGGAAGCTGTGGACTAGATGATTGCACCAGGAACACACCAGTGTATACCTGCCTCATTCTTACACACTTCTCTAAGCATCTGATACAGTACACTGATAATGACAGGGTCTAGGAAGAGCTTTAACTTGCCAATTTTCCAGCTTGACTGCCCTTCTCGGTCTTATCTTTAAATTCCTCTTCCTTGAATTTAAAACAGAAGACATAATCTTTTCCCACAGACTTCACCTTTCTTGAGCACTGTTGGCTGTGCATAACAAGGACATCAACTCTTGGACTTAGGAACATAAAAATTTGGTGTGTGCTGTGATGCAGACTTCACTGTCTGAGCAGAACATGACTTAGACCATTGAGTTTTATTCTTTCTTTTTAATCCAAATTAGCTCATAAAATTACTTGTTCAAGACCTGCTAGTGATTTTAATGACAAAAATCATTGACAATCCTAAATGCCACTAGTCAATGTCTGTTTTACATACTCAGCTATAAATTGCAATAGGAATAATTCCGTTTTCTCATGCTTCATGTTTCTCATTTTAAAAAAGAAAGCTTCTTACAGTCTTTATGTTCCTATATCTGTGAACCTGGAATTATGTTCAATGCAAGCATGAATAATACAAATTTTAGCTAGAACATGGAAGCAGCCAGTCAGCTCCTGATTTTTCATGGTATGCTGAGTCATCCCTAATGTGGGATAAGCTTCTCTCCTATTGACAAAGAACTCATTTTCCCTCACGAGATCTTCTCTTGTGAGCACCCAGCATATATTTTTTCATTCCTCTCTTTCTTTTTAACCCAGGAGAGCTTGAGAACCAAGATACCATGTTTTCTTTAGCTGAGTGAATCTGACACATCACTAGCAAAGGGTTAAAGAAAAGCAAACCCCCATCAAGATGTTCCTGGAAAACCCAAGCAGCTAAACACATGGGAAGCTCAGACAGCCGGCCTTCTGTTAAGTATATGAGAGAAATTTCCCATCTTGAGGTAAGGAAGACAGAGGCACTGTTAAATTATGTTTCCCGTGAGTGTTACTAAGGCATACTTACACATATTATATGAGGTAGAAAATTAGTACTTTGAATTGTTATGGTTACATTTGCAGTAAAGTGTAAGTGTTTGCAGTTTTTCAGAAGTTTGCCTATGGTTCATCGTGCAGTTCACCCACTGAGAAGAAAATTTACTTGCTGTAAAATAGCGGAACAGATCAACAGCTACAAGGGAACAATTGCAAACTCTTCCCAGAGTCCTGTTTCTGGAAGAGGTGATTATTCAAGAGATGAAAAGACTAAAATGACAGCTCCAGGCCTCACATTTATCCACAGCTCACCTTTGAAAAGGTTTAGGCCTGATCCTCAGTGCATGCTTAGCAGTGATTTTGGAAGACTTGCACACATTGACATCCATCTCTGACCCTGGGGGTGTGAGTCTGCTCGTGAATCAAGGCTCAATGTTACAGCAGAGCTTAAATAAGTGTAGGGTTTCTCTGATAGTGACAAGTGTCTCTAGCAGTGGTAGGAAAGTTGTGGTACCCAGGTCTCAGAATTTTTTAGATACATATGTGTATAACTATCTATGTGTATGCTTAAATCTTTTATGTATGTGTGTATCTATATTTATACATTTATATGCATATGTATATATAATATATATAGGCTATATACTAAATTTAGGTAGTTCCTGTACTGTGAGACGCGGGAAGAAGGCTGAGCTCTGGCAGCCCTGGGCAGTGGTGATATGAATTGCTCCCTTTTCTCTCTCTCTTAAATGTAGATAACGGAGGCACCTTCCGTAGACAGGCTGAGCACAGCCCAATGGCAATTGCAAGGGATTTTGAATCGGATAATCAACTCTCATGCATGCAATAAATTACATGCTTTTCGTGTATCTACAGAGCACACATGTCAGGAAGGAAAAAAAAATTAAATCAAAACGTCTGACTGAGGGGAAGTGTTTCCTAACTCTTAGTCCACGCGGCAGAGACTGGTAACCCCATCCTCACCCTGAGACTCATGTGCCAAGGACTAATTTAGGTGAACTAAACATCTCCTGAGGGTTTGGCAGTTTGCTGGCACTGAACAAGACACAGCACCACAAACTTATTTCAATGTCTACTGTCTTTTCTCCCAAGTAAGGAAAGAAAGCAGAGAAGCTGTCTGGTACCTCTGCTGCACCAGCAGTAGCACTCAGTCCCATACCTGAGTGCTGACCAGCCATCAATGCTGCTATCATTGCATCATAAACTACGACAAAGCCCAGGAATGGTAAATTAAGGTGTCTAAGGCCTCACTGAAGTCTGGATCACAACAGAGCACTAATTTCTGTGACTCTAAATTCTCCTGACCCATTCTTCCTCTAATTGCAGTCCTAAGCAAAATCACTTAAATATCTTGGGGTGTCAGCTAATGTGCATCAGTGTGCACATGTGCTTGAGAATAAACTGCCATTAAACTCCCACTCTATTTTCAGTGCCCCCACTGTGTGGATGGAGTTTGATGTCACCACACAGCAGTATATCAAACCATTCTGTGGCAAAAAAAGAGGCAAAGCGAGAGCTTTTGCCTTCAAATTCTGAAGTCAGTCTGACTTCAAGCAGAGGTCCAACCCTCAGCTCAATCAGTCTGTAACTTTGTTGGCTTTTCTAACAGTGGTTTTGTCTCTGATTATGCTGACCACTCCTTTCAGCTAAGCATTCAGAAAATGATTCTTCCCTTTCTGTTGCAATATCCTCTACAAAGTTACATGCAATAGCTTCAAAGGGAAATTTCTTTTCAATGCTCAGTATGGGGACTGATTTCTTAAAACATGTAAGTGCTTTTGTATGGTAAATCTCTGTCTAGGTTTACTAGTCATTTACTCTTTGAAGATGCTCTACACATCCAGTGGCAGAACCAGCTCAGTACTATCGACTAAACATACAGAGAAAAATCACAAAAAACAACATTAATATTTGTCAGTGACTCATAAGAGTCTTTGACTTTTAATTTGTAGGTGTAGGGCAAATGTGGAAGTGCTGAATTTGTCTGATTTCTGTTAAACACTTAAGCACTCTTTACTCAGTGTTGTAAGAACCCATGTATCCCACATCAAATGCTAAAAACATTCAGAACAGGATGCTCCTGTGCAGTAAAGTAAAATATAGAAGAGCAAGGCGAAAAGTCAGTACCTTATTTCCACAATTGAAAAAAAGTCTGGAAATGTGCAGGAAAATGCATTTAGGAGATAACAATGCCTGGGAGCGGAGAGGCGGTTTGAGGATAAGAGGGGAACTGAGCTCCACTGTTACTAAGTATTCAGCAGAAAACGGCCCAAGATTGAACATGTCCTTTTATGGCAGTGGGAAGAGAGCAAATCCATCCCAGGGAGAAGGAACAGAGATGAGGGGAACTGATTTAGTGTGAAGCAGTTTTCCCTTCCTGGCTTTCTTCTTTCCGAACAAGCTACTTGTTCACCTCTAAACTCATCACCTACCCCCACAAATGGTCACTTCATTAGGGCTTCTGCAATAAACACTGATGCTTTAAATTTAATCAGAACTTTTACATAAAGCACGCTGAGGCTGCACCATTAGTTAAAAACAAAGGTCAGCCTTTTCTCTTTGTTGTCTTCTAATATGATTTTGAATATTACTGCTTTGCAGCTATTACTGTTTACACTGGGTGATTGGCTAGACTCATTAAAGTGAATGAATGCCAGGAGATGACATCATTTATATTTAATTGTCTTGTTTCTCAGCAAAGTCTATACAGTTGTTTTAATAAAGAGCAGGGGAAGATAAAGGCTACATTTGCATTATCTAAGCAGCTTTTGACAAGGGTCTAGGATGTTGTTGACATTTATTGTTTACAAATGAGATAATCAAATAATGTTTTGTTTTGCAATTGTTGCGCTTTTTTTTTCCTTCAGTAAGTTATAGTTTTTCATTACTATTATTACTCCTGAAGGTTAATGAACAGATACTCTGTTTCAACTTACTAACAGACTCTTTCCAGGATTCAGAACAACTGACACATGTTCAGCTTGCTCAAATTCCACTTGCTTGCTCAAATTCCTAATGCACCAACTTCACTCTAACTAGAACAAAACTTTAAACACAGCCACAAGCTATGGACTTTTGTGAACTGGAGCATTCCAGCTTCAGAAATCATATGGTCAATATTTTCTGGGAGAGTTGTCCCTTTACCTGTCTAAGATTTCCAGCCAATACAAATGCAGCATGCAAGATATTGCTGATTATTCATCTTTTTTTGTCATCCCATATTTGATTAAAATACAAATGGTGTGATGGGCTGATATGTGCAGACGTCATCATCCTTCCTCTTGTGACCTCACAGTAGAACTCTGTCAGCTCTTGGCTGCCAGATCTCCTGCTCCAAAGCTTCCCGGTCATGTCTCAGTCATGGTTCATTTTTTTCCCTCATTTTCTACCCCCAAGTCCCTTGGGGGTGCAGCTGTGCTAACAGCTTTTTGCATTTACACATTTAGCCCAAAATACTAACTTTAGCCACTAACTTAAGCCAGGCATGCCATTGCCATCCATGGAGCCTACTCCATATTTAACTTATAATTCTGTCTTCAAGGAGTTGTTCTGTGGTCAAAGATACCTCAGCTTATTTCCCTGTCCATACTGAGGAGGGAAGTGCCTGGCCTTCTCCAGAGCAGGTCTGCAGAGTGTTTTGTTTTTTGGTCCGCTGTGTGTCCATCTACCTGTCAGGTATCCACTCAGATGCTGCTGTTTGGTGAAGAAAGTTGGTATCAGAGGCACATAAGAGAAAGAAGAAAATTTCTAAAATATTCAGACAATGGCACCAACAGCAGACTCCGGGTTTGTGTGATGTCTGAGCTCCAGATATACAAAGGATGGAGGCTGCCCATTTAACCCTACCCTTTCAGGAGTGAGGATATGGTTATTGGACGCAGATCAGGAGTGGTCCCTGTGAGGTGATTGCAACCCCTCCTTCTCACCATCAACTGTAATGAGCTGGAGTCCAGAAGCCAGTCTGAACTGCTCACAAATATCTTGGACTTGGGTATCCTAAGAGATGTCTTAGATTTCCACAGTGGGTGGTTTGAGTAAATTCTTTCCACCCTTTCTAAACTTCTCAAGTACTTTCTTTCAAATTCTGACATAAAGGAGGAACAACTTGCTTTCTTCCTAAAAAAAAAAAAAAGAAGTGAAAATTTAAGCCTCATCCAGTCTCTGAAAGGGACCAGTCCATGATCATTTAGTGCACACCCCCATGATTATTCTGTGCGCTTCAATCTACAGACTTCATCTGTTCTGCTGAGAAGCCAGGGCTATAACAGAATAACCTGCTGGTTACATCCATGCCTGCACTTAATGTAGGTGAGAATGCACTGGTTGGAAGTACTGCTTATACCAAGTGTATGGATGGCAATTTCTATGCCATTGCCAATAAGCATTTTGGACTTAATTCTCTGCTCCTGCTTTACACTTGTGTAGAGTCAGTGGAACTACACTGACTTACAGGCCATGTGAGACAACTAAAATCAATTATTTCATTTGTAACAGGACCTAAATTCAATGATGTATGTTATATATTTTTATAATTTTTTTCCCTGTTAAAGATCAAACAAAACACCCCTAACAAAAAGTATTGTGTTTTTTGTAACTGGTGAGTTAAACCAATTACCAGATTACCAAATTGCTACTCCCAGTGGGCCTCTGTATTTGGGGTAATCTTAAAATAACCCACCATTTTTTAGCTGGTATTATGAAACAGTAGCAAGAAAAATAAGCAGAGTACTGCTTCACATTTGTCTAATTACTCTGGCAGACAAAGGTGTGAAATGATTAGCCAGTAACATATGGGCTTGAGCTTGGAGAAGTTCCCAGCGAGATTTCTTTTTATTCCAGGCATATTTTATCATTTAATTTAAGGGCACTAATCCATGGGTGAGCCTCTGCCTGCCGCTCTGTCACTTGCTTTCTCGTGCTTATCAAACTTATTCCTAATCTCAATCATAGTTTCTTCTGCTTCATTGCAGTGTAAACAACTGCCTGGCCCAATGCTGATGACACTGGTGGGTCAGGAGTTGCATTGAGATGTGGAGCCTGATCTTCGCATGACAGCCATAAAGCCGAGAATTTACTGTTTGGGTACAATAAGGGGGCTTAACAATGCTGATGGTATCTACCAGTCCTATAAAGAAGAGAAGATGTCCTTTGCTTCCTCTGAGAAACACGTTTTTCAATGCTGTGAACGGGACTGTGTCAATACTGCTTTTACTTCAGCACTGAAATAGCGTTTCAACTTGCTAAATGTAGACAGTGTAGGAAGGCACACCCACGCAAGAACCATTTTTCCACTTCTACTTTAGTCACAACATTCCCCAGTTAGTTATATTTAGCTTGTATTGGAGGTGCCCAAAATACTCACATTAAAACAAGCACATATCCTCTTCATGCAGCTCGTCAAGGCCACAAACAAGAGTTGCATCCCTTGCTGTAATGATCACAACTTTGCATGTGTTCATTCATTTAATCCCCCAGTACTCTGCTTGTGCTGATGGAAGCTCTGCAGCCAGCAGATAACAATGTCGGGAGTAAAGAGACAGGGTTTCAGTTTTCAAACACGGGAAACTTAATCCCTAATCTGGATGCTCCAAATTGCCACTTAGACATGTAAATGTCAATTTTATGCACCTAAGTGCCAATTTGAGTGTCCAAATGCCTGACTTGGACATCTCATTAAGGCACCCATTGGGTTATATTGCTTGTTTTACCTATGTGAGTGCACATTATGTGCTGTAAGCAATTATGGTCTGTTCCATACAAGTAAATCAATTCATTCAAGTGGCTTTAGAGAAGAAAGTGATTTCAGCACAGCAGAAAATATTAGAAACAAGTAGCTCGTCACATGTCAGTGTCACACACACCTAGGTCCTCTCTCCATTCCCCATCATCCAGTGCTTGAGAGCCTCCATTTACTGTAATTTCTAAAAAGTATCTCAATCTGAGCATGTCCATTTGGGACCCCTGCTCCTGCTGCTGCATTACAATCTGCCTGCTGTGTTCCTTGAGTTCAGTGAATTATTTGGGACATTCCTGAGCCAGCAAGGTGGGAGATGAGCCGTGCCTCATACAGCCAGGGCTGCCAGGGAATCCAGATGCTCTTTGTTCCACACATTCCAGGGCACTAATGGACATCTTAAAATAGGATTCTGGGTGTTGTTGCGTCCATCCTCCCTTTCAAAACAGTGTTTAAGTGGCCTTGAGAAAATGAGACTAAATAATACCCACCATGCCTTTCCCTGAGATGCCTTAAAATGCTGTAGGCAGAAAAGCACAGGCCAAGGCCACTTTACCCCAACCTTTTCTGAGCAACAATGTCTAATATCTCTTTCACATCACAGCACAGATTGTAAAATGAGGTGCAATTTGCAGCTTTAAGAGGATGAGGAAAAGAGCAGCCAAAAACTGACAGTGCATTCTCTTAACAGGAAAGGACTGTCCAGTGTGTTATCAGTTTATTTTTTCCACTCTTTGCCTGACCAAAATGACCATTCCAAAATTTCTGAGGAAAGAGAAGAAGCACCTGGAAATTACTCCTGGAACAAGCCCATGCTCTTTGTCTGGGGATTTGCTCAGTTTTAATGGGTAATTTCTTTGTCTCGGCTGCTTTCTTCAGGCATGGCTTTGTCAAAGCTCTGCTCACACAGTCACCCTCACAAAGAGGGTTGATGTGGCAAATGAGAAATATTACCCAGTAGATGCAAGGCTGCTGTCAGTGCCAGGGACACTGCTTTCTGTGCTGCAAACCCTCACAGCTTTGTAAGGAGACTGCTCCAGCTCCTGAAGCTATGGGGCACAAATGTCCTTAGCAGGGGTAACACCTTTTAACCCCTTCCTGGGGTTTGGGAAGGCTTTAAAGTGGGAGATGCCAGCCCACTGTTGATGCCCCCTAAACTCCCATAGATTCTTTGAATACCAAACCACATGTGGGCTAAAACTGCTTGGTTCTAGGAGTTCACTGTGCTGACACCCAGCTTTCTCCTCCTCTCACAAGGTGAACCTAACCAACATTCACCCAAATTTTCTGTTGCATTGTGACTGTGGGTCTGGTCCTGGAAAAGCACTACATGTCCTGGAAAGTTACTTCTATCCCAAATGGAGTGAGGAAAGGAGCCAAACAAGAGGCTGACTGGGCTCGCTCCCAGAGAAACCAGCACAGAGACAAAGAATTTGTGTCCACAGCAATGAAAGAAATCTGCAGCCCACAGAATGCAGTAATGATCTCAGTACATTTTTGGTGAAGGGAACCATGACAATGAGCATCTCTTCATAATATGGTTTCTAGGATTCTTCAGCAAAGTCCAGACAATGACAAGCCCATACATAGCGAATTATAGCTGCACATGCATATGTGATTACTTGCTATACGCAAGAAATATGAGGGAATATAATATATATATATGTTATATAAGGGAATATAAGGGACTCAAATTCGATGTCCATGCTTGTCAGCCAATAAGTCTTTACATCACCTGATTTTTATTTCCTGTTGCACAAACCAAAAAAGGAAACCATAGTAAGTGAGGTACCATTCCCAAGCCCTGTTTTACTTCCTATCTTTCCTCAGAGCTTCGGGGCCTTTGCTCATTAAAATTATTCTCCTTGCATGTGCTCCTCCAGTACACATATGGAATCAATATGATACAAATTATGTGACCTATCAGAACAAACAGTTCAAACTCTCATTATCAGATATTTGTGGCAACCGATTTTCAGGTCAATACTCTGTGAAAGAATACTTGAAAAACACTATGCTGAAAAATTGAAGATATATTAATTTTCTTATGGAAATTTCTTCCAAATATAGAGAGAACATACTCACCTGGGAACCTCTTCTCTAGCCAACACTCACATCACCTGCTAACATAAAACTCTGGACAGATTCTTCGCTACAAGTAAAAATGAGATGATTCATACACACTGAAATTACAACGGCAGAACATGTTGTGTCTTTATGTCCTTCCACTGTCACGGGAAGCATTAGAGAAGTAGATGTATTCTGCATACCATGAAAAAACATCAGAAGTCTGTTACTGATGGGATGGGGAAAGGGAGTCTCCTCTTCAGTATTTTTTTATTCAGATGCAGAAAATCAGATGAGGAGGTTACCAAAGGAAGCTGGCAAAGAACATGCATATTTTGCCTGCCAAAGTCTTGACTTTCTGTAAATTTGTTACATTTTGGAGGGATAGTGCAGTAAGAAAGCTTGCTTCTTCCTTCAAAATAAGGTTTCCCTTAGAGACCAATCTCAGGAGTCTTCAACCCCAAAAGAATGGCCATAATCCCTCAGAGAGACTTTTATACAAAGTTTTATTATGCTCAGATAACTCTGAACTCTTACAAATAGAGGTCTGAATTTCTACAAATTTAACTTAGCAGTTCAAGTTTAATTACTAACAAGGTTCATGCTGGCACTTCATGAAGCTATTTAAGCATGTGACATTGTCTGACAGATTTTCTTAAGTACTGTGGAGAATTTGGTAGTTGCTGTTATTCCTGCAAGGCTTGGCTGGGGAAACAATGAATACCAATAAGAAGTGATAATACAAAATTGGTATTATAACAATTTCTAATAAATTTGAGCTAAAGAGGCAGCCAGGACTTTTAGGAGTTAAGGTATAGAAAAGAATGAAATTATACATGGAACATATGTGCAGAGGCTTTCAAACATACAAATGAATGTCAGTCTATGTCTCAGGGGCTGGAGCCCCTTTTCCCTTTGGAAAAACTGGACTACTCATTAATGTGTTTAAGGCCAAAAATTAGTCATTGGGTAAATTAAATTAAATTCACTTGAAATGGAATTTAAATGATGGAAAAGTGCTGAATATAGTTTTTGTAACAATTAGAGTTGCTCCACAAAAATTAATGAAAAGATCCATCTTAATCAAGTCATAGTCCTGTCAGCATCCCTCTTTGTCATTCTCTATTGTCATTTAAATAGCTAATCTTTCTCTTTTCCTTGCCACTATTTCTACCTTTCATATCAGCTAGAGTTGGTTTGCCTCCAAGTTCCATGATAGTTAATTAAAAAGTTAGGAAAACCACCTGATTTAGGCTTCCTGTGGCTGAAGGAAAGCAGATACACTCGTCAGGAAGAGAAAAGATACAAATGAGTCATGTTATTTTTGTATAACTGTGGAAGATAGAGATCAAAACAGCCTCTTAGGTCAAGTAGTTCAGCTCTTTACTAGGGCAGACACATTTCCAACAGGAAGAGTTTTATATTGTAACTAATCTAGTTTTGAAGATCCCAAATAATGAGGATTTCATAACATTGCCAATTTATTCTGATTACTCCTTTCATAAAGTGGATCCACAAGGTTTTCTCCTTTTTACTATTTTTTTCTTTTTGTTCTTGTTGCAAATACTATAATAGTACTTATACTTTATATTATTATTATTTTAGCAGGAAACAGGCTGTGTGAATTATAAACATTGTGTTGGGTGAAAACATGCTTTCAAATGTGATCATTGGAGATTTCTGAGACATCCGTCAACATATGTCACACCTCATAGATTCTTTACCTTTGCCCTCCATGACTGCCACTGATGTATTCAGAAAGAGCTTTGTCAAGAGAGAAGAACCAATTGCATGAATGATCCAATTAATGTGGATCTCTCCAGGCTTCTGTAAGAAACTAATCTCTGCTGACCTGCATTGGAAATGCATGGATAAAAATAAAGCTACACACATGCTGACAACATATTGTCCAAGTTACCTTTATCCACAAGCTGATAAGTTGGTGTTCTCTTTCCAGATACAAAAATAAGGGAAGGATGCTGGAAGAATGGACCGAGTCTTTCCAATAATAAGAGATGTTCTTTAATAATTTTTCCCAAAATTTCAAGAAGAAAAAAATGTTTCATCTGCTTTAGCTGAAATTTAATTAAAAGTCATGAAATATAAATAATGCACTTCCTAAAATATCCATAATGCAGAAGATGTTTTGATGATTTGCTGGCAGGGGAGCAGGGCAAAAATGGGACAGGACTCCTAGCAAGGGGCCAGTCTCTCAATGGGGACAGAAAGGACATGAAAAGGGCTCTGTAATCTGAACTAGAAAGTGAACCACACAGACAGTCCTTGCTCTTCATTAACAAATATAGCAGGAAGTAAAAAGAGAGAGCATGGAGGTTAGACAAGTGCATGGTGAATACAGAGAGCCTGCCCAGACACACACATCTATCCAGGCTGCCCCTCATAGTGTAGAAATACCTGCTGGAGGATTCACAACCACTTAGGGAAACACTGCTTTTTTTTTTCTGTGAGCAACACCCCTTTTTCTTGTTTGGCACCTGGTTTCTTTATTTAAACTTGGGGCAGGGACGGTTCTTTGCATACAGCTTAGATGTACTGTATTTGTGTACTGACTGAGGCAGGACTCCCTGGACATTGTTCTCACACAGTTAAAGGATGACGGTAAAACTGAGTTAATATTGCAACTGTCACATCTCCCAAATAAAAATCCAGCCCTGTCACAGTCCTTGCAGTTTGTCAGAACTGTGAGGTAAGCTTGAAGTCTAGAAGTCATTTTGTTATTGTGAAATAGTATTTTTACTCAGCAATGAAACCGATAAAAACCTGGCTTCAGGGAAATTCCAAAGTCTCTCCCATCCAAGATAATGTCTACACAATACTCAAAATCAGAAAGGACCAAGTAGTTAATTTACAGTACTCCTACTCACTCCACACCAAAGGACACGCACTGATGGCAACTCCCAGATATAAAGGTACAATTCAGCAAAAAGTCTTGGGAAGTGAATGTTTTTAATGAGGACTATGTGCCTTTAAATAGATGGTTGAGGTATTTGAAAGTCACAGGAGTGGGCCAAATTGAACATTCTACTTATTGCAAATTATATTTTTCTTAGTCAGAGGATATAACAGATGTGTTAAAGTGCATTCATTATTGCAATGATTTTCAGCTGAGCACAATCTTGCTTTTTGTAGCCATGATTTTTCATTTTCAGACACTGAGCCTGCAATTTGGTGCTGATAGAAATAGCAAATTAATGCCTATTTTCTTTGTAGAAACGATCAGTCAGGACAGCTGGAGACAACCCTATGGAATTATTTTGCTTATTTTCAGTATAAATTCCAAGTGCTCAAGGATTTTGGGTCAGGCCCATTCTCAGTTATTTCCATCTTTCCCGGCACTACACGTTATCAGCCCTTTTCCTCTGTCTTCTTTCAAATTTTCATTCAAATTCTTGCTTCTCTTTTTTATTTGATCTCTGTCCATAAAACTTTTCTCCCTTTTCAGGGTATATCTTACTGAGCACTTGGTCAGATAAAGTTAAAACATAGGTAGTTTTCATCACAGAGTCACAGTGGTCCAGAGATCAGACATGTTGTGTTATTGTCTCTCCTAAATGTAGCTCTGATTCTGAAAAATTCTACATGGGCTTATGTGTTTTGTTCAAATGTATCCTTGTGATGTTTACCCCTAGAAGTCTTTTATGCATCCAATTGATTTGTTATGCTCCAAAGATATGATTACAAACCCCTGAAAACTAACCAGTGAATATCAGTAATTTGAGTCTGTGAAGCACATCAGTCAATACATTCACTCTGAAACCTCCACAACATGCTCATAACAATGCTTCATTTTTATCAGCTTTCTTCCAGATCAATATTTATAGTATCATTCAAAGATTTATTATGATAGAACAGTAATGCTCAGGATTGAAAAAAGAAGGGAAAAGAAAGCATTAAATGCAGGGCATGCTTTTAACAGCCTGCAGATCTCTGAGTTTTCACTCATTTGGTTTGCTTAGAGTTCTAACTGGAAGGCTCTGGTCCTTTCAACATAAGCTGACAGAAGAGCTTCCTGAATCAAGATAATTCTAATAATTTCAATTACCATGCTCAGGATGGGCTCCTCTGTGGTGCTGGAGAGTAAGGAGAGGCTGCACAGCCACTCAGCTCTCCCCCACCATGTCTGAATTTCTGTGACTCTGCCATGGCTCATTCCTGGCCATGAGGAGTGCTAAAACTAGACACCCCTGCCCCTCTAAGCCTAGTTATTCCTTCCTTCCTTGCATTCTCCTACATCTTAGGATCTCAAAGCCATGTTTAACCATGAAACTACTCACCTTACTGACAGTCCTTCTGCATAGCACAAAGATGAGGGGACAGGGACAGCAGTGGGGAGCACAGCACACTACGGGATAGGCCTCGCTCCTTCCTCATCTCTCCTCATAACCTCATCACTCTCTCACCCTGCCCTCAGCAGAGCTCTGGCTTCAGTGTAAGTGAGGAAGCTAACTGCTCTAAACTGGCCTTTTTTTTTTTTTTCACACTTGTATGTGAAACTTGAGGCCTGGGAATTTTCACCAGGAAAGATTAAACACTGGCAAAGTTGTGAGTATCCAAATGCAGGCTCTAACAAGAGGAAGTGCTGGGCAACATTAATAGGCTTGAGCTACCAGCCTCGCCTATAGCATATCTCTCTGTTTACTGAGGCGTGGTGTATAATGATGACGAGTGATGCCGTCTGCTCACTAGCCAGAGCTGTCAGAACTTGGCTGTCTGTGCAGTGACGGAAAGAGGTTCGTAATAACTTCTAAATGTGACTGATAATGTGGTTTACATTTCTCACATTGTTAGCTCATGCACTTTGGGATTTCTGGCTGGTAGGGAATAGATAAAGTTTCTATTACTTTTTGGGCTTGGTTTTATCTCAGTTTTTAACAGCTGGTTGGCTTTGGATGAGTGGTATTAGCAGCATTCTGGCATTCTTTGTGTGTCTGGCACTTTTCTGCTTTTATTCTTGGACACTACACCAAAGATATATACTGGCATGTAGTCTTTACCTTTTACTGAGCCAAGTTAACCCATCAATGTACGTCTACAAAGAAACGTTGCAATATTCTTAGCTGTTACTGCTAGAGAACCAAAGTAGATGCCAATGTTCAGAGAGTTTGCAGGTATGAGGCAGTGGAACGAATCCCTTTTATTTGACCTCTGATGCGCACACAACTGCAAACAAATAACTTCAACTGCTCATGGAGTCCATAGATCCCATTTTAACAGCCTTCCATGGGGAAAGATTAAGTGCTTTCAACAGAATTCTCCTATTTTAAGCAGCTTAAAACAAAAGGGCTGGTCTTTGGAGTAGTTAGAAGAGTTTCAAAGCTGGTATACTCTTCTCTCTTAACAGAGAAGAGGGATTAGATTTAACTCAGGAAGCCTGTGTTCATTCCTTCTGCTAGCAATCTGAGCATGACAGGAGCTTGGAGAAAACGCACAATACAGCTGACGCAGGTGTTCTTTCTTGCTCTGTCCAAGATGTGTTTTCAAGACTCATCTTTCAGGGCCATCTTTTTGCTGAAAAACTTAGAAGCAGACCCAGTTCTCTGCTTAAACTAATTTCCAAGGCAAGTATTTTCTAGATTTGTAGCATTAAATATAAATACTCCTGAAAGATGACTCCTGGAAAGCAATGCATTTCTTTTTTATACACAGACCTGGCAGAGCACAGAAAGACAGGCACACAAGACTGAAAGGTTCCTCAGGGATGTAATCCCCACATATCCCACATCATGTGACCCTTGGAAAAAGGGGTTTTAGGTTTTCTCTCTGTCTTTAATCAAGAAGCTCTTTCAGGATCTGTTTGCTGAGTTGGTCAGATACTGTCTTCTGATCCCAAAGTGTGTTCCCATGTAGCTTGTACTAAGAAGCTCCTTCACCTTGAAAAGAAGTTTTCCCTCCTCACACTGAATCCATAAATGCATCTGCAAAGCAGCCACCACTATTCTTTGTGTCACTAAGACAAACAATCCAGGTGTTTTGATCTCCTCTTATGAAGTAGATGCTGCTTTTCCCAGCCCTGCTGTCTGCCCTTCCCTGTGCCTGTAGCAGTCAGAAATCATCTCTCCTTATGGTGACCATACAATGCACAAGGGTTTTGCACAGGTCTGCTTGTGCTTCCCTCTCACTGTTAGAAATGCTTCTGCCTACTACCTTTAGAGTGAATTTGACCACCCTACTGCAGCATTATGGTAATATTCTGCAGTCTTCTTTTTTGCCCCACAGTCATTTCCAAATTACAATTCTTAATGTGCAGCAGAATTACAGTTCCCTTATGCATGACCTTGATTTCAAGCCCTTAAATGTAATTCTGAGGTCAGTCCAGTTTCTGTGTGCCGGTTCACTCCTTCTCTCCACTGAGAGTCCTCCCAGCACCTTGGCATCAGTAAGTTGGTTTGATATTAGTTAATTTCCTAATAGTCCTGCCAAGCTCATTAATGAAAATAGTGAGCAGAATTAGTGTCAGACCTTATCCTTGAGGAACTCTGCTAATGACCCTTCTTCAGCATTATATTTCCCCTTTAAACCTCTCTGTTGCTCTCTCCCTGGAAGCCGGGTCCTACCATTTCTTTTTTTTTCCTGTGAATCCCCAATATGTTCATTAATCCATAGTTCCCACATGATGGTGCAACCAATATCCTTCCCTGATTCAAGACAGAAAAGATCTACAATATTATTTTAACAGAGAAAGTCATTGGCTGGTATGAGCTACTGTTTGACAAAATCAATGTGCATTTTAATCCCCTTTTTCTTTGACATTTCCCTTTTAGATACTTTCAAAATCCATGTTGAAATTATGATCCCGTATTCAGAGTCGATAAACCAGGTCATTTTCCAATCTCTGTCTCAAAATATCAGCACTGCAGGTGCTGCTGGTGACCAGGCATATGCCAAGTTTGTTTGTCTTACTTGCATATATGCAACATGTAAGTTCCAGTTCACTGAGGTGACATGCAGAATACCTGTATCCTCTGCTTCCCTCTTCCCAAGAACCAGACTTTGACAAATTTATGGCTTCATTTGGAAAAGCAGTTTTGATTTTGTGGTATTAGTTTGGTAAAGTTTATTTATTTCTACTTTTCTGCTGCACA
Source organism: Eulacestoma nigropectus (assembly GCA_013397775.1). Classification (NCBI taxonomy): domain Eukaryota; kingdom Metazoa; phylum Chordata; class Aves; order Passeriformes; genus Eulacestoma; species Eulacestoma nigropectus. The sequence continues at coordinate 837,997 of VZTE01006652.1, forward strand.
GCCAGATTTTCTTTGTACACAACACTTGCTGTTCTGACCATGACCACGACCACCTTATGCATCCTCCTATGGTCAAGTACAAGCAGGAATGTTTCACTGTTAGGAACCTCCTCTGCTGATAATTTTATTTCTGATCCTGGAAGGTCTGAGGGTATCACTCAGAATATTCAAGATAAATTTAGGATTGAGAGTTGTGAAAAGTATGTATGCAATGGCAGATTTGTTTTAAATGTTTGGTCTCTACGAAATTGTGTAAGGAGTTGGAAATGTCAGAAACTGTTGCTATAGATGAAAGACTGACAGGTTTCCTGCACCTGAGCTGGTTGTAGGAAGAGGCCAAGTGATCTGGGGGCATCTCAGTGCTGGAGGTGGCTAAGCAGCCATGGGGTCACTGCTCCAAGAGCCAAGAGGAAATAGCCATCTGCTCCTCTCCCCGCTCTCTCAACACTCATAGAAGCAGCAATGCACTTAGATAAATATCATTAGAGTTCCTCCACAGCCCTCTAGCACTGCTTCACCTCTTTATCTTCCCAATTTATCCCTTGGTAAAAGAGGCAAGGTCCTCTGCTCCAACCTGAAGTTGCAAGTTCAATTTTTCATATGCTGTCAGGAAGCCTTCAGCTATGCAGTCATTCTGCTTCCAATTGCCATGTAAATGCAGCGTATCACATAAGAAGCATCCTGATGATTGATACCCATACACATATGGGTAAAGAAATAAAACTTTCATTTTTTATGTATAATTACACACACACAGGTACATATATATATAAATATATAGTATTTCTACTAGTAAAAGGAATTGCTGTAAATTTATTTCAATGCACTTTATTTAAGCGTCTCTTAATCCTCATGGACTAAATCTGTTTCCAACCAGCTCAGAATTTTTTTGTTGTTGTTTTTAAGGAGGAAAAATATCCTAGTAAACACTAATTGGCAATGCCTGTCTTATCAGGAATAAATTAGTCCTTTTGGAGAATAATTCTTCTCCAAGAAGTTTTTTATAGTCATGCTAGTAAAAATGAGTTAAATGTAATTTTGACTCATCCATAATAATCTGTTTATTGCTCTGATGGTTATTTCTGTTTTCCACAGAAGCAATCACTTTCTAGATAGAACAGAAACATAATCCTAATTTATCACATACATTTTTTGCTAGCAGCCAGCGGACTGCAGTAAATATTCCAGTCAGAACAAAGGTGCAAATAATCAATACCTCCGTTCCACTTACACCAATAATGGCACATAGCGAGATTTATGGGCCTCAGTATAAAGGAGGTGCACTACTCTGCTGATTACTCTTCAATCGCTGACATGCATTTGAGTTTCACTGGTGTGTAAATATGACAAGAGACAAACCATTCATGGAAAATGATTGAATGTACAACCAACACTCTCTCAGACAGAGTTTTTCCCTCCTTTTTTTTTTTTTTTTTTAATGACATTTTCTTGTTTAAA
>VZTE01006652.1:839484-1054674 GCA_013397775.1 Eulacestoma nigropectus
CCTTTTTTTTTTTTTTTTTTTTAATGACATTCTCTTGGTTAAAAAAAACCTTGTTTCACTTTCATGGGAGAAGATTTCAATTCGCTGGCTGCCTGCATTCCCACCCCACACCAAAGACAGGCCTCATTTTAATTCAAACCCAGATGTATTGTTTGCTACTGTAAGGAATCATGGCTCATGATGGCAAAATTTGCCTCAGCTGTCTAAAATTGCTCAGAACATTAAGGGCTCTATTATCTAAATGCTGATTTGATTATCAATACTTTAATCTGAGAAAAAGAAATACTGTCACTTCTTGGAAGCTGAGTAGGCTGACTGAAGAGAATTTATGATGAAGAGAGCCCTAAGAGCAGGGATCTACTGAAAGGGAATAGAATTAAGAGCTTGTTAATGAAATTACTTTTTATAAACTCTCTTTTGACATCAGGTGCTACATTAAAAACCTATCAAAGTCTCTAAAAAATAGGTCAATAAGAGTCTAAGGCACACTTTGGGGGAATGGAGAACTTGTTCTCCATCTTTTCATGTGCTATTTGTTTAAGGTGTCAGGTTCAGGAACATTTTCTTTTTTTGCCCCAGAAAGGTAAAGTGCTGTAAGATGAACAGCCATTCAAGGATGACAGGCTGACAAGAAGCCACTGAGCATTACATGTTTACATATGCTTTTATTTTGCTAGCAGCTGACAAACTGCAGTAAATAACTGCTGGGACAAGGGTGAAAATGACGAATAGATTTATTCTGTTTAAATCAATAAAATAATTTCTTATACATCAGGATGATATGATGCACATTTACGAGGTGCTCGTGGTGCTCCTCCTTCATGTCTTCTAAGGGTAATGCTCTACTCAGCATTTTCTGAGGTGAGTTTGCCTTTATTGTTCCTCCACACTTTACCAAATTAAGACACTCATCATTAGCTGGCTTGGGAAATCTTGGCCCAATGCTCAGTACTGATCCCTGGTGCAGAAAGATAAAGCTACATCAAGGTCTGTAGTGGTGTCGGTGACAAAGAACAGGAGAACAGGAGACAATGCTTCGGGTGAAGTGCTATTCCATGTCCCAGTGGCAGAACCAAGTGGTGTGAGGTCTGACTGCCACAGCTGGAAAAAAAAAGGAAAGAAGAAATTTAAAGTCTTGTCTTCTCTTTCCATACCTTTGCTGTCTCAGGTCTGCAAATAAGACTTCCCGGTATCTTCTCTATTCTCCCTGCCCAACACACGCAGCTTTCAAGCTGGGTAGGAGGGAAATAACTGAACAGTACAGCCTGCAGGAAGATGGTTAAGCAGGAAGAGGTACTCCAGCAACAACTATAGTCAACCCACACCTGTGCTGTCATCAGTGAAACCCCACCAGGTGACATGATATGGCTTGGTTATAGCTTGGGTTACAGTCCTAGAGCAACTCAGGAACCCTCAGTATAATCTAACAGTTCACTGAGTAGGAGGTAAGTGCCCAAATCTTCCTTTCATCCAAGCTGTGATACATCTAGATGTGCACAGTAGTAGATTCTGAAAGATGTCTCACCATAGTCCTGAGATGATAGGATTCAAAGTCCAGGAAAAGGGGGAGACTGATGGTCCAGTCTTCCTGTACCTCCTTTGTACTCAACAGAGAAAAATAATTATTCATCCTGTACTTCATCAGCTCCCTATATGCACATTGTTATCAGTGATCGTCTCCCATTGCTTAAAAAAGCTGGAATAATTGTATACAGTGGCATATACTCAGAGCTGTGCAAAAGAAGACTAATTTAGATGGCACTCAAACATTAGGAAATGTCAGATTTCTGCGCTCCCACATTTTTTTCTTCTGAATAAAACAGTCCTAATGAAAGCATGTATCATCTCAAAATGAGTATGAGGTTAAAGCTATATGGGCAACTGGATAATATGCCTTCACTTAAATTAGAAAGCCTTTGATTTTGCAAAACTGCTTTGAAGAATTGAGAGGGAGACACCTTGTACCCGATGATTCTGGACCCTGCCACTAGGATCCATTCCAAGCGAATATTCACACATACAGCACACTCAACACTCACAACATGAGACTTCACTGAAAACATGTATTTAAAAGCCCCAATTTAGGATTTACTCACTCAGGTTTTTTTCTAAATCCATATCTTCCTGTTTTAACTCTAGGAAGAGCTTGCTTGCCTAAAAGTTGCTACTCTGTGTCCCAAAAGCAAAGAATACTTGAATAAAATGTTTGAAAAACATTTCACCTCTAGATATAAAATGAAATAGAGAAGGTTCATCACCTTCCTGGTTCTTTAAAGCAGCAATCAATACTGGCCATCTGAGTATAACAATGGAAGAAAATAATCCCATGGCATCAGGAAGCTAGAGGCATAGCTTTAGCTCCGTGCTCAGTCCCAGTCTGCCACACTGTTGCCAGAGAGATTAACCTACCTCTGATCACGGATTTGGAAACCCTGACATGCCTTTTGGATTAATCAACTCCCACTGCAGATGTAACAGGCACCAATCAGGCAGCAACAAATAATTTTCCGTGAAGTTATGTGCAGTTCAGCTGTGGGTCCAGCTTGCTCTGCCAGAGCACTTAAGACCTCCTTGGAGAAGACTAGGGCCTGAGCCTAATGTGATCTGTGCTGCCTGTGGAGCTGTAAACCAAATTTCTCTAGGAAGGCACATCTGATGATTGCTATCTGCAGAGTAACATGCTGGCCAGCCTGATTAATATGAATGTAGTGGGATAGAGGAAGAGCCTCCCAACCTTTGAATATATTTATTCCTGAGTAAAGCAGCATGTCTGACAAGAGCTCTCAGAAATGTAAAGGTTTATTGCCTCATAATGGAATAAAAGGATTAATTTAGGATAGGTCTTTAGCCACTTGTAAAATATTTCATTTTAATAATTTATACTAATGGAATATATGATCTAGGGGACTTCATATGGGTTGCTCCTGGGCAGTTGTTGACAAGGCAAATGTGGCTGGGGAGACCTGGGCTGGACTGTTGTTTGCTTGTCCCTAGTGGACTTTTAGGATGTTAAAAAGAGAGAGTAAGAACAAGCAGCAGACAAAGCCTTTAATTCATCTACTCTTCATGTCACTGCAGAGTGCTCATCAGATGACAGAACTGATCAGCTCAGCAGGTTCCTAAACCATTCACAAGGAGAAAAAACTTAAGCTTTTATCTCTGTAATATGTAATGAAACCTAATTTCCCTTTCTAACAAGAAAAAAATTAGCCTTCTTGCGTGAACCCAGGAGGGCTCAGTAACAGAAACAATCACAGCTCCAAGAGGCGTGCAGAGATTTAGGGGTCACAGATGCTGTTGTGGGTCTGAGTCTCAGAGCTGCGGCTGAAGAAAGATGTAATAGGCAAGAATTATGCAGTCAGTACAGAAAGAGGGTTGTATCTCTTTCCACACATGTGCTGTAAGTCTGTTATCTCCCTTTATCCATCTGAACTGTGTCTGTGATTGATATTTCCGACATGCAGCCCTGTTCAAAATCTGAGAAAGGACTTCTGGGGCTCAGCATTGCTCAGGGACTCTTAACCAAGAGATTTGCAGAAATTCCTCAGTTCTGTTTCATCTGTCTCTTGTTTTATAAACCCATCTGCTCTGTGACAGTGTCACGCAGAGCCCAGTGTCTCAGCAAGACATTTCCTCCAACCCTTCTCTGGGACTGCTAAGGCCACCAAAGAAAAGGCATCATGTACATATTTTTCAACTCTTTCTGTCAGTATCGATAAATCAGAATCAACAGAACTTGTCCTCATTTCTGTTCTTATTAAAAAAAAAAGTCTCACAGAAATTCCTGATTGATCAGTTCTCTTTTATCTGACAGTGTAGAAAAACATGGAACTTTGTCCTACCTCTGCCTCATTTTTAAATATCAAAACTTGACCTCTGCTTTCTGCCTACTTCCCCAGCTTTGCTTTTGTCAAGCTGCAAACATTTTTCTTTCATAACAATTTACATATGTAATTACTACAAGTACTTCAGGAATTGTTTGCTAAAGGCTCCATGTAAATACTAATTATCAGTAATTAAAAATCCACAGCTATTAGGAAGATACTGATAGGGAGAAAATACTGCTTAGGAAGCAACTAACATTTGTCTAGGCAAAATTAAATATCAAATAAATTTCTAGCTATGTAATTATATAATATGACTCATCATCTGCTGCATAAATGGAAGTGCAAATGGGACAAAGGTGTCCCCACACACACACGCTCACATGCACACCCCCCTCTAGCCTGAACAAGCTGTGCCTCTTCAACATTGCAAACCCATTCTGTGTTGGGAGCAAAGAACATTCAGAGGTCTCACAGTACAGTTGCAGAAATGTAACAGCTGTGTTGAATGTTTTCCATAGCATCCTAAAATCAGGTGCTTCCAGGCTGATGATATGCAAACTTAATTCTCCAGGTCGTAAAATGCACTGAGATTCTCTCTTGTGCTAAGTAAGGGAAATTATCCTGCATGAAGGCTACAAATAAAATGCAGGAACAATTGGCATCTGCTTAACTGTTTTATAAAAACTTTTTTCACCCTCCTTGATGCTTTTTGATTTATTTTTTTTTTAACTGCTAGTGAATATGTTTCCTTATTAACTGTGGTTCAGCATCCATGTACTTGAAGTGGAATTTTGGCCTGTCTACAGATGTCAAAGGGCATTTTGTCATTGTTGTAAGTGAAATTATATTTTCATTTTAGTGATTTATTACAGATTTCAGCAGGGTTTGAATCAGCCTTAGTCCATCTAAAATTAAATCGCTTTCTGAGCCTGGTGAGAAAAACAAGCAGGTAATCTATGTGGGTTATACAGCAGTCCCAAAGTTTGCTCACTGCTCCTGATGGCAGGGGAACAAACCCATTAAGCAAGCAGACAGGCCAAGGGGCAGCAGTTTTACAAGGGGTGCAAAACAGATTTCTGCTCTCTGAGCACAGCTTCATCTCACTCAAACCTGTCGCTGTAACAGGGCAGTGGGAATGTGCCTGGACCACAAAGCTGCTGATGGTGCTCACCTCTGATGAGGAAATGGGGCAGCTTTGAGAAAGCCTCTCACCCCCTAATAACGCTCAGCCTTGGTGCTCTCAGTGCCTGCAGCCACGTTGTCAAAGGCAGGGAAAAGCCACGCACGACAGCCGGATTGAGCTGCCTCCAGAACTCATTTTCAAGTATATTTTCATTCACTTCTGTAGAGTTTGTTTTTCCCATTCTGGCTCTGCCATTTTAGCCTCAGATTCAATTCAGGGAAACACTTCCATTATCTCTGGATCAGGCCCTCAGATTGTATTGTGGCTGAGGCTTTGAAAATTGTTACTATCGAAACTATTAGCAGACTTGCCTGTGCTATTTTGAGCTGGAGTGAAAAGGGCTTGATGGGACATTGAGCCATCCACAAACCACAAGTCAGGCAAGAATAACAGAGCTTTCACTGTCAGGTTTTAACTTTCAGCTTTCAAAAGTGTTTCTCAGCCATCCCATTCCCTCTTGGTGAGCTGCCAGACCCAAACTCCCCTGAGCCTAAGGCCAAGGTGTGGCAGAAAAGGGCTGATGTTTGTGCCAGGTCTGACTCTGTGTCTGCTTGGTTTGCTCCTGTCAAGAGGACAGCACCAGCTTGGTGCTGGGGGCTTTTCCTTCCTGGGGTGTGAGGCTCACACCACACCAGCTCATGGGGCAGCTCCAGTAAAACCTTGGTCTATCTGCCACCAACTGGTGATGAGAGACAAAAAAAATTTAGCGAAGGTGTATCAAGCATAGGAACTCCCTGACATCTGGGAAAGCCTAGCTGTCATGCAGCTCCCTAAAACACTTTTCTAGCATCTAAGTAGCAGTGGCTTCCTCAAGTCTGCCAGTAACTAATGCTTTTGATCAATACTTTGTTAATTTATAGCATTTCCTCAGTCTTGGCATTTTTATTCTTCCCCCTCCTGCTTTCACTTCTCTTTTTTTTTCTGTTTTGCTTCAACAAAGCATGAAATCATTGTTTGTCAAAAGATAATCTGCCTGCTGCTATTTCTGTTCATAACTAATAATATTTTCTTCAGTCTTCTAGATTGCTGGGAAGGCATGTAACTGGATTTGAGATCAGTCAACCCCATTGCTGTGCTTGCAGGTTATAATGAGGTACCTGCCAATGAGACCCTCTTGGTCTTATTTTTTTGTTTCATTTCCCAGACAGAGAGAGTCTTCCACCAGTCCCTCTCCTCTCCCAGCCCAGGTCGATGTCCTATGGATGGGGAACTGGACAAAAACAAAAAATATATATAGCAGCAAACAAGGAACAGTTTAAGATTTTAGCCACTGACCCACTTCCCATTCACCATCTTAGACCTCCTCCCAAAATGGACGTGCAGATTCAGGTGACAAAGAAGAAAGAGGATTTAGCTGTTAGCATGAACATAAAAGCTGGAAGATCTGGAATCCTGCTTCAGTGTACACAATCCCATGGATAGTTATGATTGACTAAAGGGAGAAAAAAGAGAAGCACCATGGTTCCAAGAACAAGAGTGAGATGAAAGTACTTGTCATCCTCTGGTAAGTGGTGTGTCATTGTAATGGCTTCTGAAAAAATCACCTCTGAGCTCTGCCTGACAGTGTATCACTCAGGACAGCAGAAGGGTGGATTACACAGGAAGAAAGGAAAAAAAACCCAAAGGTAGCAAGCTCGGAAAGTTTTATAGTGGTATCCATCACACGGACTGCGAGAACTGTAATTATGTCTGGTGAAAAGTTGCCACCAAAGCATCCCTTGGAAAGTGGTCAAGTCCAGAGTGGACTGAGTGCTTGTCAGCAGGCCAGGGTGTGGGTTTCTCCTCCAGGACCAAATGTGGGGCCACCTACACTTGGCAGGGCAGAACATGGTCCAGGTGCTCTTCCCTCCTACCCGCTTTCCTTCCTACATCTGATCCTTTCAGATCACTCAGACATATCCGCAGTCCTCCTCCAACTCACCTGTATTTCATTTTTCTTTGCTCTAATGTGGAAACAAAACAGGTTTTGAAACCTCCAGAATTGCTTGTTGTCCTCTGACCAGCTAGGGCTGGGATGCCAAAGTGTATCATCTGCAGAAGTGGGAAGATCAAAAAGGCCCCCCAAAATGTGGACTATTTATTCCTGAGCTGTCATTCAGCTCTCTAAGCATTGCTAAAACTAAACTGGAAACACAACAAAAGCAGGTTTTCAGACATTATTGTTTTTATTTCCAGCTTATTTCTGGACTTTAGAAACAGGAGTTCAGCTTTTCCAGTATCTTCAGATCATCTGCATCTGGGTCTGACAGAGACTGGCAAATCCCAGTAAGCAAGAGGCCAGAATTAATGAAGTTAAAACTGTTTTCAGTCTGATTTTTTATTCAATTCAGGATCGGCTTCCTTTGTTTTGGCAAGAAGCAGTGTGTGTGCGCCTGTGTGTGTTTGTGTACATTTGTGTGTGTTTACCTAGTGGTGGTTTCACTGGTGGTGGGGATTGCAACTGTGCTTGTTCATTTCTCATGGTTTCACTGTACAAGACAAATATAATTGATTTAGAAGTAAAGAAGCTTGCCAAGAACAGTAGTAATGGCTTAGTGCTAAGTAAATTTAATGGAATATGCTTTGGCCAACAGCTGCATCTTTGAGAAGGAGCAATTCACCTTCTCCCAAAAATAATCATGAGAAGCTAAGTGGCTGAGAAGCTGCTTTATGCACACAGAGGTTCAAAGGCCTGCAGTGCTAGCTAATAGAATCCAACAGCTATCAAAAATCATGGCCAGCTGAGCTGGTGAGTCCCAGGAGGGTGGAGGAAAAAGGGGGAGAGAGAAAAATTCCTAAGGGTGGTTTTCTGTGTAGATTGAATAGATACTTTTTTTTTTTATTCTGGGAAAGATGAAATGAAAGTAACAGAGAGTGCCAGTTTTAGGTATTAAAATATTTAAAGAAAGAGTCATTAATATATTAGTCCAGAAAATATTTCATCTAGCAGAGATTAATACATGTCACAGGTTCTAGGGCCAGAAAAGGCTGTTAGGATCACCTCGGTTAGGTCTAATGATTCAGGTTCAGTAACAGATGCAGAGACCTGTTCTGCCAGGCAGACAGCAAAATGTAAGGTCATTCCCGAAGTCCTTAAGAAAAAGCAGAGACAGTCACAGTTCTGCCAACCAATTCTCCAGCAGAAGTGAGCAGAGTTTTCTTGGAGACACGATGTTGGAGACGTAGAACCTGAAGCAGTGAGGTCAGCTCTGCGGGGCTGTCCTGACCCCGGTGTGATGAGGATCAGAGGGGTCCCCTTCCCTGGCAGGCAGCAGCCGTGCTCTGCTGCAGATACACAGCACCTGGGCTCAGCTCTCTCTGCCTGTGCGCAGGATTCTGTTCTCTCCTCTCTCCCACCCGGCTCCAGGCTGGTTTTTGGACGCGCTGCTGCGGAGCAGAGCCCGCAAGTGCCCCGGGCCAGCTGCTGCCATTGTCCCCTGCAGACCACGCAACTTCTTCTCCCACTGACCTCTCCAAGGGGCCGGCAGTGGGGCTGGAGAGCAGCCGGGCCGGCTCTTCCCGCAGCTCCTGGGAGCAGGCACACGATAAACCAGCGCGGCAGGGCAGGTGGGTGGTCTGGCTGCAACCTGCGGCTCCTCGCAGGAGCAGGGAGCGAGTTAAGCGCTTCCAAAGGCAGCAGTGGAGGAAGCTGCCTGACACGCTGCCCTCCGCACAGATGGGTAGACAGGACGTGAGCTCCTCCCTGCCCTGTGCTCCAGCACCTCCCCGCCACTGCAGAGACGCTCCGGGTATTTTTATTTCCACACCAAGCTTACGCTGTTCACCTCAGGCTTAAGCGGAGGAGTGTGAGCATCTTTCGAATTTACTTTCTGTGTTGCTCGTTTGTTTTCTAAACCTGCCCCTGCTTTGGGAGAATAGAAAAAGCCTTTTAAAAATACAGCGGTTGGGAAAGATGCCCTCATTAATAAGTGAAAAAAAAGACAATATAAACCCCAAAAAATCACTCTTTTTTTCACCACTAAAGATGTTTCAGCATTTTTTTTTCTGCCCATAAAGTCACTGCATTTGCTATAAAGCCTCCTCTTCTTCCAAGGGTGACAAAAGATTTCTTTGAAAACTGGCACACTGGGCTGCAAAATCTGCATACTGGGCTGGCCCCAAGCTTCAGGTACTGCTGGAAACTTTTCCTCCTTTTGCCTTAGGGCAATAGAGAAAAGGAGACAGTGAGGCCATTTCTGAGCCTTATGTGTTTGCACCTCTCCCTTGTAAGAGAGCGCAGGTGACTTTGTTCTCCAGCTTCATTTGTATGCTTGTAGCCAGTCCTGCAGTGGATCTAAAAACCAATCATCCCTATTGATTTCATTGTGAATTTGCCATGTGGAACAACAGTCAGAAGAAAAGATTGCCTTGTAGCTATAGGCATAAAAAAAAAAAAAACAAAACAAAAACAAAAAACTAAACAAAACAAAAAAACCACAAACAAACAAAAAAAACACCACCAAAAAGTGCCCTCAGTTAAAAAAAGAACCCAGAACTCTTATTTGCACCAGATAAGCATCTTGGCATATTAAAACCACCCTTGAGAACCTCCAGCTGAAAATTAAAAGAAAACCTCGGGTTTGTCACCTACGCTAAATATGCTATTATTAGTTGTGGGCATTGTTGATGTTATAATATCTCATTTCAAATCATAACAGATGAGTGATCTCCAAATTATTGGTTCAAATGAAATAATACTCCATCATGCTTTCCTTTGCAACACAAATCCACGCAACCAGCACAGCAAAAATACAATCTGACTGGTAGAAAAGCTTCAAATACTGTTTTACATCCAGCAAGTATGGCTGGTGCTCAAATTGACAGCTCAATGCTCTGTCATTTCCCACCACCAATCTCATTATGGAAGTAAACGCCTCTATCTTATTTTATCCTGTTCCATACATGATGCACTTAAAAGGACTTAAAGAATCTAGTAAACAGAAATATATGGTACAATGAACAGTTAAAAATGTCAATTGAATTAGTCATTGTGTGATATCTTTTCAGCACACGATGTGAACACAGATGCTGCCTTTTATAGAGGTTTATGCTTACGAGAAACATGATGTGGAACAAATGAGATTTGAATTTTATTATTCTTTTATGGCATTGAATTGCAGATAGGGGTTTTTTTGTTTAATTAGCTCCTGTCTCAATACCTTTGGCAACTCTAAATAATTCAGAGGATCTTGTCTTTTGTTGTTTTTATTGTTGTGGTTGTTTCTTCCACTGAGAAGTAGCCTTTGCAAATGGCAGGAAACTTATCTATCACCTAGTTTAAAAATGATCCTCCAGTTACACAAACAGCACACAAGGAGTGCACTGTGGTCTGCTCAGAGTCTTAAACCCAAATCAGTTGCCAGATGCACAGTGACAAATCTATCCCAAGCCTTAAGTGCCAGGATTGCTAAAACTTTGCTTCCCTTTTCATGAGGTTTCCCACACTCTCCGCTAAGAAAACTCAGTAGAGTTTGATAGAGTGGGGCTCAAGGAGCTGGCTCCCCACCAGCCCCTCAGCTCACCTAAGGAAGGACCCGGTGCCACTGCACAGCTCCATCAACCTGTTGCTTCCTCCTGGCCTGGTGTCACACCTTCAGCAGTAAAACCCAAGATGGATATGAAATAGGCATGAAACCCGTCACTCCCAGGACTTCAAAGCAACAGGTGGTATTTTATGTCAAAATAAATAAACAAATGCATGTAGACAGAGGCCGATATTTATGCTACGTTGTGTGGGGCAGGGAGGGGGAGCAGTCCCACAAGCTCGTTTCTAGACAGCACAACTCTGCACAACTTCTTTGTTGGAAAACTTCAGGGACACGGTGTCTTATAAAGATTCCCTCGGGCTCCCAGCCTCTCCGTCACTTCACAATGTGTGGGCAGGATACAGCTGTTCAGCTTCACTGCGTGGTCTTCTCATCCAAACTGTTCACATAATGCAAAAATTACATCCCTCAAGGCACTATGGAAATTCACATCCTAACACAGTTTCAAATGCCTATTTATTTCACAGCCTAGTGCAAATATTACGTCTGCTTCAGTATCCACTGTTTCAAATGATACCACAGTGTCTCAGATTAGGTATGTGGGATTTCTTTTGTACCTGAAAAGGACAAGGAATTTTTTATTCATTGCAGAACAACAGAAAATAATGATTTTTTTTTTCTTTTTTTAATTACAGTGATGCCCACTCCCGCCTCCCACGATCCCCCTTCCCAGTTCTTTCATGGCAAGTTCAAACATCAGGAAATTTCTGAATTGCATAAAAGGCCATTCTGGGGGTGTAGCCCAGCTCAACAGAAAGAAGTATTTTAGGTTAAGTATTGCACTATAGCCTGATCACCTACTCCAGCTGAGTCCTCATTTGTAGGAGAAAAAAAAGGTCTCTGCTGCTATATATACATCATATAAACAAAACCTGATATTAAATGTTTGAAGACATGGACTTGAGAAGATTCTAACTCAAGTTTTCAGCAATTCAATTACTTCAAAAATTTATGTCTTCAACATCCTTTTCAAGCCTGGGAAGCAAGCACAGAAGGAGGAGCTCAGCCAGGCAGTCTGGGGAACCTCTGTCTGACATCAGCCCTGACTGGGCTCCTTGTGCAGCCTCAGGTCAGTCATATAAGGAAACATCTCCAAAGAGGCTCACCCATGCTCACACTGAATGCAGATCCTGGATGCACCACACACTGTGTTGGGGATGGTTTGGGGTAAAAAAAGTTGTTTGCTGCCAGTTCTGTAAATTCTGCCAATCTCTTGTGCTCATGTCAACTTTGAACTTCAGAAATGTTGTTTATACACATCCTTTAGCTCAGTTGTGCAAGGAAAGGACATTTGCCAGGTTATGCAATAAGGAGTTTGGTATAAAATGGGATTGCAAACCCAGGCCGCATGAAATGGTCAGCAGCGAACCCTGGCACAGGCACCGTGTTAAACCCCAGATTTAATTCAATCCATCAGAATAACAAAAGAAAGAGGATAAGAGGTTGATATTTTGGCAGCATCTGCCTCTTCAGAGGACAGCCAGGTGCTGCCAAAGTATTAGGCTGTCTGATCTGTTTTCTACATTGTTTTTGTGATGGAGAGGGATGTTTAAATTCTACAGTTGCAATTGATCTAATGAGCCAAGGCTTCTTCCTGATAATTGATGATTTCCTTGATCTTCTTTCTTTTCAACACGCCCTGTCCCCAGATGCCCATTCTTCTTTCGAATCTCTCTGTGGCCCCTAAGCCTTAATTAGATCTTGCAGGTTCTTTTCCTGTATTGTGTTCACCACTGCAAGTTTTGTTTCCAGTCCAGGTCTGCCTTTCCTTCAGGCTCCAGCTGTAGCTCAAAGATGCTCTGCTGCTCTTTGCCATCGGCCACTCACCTGAGCTACCCTTTTTTAACAGTTGTAGCTGCTGCCCCCGTGCTCTGTTCACAGCTGCTGTTCACCTTAGCACTCATCAAAGGGTATTGAAGGCAAAGAGAGAGCATGAAAGAGTTACTCTGGGTTAAACCTAAGGTAGGAACCTGGGCTTCATGATAAAATGCCCCGAGAAACAGGATTCATGGGAAAACATTAGCCAGGTCAGCTGCAGTGTGTGCAAGGCATTACATTTCTCACAGGCAGAAAGACCTTGCCCAGAGCTGAGGTTTGCATATCTCTATGACTTAAATCCTTCAATCCTCCTCCTGTTTAAATGTCCAAGTCAGGAATTTAGGGGTACAGGAAGCAGAATGGATATTCCACAGCATTTTCTGCCCTGTGATTAAGCCATGGCTCTGGAGGATAAGCCAGAGGAAACCCAAGCCCAGCACCTGGGGCTAGGGCAAGCAGAGAGAGAGCTGACTTCCAGCTCCTGCCCCCTAGATTTTCTAGAGACTTTCCAAGGCAGAAGTCTTTGCTCTCCCTTATGATAGCCTTACTCACTTGCCCAGAGTTGTACTTTCCTTTGCTTGCTCTTCAAGGAGCCCCATAACTGTTTCCTACCCTCCTGCAAAGTTTCCTAGCTTCAGCATATTATGCAAAAGGTAGATTTGAATTGTCAGCTCCCTGTAGCAGAGTGGTAGGTGTGTTTTAAGAATGTTTAGTTGAATGAAGGCCTGCAGGGTAGGGGATTTCGGAACTGAGAAGGCTGTGTTTTCATAACTCCTACCAGGCACAGGTAGGAGGTAGACACCATCCTCTTGGCCAAGGTGTCGGTACTTATATACACTCTGGAGGATAGCAGAAATAACCCACAAAAGACTTTGCATGAACATTTACACTCTTTTAGTGTATCTTGGGTTCTGAGCTGTTTAGTTAGAGATCTTCTGGTTCGTTGGGTTTGATTGAGGATGACAAAAAGTCTTCTTCCAGACTACACAGAGTATCAGGCTTTGTACACACCTGTGAGGAGGGAGGAAAGGGGGCTCTAGGCAGGCATCTCCGTGGGAATACTGAATAAAAGGTGGCATACTCTGAGGAGGACAGTGCTTAAAGCAAACCAAGTCAGACTTTAGACACAAAACTCCCCTGCCCTTCAAGTCATCAGCCACTTACTAACACCATAAGATAGGGTTTGACACAGCAGCTTCCCTGCTCCAAACCCCAGCAAGGAAAGCAGTTTGTCTGCTGGTTGAGAGCTGCTTTGGCAGTGCTGGCAGCTTCCCTTTTGGCTTCCTTTCCCTGATGTACCCTGTGGTTTTTGGCAGCACAAGTGGTGACTGCAAAGTAAGCAGTGAAAAAGAATTTTTAAAAGGTGGGCACACAGTATCAGCCACATTAGCTCTGACTATTTAAGAGAAATTATTTAAAGAGAGAGCCCTCAGTAGCAAAGGATACATTAACAGGTTCAGGGTATGTACAGCAAGGAGAGAAAAGCAGCCTGTTCTGTATTTATCAGCTGCCATGCTGGTAACATGGCTTTGGCGGAGCGGCAGACTAAGCCAGGAGTCCAGGGAACAAAGGAAGCAAATTTCTTTCTGCAGTGTTTAGCTTCTGTATTTGGAGACTGTCTTGCTAAAGACACAAAGAGAAGAGAGATTATGGCTGTGATAATCTGTATAGCAATTCGAGGCTTAGGGAAGCTGGATTCCAGCTGACCTGGGAGAGGGCAGGCAGTTCCAGAGGGTGTGTGGAGAGCAAATACAGTGCCAGGTTTTAATGGAAGCATGCAGGCTATGGAGAGGCAATGACTTGTACAGTAGTGACACCTGCTTTAGAGGTGATAGCACTGGAGTATCACAGTGGCAGACTTTTAGCTGTGCTCTGGGTACACCCAGCTTTTCTAAATCCATTCAGCATAGCTTCTAACACAATTACCATAGCCACATTTTCAAGCCAGTGTTACGTCAGGATCTCTCTCTATATGGAGCTCTCTGGAAAATTGGCTCCTATTTTTTTGGCAGTAATCAAAAGCTGAGCTCTTAGGAAAATGGGAGCTCTAAGTGCTTGGATGACATTTCTCAGTCTTTCTCACAAATCGGAGAACGTGTAAGCCACAAAGGCAGTGTCATCAGCCATCTTTTAAGGATATCATCATCAGACAATTTGCTCTTATATTTTGTCCTGATGAGAACTATAAGACAAAGTTAGCAATAGCAGAGTGACAGACCGTGACAGCATTCAGGTTAATATATCCTCTGTTTTAATGCACAGCTATTATGTTAACAGAAACAGCACTGATGTGCAGGTAGGTAGCAGCTAGGTGTAGTGCATGACTGTTCCTTTAAATGAAAGGATCACCAGGCAGTTATCTCCATCAGGTTTTATTATGTGACATAGGATGAACAATTACATACTGTGCAATAAGCTAAGTGAGGTTTTAATCGCTGCTGCATTTATGGATGGTTTATCCTGACCTTTCATAGCCTTAGAAACCAATAACTGAAGCAAAATGAAGTTTACCAGCTCCTCTCAGAAACTGGTCATGTGAGCATAATCAAATCCCGGGCATTACTAAAGCCTGGATTCCTGGGCTGATGAGGAACTGAGAGACTTTCAATGTCAGATGGTGCTGGACAAGCAATGTCTTTTCTTTTTGACCAAATTTGAACAAAGGATATAGGGTTTATAGTTAATGCCAAATCACCACCTGAAGTAAATTACACCAGATTTGCAACTTGTGTTGTCTGAATAGACAATAGTAAGCTTCATGATATATCTAATGAAGCATACTTATTCTAAGAAATGTGATGTTTCTAAGAATAGTTACGCACAATTATGCTAGATAAAAGTCATACTAAAAAGGGAGAGCCCTGTCTTACAGAGATACCAATTCTAAGGAAAGATTCTCTTCGGTGTAGGGATTTGTTGAAATCCACATGCACCTCAGTAGCAGAGCTGTGAAGAAAACCTGCAGTCTCACCTTTTCTCTCTCCCCATTATACCACTGTGGATTTCAGGAGAGGTGGATGGGATGACAAGGAATGAGAAATGATATTTAACATAGTTTTCAGATTATCACTTTTTTGCTAAAGTCCCACAGCTGTCATTAGGGCTCTAATCCAGAAATTCCTCCATTCCAGAAAATTTGAAATAAGAGTTGTCTCCCATTCATGACACACGTCTTCTCCATGCCACTGATTTATTGATTTCAATGCTTCTGGCAATCAAGTGATGTCTTTCAACCTTAATGCATTTGAGAGGCAACCATTTGAAGTAAAAGACTTGAAGAATCACTACCATGAAGCTAATTTTAATGATAATCCCTTTTCACTGTAGCCCTATTTGTACACACAGGAATGCAAAGCTGCCCAATTTCACCTTATTTCAGACATGAAGGAAATAATATGCTGTGATTCTCTCTTTTTTCTTTTTCCAGAAGAGAAGGCACACTTGCAAAGTCTGCCTGCAGCAAACCTTGTCTACCTGTGGTCTGCTTCAAAAGAGTGGCTTTTCAAGGCCTCTCACAGGCTGCCTCAATCCAGACTTGGTGACAGAACTGCCTACAGCAATATTTAGCCATTTTATTTGCCACCGTCAACTGCTAATGCAAAGGAGCAGACACGCCTCAGATAACACTCCCCGCAAACATTCAGAGAAGGCAATCACTCTGATCTGACCCACAAAAGAGAGAGAAACTGCACATATCCGATGACTTTGCAAGCATCCAGGCACTGCTCCTTGCAGCTGCACAGCTGTCCTTCACACATGAAAGAAACAAGTCCGGCTACCAAACCTCTCTTTCAGCTTTTCCTTCTGTACAGCTCTGTTCAGGTTTTTCCAAACCACAGCCCTGCACAGCATTGCAGCTGCCTGCCCCAGATCCTCAGCAGTTGTAACCCAACCTGGCTCCATGGATTTCAAATGCCTTTTCCACCCACTGGAAAACCCATCGGCAACTTGAAAGTACTTCCCTCTCCTCCCTCCCCGCCTACCACACAAACATACACAGACATATCCACATACATGGTGAATGGAATGAGTCCAAAAAGTTTTTCTCAACTCTGGTAGCACTATTTTTTTTTCCCCAAACTAGCTTGGAAGGAAAACTTTGAAAGCTTTCCAAAGCAAATGTTCCTGGGGCAAGAGGGATGAGTGTAAAGAATAGCTAGAGCTTGGTTCTGCAAGAACTTCTAACATGGAAACCTAAGGCAAACGTCCATTTCTCCTTCTCTACTTTCCCTCCTGCAACTAATCTGCATTGTACACACCAGTGCATCCTTCTGTCAGACACTCCTCGTGGCTGCCAGGTCTCTGAGGATGTGGCAGCTTCTGCCAGGGAAGTAGAAATGTGCTGGACTTACATTGTTGATACTGACTCTCTCTCAGCAAGTTGGAGGAAGATACTTATTTTCCTTAACTCAAGTGGTTCACTGAGGAACAGCTGGGACAGTCAAAAGAAGCATCTCCCACCTGGGTATATATGTGTCAAAACTGCTGGGAAAACCAGAGAGAAAAGTTCCTATCTTGCAGTAATTAGGATAAGAACATAAAAGCGGAGAGATGAAGAAGGTGAAATCTTTGGCCCCTATTTTTTCCTTTTGTTGGGCCTTGAAGTGGTTAAACAAAAGAGCTTCTGATTTTCAGAATTCTACAATGGCTGCCCTCTCAGATGAGACACCATTAAAGTGGGAATGATTGCATGATAGGATGGGGAGAAAAGGGGTCAAAAGATAACAAATCCTTCTGTTTTGATTTGCTAAAGAGAAGGTAATCACCAGGGTGGGATTTGATGAAGTCAGGTTGGCTAGCCCTACCTTTGCTCTGGAAATACTGCAGCTTTCCACCAGAGGAATTGCAGTTGGGTTAGGTGAGGTGAACATGCAACACAGAGTTCAGGGAGAGACCATGAACTTTGGTCACTCCATTATCTACTGCAAATTCAGAGCAGAGCTCTCTGAGCACTGTGTGACTCCCTGATCACCACCCAGGTATGGGCACAAACAGAGCCATTTTCTGAGTTTATACAGCTCTGGGGCCAGCATGATCCCATGTTGACACATGTAAAATATTCAACAGATGGAGTCTCTCAGTGCTTTTGCAATACAAACCACCATAAGACTATTAATGAGGCACTATCTTTTAAATTAATCTCTCCAGCATAAAGTTGGCGGCAGTGGGCTATTAATATATCTCAGATAACCATATTATCTGAGCATCTTCTGGGCAAATCAAACTCATGCGAAGTTTTTAGCTGATTTCATCATCCTGTAGCCTCTTTTCCTTCTGCAAGGCTTTAACACTTCTTGGCATATAGGCTGCCTTTCTTGCAAAAATTTTGTTGCAGTCAATTTTTTAAATTGTTTTTTCAATTGGATTTGAAAGATGCAAGGCTGATGGAGGAAAAAAGCTCATTTGACTAGATACAGTTGTGGCTAGGTACTAATAATCCTCAAAGACACTTAGACGAATCTTAAATTCATAGATGGGATTTTTGATTATGTTGACTTTTTAATTTTTAGATTCATACAATTAATAAATGCAACAATACTTGTGGAAGATGGCCTGTTGGAAGCTCTGGCCATCTGCAAGGCTGGCTTTATCTGTGACTGATTCCTTTCCTTTGTAAGCAGCATTGGGGTTTCCAGATTCAGCAAGTCGTCATCTTCCATAAAGCACACACCAAATTTGTAACATACCATAGGCTGGCTTTATTAGATTAATTAAAGAAACCTATTAATTTCCAAGTAAATTAAAAATATTTTTAATCATTGCCTGTGAACCACTTAGCACATTAACTTGTCCCTCTGAAATCATTTACTTAAGTGTGCCCTCAGTTTGCTTAATCCATAACTGGTCAATAGTATATTAATATTACAGTCTCATTTCAGATCTAAGCATGTCTGAGCCTATTAAACTGTCACCCTGGATTTACTTGCAGGAAAAAATTATCTGCATTCAGAGATAGAAGGAGAAAAGTATTAAAGTGAATCGAGCACTAATGAAATTAATCATAATCATCATAAGTACTTTCAACTGCTGTCACCCAGTGGGAGATGCTGCTACAGGAAAACTCTTCCAGCTCTATTGTTTTTATGGCTGAGCTGTAGAGCTCTCTTTTTGCTTGTTCTGAAGAGACTGATAACAGTCTGGTGATCATTTAGAATCATTCCTATTTTTTTTAAAACTAAGACTCAACCTTAGAGGCAACCTTGAAATACAAGCCACTTCCTGCAAAGCTTGTTCTCGTGAACTAGTTTAATGTAGGTCAGACCCGCCATAGTCTGTCTTATAATTCAGCCAAACTTTGAGACTCCGTCTCTTGCTGTTTACTTTTACTGCACTGCTTGTGAACCTAATATGTATCATTTACAGGTCCAAGACAATAGGAAAGAGCAAGTCAGGAGAAAAATTATCTATGTCCCTGCAGTGTAAGATACATTTAGATATATAGAGCCAGATCCTGAGCTGTGTAAATCAGAATAGGCACATGGTGCCTTAAAGCCAATAAAACTATGAAGTTTTATATCACTGCTGTAAGATCATCCCTTACAGAACTCCTCTTACTTCATGCAAATATTTTGTAATCCTTTAATAATACTTGCATTTAAAAATGCCTTTTATTTTCCTTCCAGCTGCTGTAGTGACAAGACACTAATCTGTGTCTTGTTTAATACTATGAAACTTTTGAAGGGCTCCCCCACATATCTTCTTTGAATTCTTCAGTTGTCTATAAACTCCAGTGTTGTATGGATTAAACCTCTGATGAAGAGGAACATGACAATGAGAAAGACAAAAAATAGCAGAAGATCAAAAGAAGTTATCTCTAAAAACAAATTCAGCGCTATCCACAACTAAGTAACATTTGACATTTAAAAAATATTTGATCAGTGTTTTGGCTTACAGAACTGCTTTAGGGGCACTGTGATGTGTAAATTAAATTCAAATGAAGGTTAAATATAGTTCTCTGAGAAAGACTGCACAGTTTAAATTACCTAATTATTTGGACAAAATCTGTTCTCCTGTAATTAAATGTATACAAAAGAATGTGTCTTTTTACTAAGCACGTTTGGAGAGGAGATGTTTATCAGCAAATGGTAACTTCCTCTTGAAGATCATAAAGATACTGTCATCACTCAGAGCTGTGTGAGGAGGAAAGTTAGTTCATACATTTGTCAGAGCTGAGTTGCATGAAGGGAGACAGAACATTCCTGTATTTTGCTGTGTGCAGCCTCCAAGTCCTGATCCTGCAAAGCCTTTTAATACAAGCTTTGCTTTAACTCTTTTTCTAGAGTTCATGCCTGTGCAGGAAAGGATACACCCAGCCAATGTGCCCAGGCAGTGCTATGATCATGAAAAGAGCTGATACTTCACCGAATCCATGTCTGCTGTGATGCCCAGGACTGGATTTCTGCCTTGCATCCAGCTCAGACTCTTTCATTCTGCAAGTGTTCCCAGGCTTTGGAAGAATAACTGCTGGAGTGAGTTACAGTCCATGTGAGTAAGGGGGTGAGAGTCTGGATCACTGAGGTTTGTTTAGTCTATTTCTAAATGTGTTGAGCGAGGGGATTTCACCATCTTTCTGTGAGAGACTCCTCCTGAGCCTAGCAGATGTCAACAGCAGGATATCTTCTGCATGATACTGGGTATGAACTTTCTCTTCACCTTGTCCATTCCTCTTCACTGTTTTTTTTTCACTTGTGTACATCCATTAATATTTAGACCCTGTAATATTTCTGTTTCTTTCTCCAGAGCCATTGCTCAGTCCCACAGTCTGTAGCTCTTTCATTCTATTTTTGGTGTCACTCCATCTGCCTCCTTTCTGCTTTAGGAGGGCACACTTCTCATCCTTTTCTGCTTCCCCCCAGTTTGCCAATTCTGTTCAAATCTGTTGTCTGTGGCTGACAGACAGGGATGTCAGCCTTGCTTAGGGCTCAGAGCTCTATGCCATCAATTTAATACTGCAGTACAGGTACAATACACTTGGATTGTTCAATTACTGCTCGTCAACCAAAATCTCACTCTCCAAAGGGCTGGAAATTAAGTCTGCACAGTATGCCTAAGCTCCACAATGGCATTCCCTGCAGTAAAGATGTGATATGAAATATAGCCCTGGAAAAGAAAATAATAAGCAAGCTCATATTGCTTAAAATTCTGAATTTTCCAATATGTTCCTGAAATTATGCAAATTTTCTGTGGTTTCCCAGGCTGAAAGAGTGGCATCACTCTGTATGTCTGGTCCCCAGTCATAATATCTGTCACATTTATATTAGGGAAGGAATTGCATGCTCATTAGAAAAAGCACACTGGTGCACAGAACTTTTGTCTGGGGGGCCCAGAGCATCTGAACTGCATGTGGGAAGAATGTTTGGATTTCACATGTGACAAGAAGAGATTTTTCAGAGTGGGAAATTAAAGGCAGCTCAACAAACTTTCCTACAAGTCATTGTACAATCCACTCTTCTCATTCAAATTCATTCTGCAGAACATGAGCTTACTTAAAGAGAAGAAGAAGAACAAAAAAGGATTTATTGCTAATAGTCATAAAAGGAAACCATAAATCTACCAGGGCCCTGTAGTGAGTCTAATAGTGAGCAAGAACAAATGCAATCAATATGAATGTATTCATTTATTCTCTCTCAGCCACGATCAATATACATGGTATCTCAATGTTGAATAGCAAGGCACAGCTTTTGCCCCAGTGAGTTTAAAATAATTCAGCAAAACTCCTGCTGAGTTTTGATTGAATAATAAGTTTGGCTCTAGCTAGAGAAAAATGTGCAGACAAGACAGGCAATATGCTGACAGGGAGCAAAACTAGGAGCCAGCAATTCTAGGAAAAGTATGAGTTCAGGAAGGCATGAGAAGAACAGAGGTAAGGGGTGACTTTGAGGAAGAAAGACAGAAGTGCTGCAGTTATTTCTCTGGGTGGTGGAAAACGTCCCTTTTGAAGAACAGAAGGGAAGCTGGCCCCAGCCTTGGTGCAGCATATTCCCATTATTCATTTACCATGTAATTCTTGTCTCCATAGTTCCTGTCCCATCGCTACATGTGCCCAGAGGGCATGAAACAGCACTGCCAGAGCTGGCAAAGCAGAGAAGGAGGAGACACAGACTCCATGGAAATCTGGAAGTGGACTGGCTCCCAGCCTGACACCCCAGGCAAATATTTTTGTACAGAGGAGGCACGGATGGGCCAGAGGCCTCCCCTTTGCTTCCCAACACTAAGGCTGCTGAGCAAGCAGCCTGTTGCATTCTCCTCTGACTTGAATTTGCAAAGAGCCTTAAAGCATTGCAGAAAACAGCATGGGAATTTCTTTTTAGTGATGGTGACAAAGTTTAGGCTGTCTGTGTAAAGCCTGTAACAGAATCATTGAACAACCGAAGAGTACACAAGGTGTCATATAGAAACAAAGAGGTCACCCTGAGCAGAGGAGGGAATGAAAGCAGAGAGAAGCATTCATGTTCATTGAACAAAGCCTCTGCACTCTCGTGTCCGGACATTGAGCCTACCTGGGTGCTAATAAAAATCCAAACAAATAAATAGAACTGTTTCACATCTCTTGAATTTACCTGCCAGAGCAGTGGCTGTGTTCTTTAATCACCCAAACAGGCAGCCTGAAAACAGTTTGAAGAGCAGTTAGGTATTTAACTTTCACTGAAATTCAGGGGTGCTGGCCATTTAGCTGCTCTCTGTATTGAAGGCCCACATACAAGCATGTCAAAAAATGTTTCTCAATGGCCTCTCTCTTTTCCTGGGCAGAACCTGAAAAGTGCCTCCTGATAAGCTCTCCAGAACTAATCACCATACACTGCTTACCTATTCACTTTCCAGGCTGGTGGTATTATAGCTATTATGCTGTGTCCTGTCACGCCTTCAGTTTGCTAGACTCCTAATAAGAAGACCTAATTCCTTCCATAAATGTTTGGGAGGCTTGGTCAGTGGTGCTGTGTAAATTAAGAAGATGGTTATTACTATGATCATGATTATGTTTCATTAGTACTAACAAGGAACTGTGGTCAGGTATGGCATATATACAGGAAATGAGAGAAAACACCTACTTAAAAAGAAGGTTAAAGAAACCGGTGCTTTTCATCAAATGAGAGGAGAGATTTGCGTGTGAAATAGAACATGATGAGTTTGGCAAAAAATCCCTACTATCATTAACTCCAATTTAAAAATTATTTATTTTGCTGTGCATTTTAGCCCAAGGAACACTGTCTTCCTGCAAGCATGCAGGCAAGGTCACGAATTCCTCACAGAAATACTGGAGGAAGGGAAGGGTGAGTACATAAATTGGGTGATTCATATTCCAATGAGAACTCCACTACCCTGAGTGAGAGGCGGGTTCAAGGAGAGAGGTCCTTTCCTGTGCCAGAGAGGCCAGTGATTAAGGAACGAAGTAAAAGACTAGGGAAGTTAAGGATGGTCTTTTCCTACTGCAACCTCACAGCTTTTGGCAGCCAGTAGGTTTTTGGCTCCCTGAAGAGGCCCAGATGGCACCTGGACACAATAGTGCTGATTATCCCATGAAGAGATCTGCCTCACCCTTCTGTTTGTTCATGAGCTATGGTGTACCAGTGCATCTGGGCCAGATGCAAATGTATTTCAGACAGCAGAGTACAGGCGGGAAGAGTGCTGCAAATCCCCTGTCAGCTACAGTTAGGTCACGTTTAACTGGTGATAGTGATCCGGTTATCTCCTCACAAATGGTGTGCAGGCCACAACTGTTTAAAACATGACACAACAAATACTTTCACACAGCGATTTTCTCACAGCAGCTTGCTTTCAAAGTAAGAGGTGATGTTTTTCTTCAAAGAGTGATTCCTTTCAGCTCATGTACCAAGACATAAGCCAGAAAAACCTGTTTATGCCATGGGAAACCCCTTACCAGCTGCAAGAGGCTGTCTGTAAAGCCCTTTGCAAACAGCAAGCTACTGAAATCAATGCTTATCAAAGACCAATACAGACACTATCCCATTCCTTGAAATGCCCAGCACAGCAACAAGATGTGAGTCAGAGAAGTGCTGCTGTGTCCCATACAGATGGAGAAACCCAGTACAACGACAAACATGCCAAAAATGACCATGTATTTTATCTGTTTATTGTTTTCCATTCTGACATTCATTCAAAACTCTCATCATGATCCATCTATGCCCCAAAAATGATCTGACTTATTTTTCCAGAGGAAACAGGGAAGCTCATTATCTTCCTTTAGAAGATACAAATCTGCACCTCAACTTAAACCCAAAAACCCCCACATATGATGTCCTCTACTGGAAGGTTGTTGCCCTGAGTTTGCAGTTCTTCGATGTTTTTAGTTTCTGTAAAAGTTTCTCACGCACTTTCTGTAAACATGATCATGTTTTGTTAACTGTACTTTATTGTTTTTCATTCCATTCTCCTAGGCGGAGACATTTGATGGATTTTTCCTTTGACCAGTGTGATTGAGGGGTGGTAGTTTCTCCCTTCAATCCACGGTGGTTTTTAAGAACATATATAATAAAGTTCGGGGTCTCGGACCCCGGCTCATTCTTGCTTCCCTCCTGACAAGGTGTCTGCGTGATTTTTTCATGTCTGAGTGCGACAGAAGGTAATTTTTTGCAAAATTTGCAATAATTGATACATCTCCAACATTCTTGTTTGCTCCCAGTCTGTTCATGGGACACCTCAGGTATCTGAACAGAGAAGGAGCTCTGCTTCATGTCATCTGCAAAGCCTTGGAGGAAAATCGGGGGAAGTGGAGGAATAGGAAGATAAAATTTACAAGGAGTAGCAGGAACAGCATAGGAATTTTTTTTAATTAGTCAGACAAATTAAAACATAAAAGAAATACTGGATACAGTTTCTTCTTATTTTTACAAGTGGCTATAGCTTTAACCTTAGCAATTCAGAGCTTGTACAACGGCATCTGCACAAGCAGCTGTAGTTCCCTTGTGTAAAACACACTGGATATGGCAGTGAATTTGCTTGAACTTGCTTTCACAGGCAGCATGGTCTAACAAAGGAATGGTTAATGATTTCTGCTAAATAATAGAAGGCTTCAGACACACAGCAGTGCAGGATGCTCCTTACTCTCCCTTTGTCCAGGCACACACCTTAAACCTTGCACAACCTAGAGTCTAATCTGGGAGGGGTGGGGTGGCAGAGGGTTGGTTTGGGGACTATATGGGAGTGGCAGTAAAGAGAAATCCTCATTTACTTTGCCTGGCTGTGGAGTAGATCATGTGGATTACCTTTTTATTTATATTTACTCTTCTGTGAGTGTTTGTGTTCGAAAAGCCTAATATGCCCTGTACCAAAAGATTACATGTAATTGGCTTGATGCTCATCAACTTGAAATGCTGGGAGGCATCCCAGTGTATTAAATTTAATAGTTTGTATATAGGGTAGCACCCAATAGAAGACCCCAAAAACCAATAAAGTTGTACATTTTACAATTTCTCAGTTGCCTGTATTTTTTTGGTTTTGTTTCTTCATTGGGTTTTTTTGGTCGTTTGGGGTTTTTTTTTTAGTGCAGAGAAAAGGTAGAACATTTCTGTACTTGATTAAGACCTGTTAGTGGAGACTTATTGCCAAGGGTTGCACTGTATATTTGGTATTAACCTTGTAGATCACAGCAAGTGGCTTTTGAAGTTGGCTGGGGACTGGAGAAAAGTTCTTTGTCAGGGGACACACCACACCTGTCTCTTTCCAAGGGGAGGCTGAGGGCAAAGGGGGCAGTGGGAAGGTCACTCTGTTCTGCCTGCCACTTCATGCAATATTAACTGGAGATGATTATTGAATACAAAGAGTTCTTACAAGCCTTAAAGCTTGTTTGTATCTTGTTAGATAACTAGAGAAAAGCAGGGTTAGGAAAAAATGACTCTGCCAGATGAAATCTCATCTTTTTCATTCCTAGCTGCTTTGCAAAGAAAATGAAATTATTTAAGGGCTTTATCTGATTTAGGGCCTTAGTTTTCCCTCCCCTTTTGGTTCCCAGTAGCCCTGTTCCTGGAACCAAACTGCCAGGCCCCTCATCAGCAATCAGTTTTTCCTCCCCACTGGAATCAGTGCTTTCCCAGTGGGAGTGCAGGGTTGTGCCACCTCTGCCAGGAGGGAACAACAGAGCAACTCCCTTCAGTCCCACCTGCCGGGTGAAAGGAGTCTTGCACACTCTACTTCACAGGGCAAAACCTGACAGCTGCAGCCAGACCTGAAATGGAAAATTAAGCTTCTGGGGCTTTTATTTCCCTGACTTAATTTCCCTATTAAAAATAAAAAGAGAAAGAAAAATGAGAAATGTGTTCAGTAAAAGAGGTTGGAATCAGAGCATGGACTTCATACCAGAGCACAGTCTTTCCAAACAGATCTGCAGCTTTATTTCTACCATTATTAAGTTAAGGGCAAATTGACAAAATTCACATCTTACTGCAGTTTCGGTAACAAATGTGCTGGAAAATGGAGTTTAATTGAGAACTCTTCTAATTATATTACTTTAAATGCTGGAACAAATAATCAAAGAAACTATTTATAAGGATCTAGAAGGTAAGGAGAAGATGAGTTACATCCAGTGTGGATTTGTCAAGAACAAATTGTGTCACACCAATGTAATTTCCTTCCCCCACAGGATAATAGACCTTGCAGACATGGAAGAAGCCGTAGATGTGATACATCTTAAGCCCAGTAAGTTTTCTGACACTGTCTCATACAACATTCTGATAAATAAAAGAAAATGTGGACTAGGGAAAACCTACTAGAAAGTGAGTGCAAAACTTCTTAGAAAACCATATTGAAGAGAATAATTATTCATGGTTCACTGTCAAAGGCTGCATCAAGTGGGTTCCACAGAGGTCTCTCTTGGCCTGATACCGTTCATTGCAAATAAACTGGATAATAGAAGGGATTGTGGCGCTATCAAATTGCACATTGTCTGCTCCAAGAAAGGACTAATGTTCCAGGATAGGAAAAATAGGATGCAAATCAAGCAAAGCAACTGTTCTATTATACAGTGACCCAGCAGTAGAAGCTAGGAATAATTGACTTGGTACTGCAGCTTTCTAGGTAAGGATGTGTGTGTTACAGTTAGTCAGAATATAAGCATGAAAACTGAAGAATCACTTTTTTTCCCTTTACTCAACATGTGTAAGCCCTCAGGTCATTTCATCCAACTAGGTTTTGGCCACTTAACTTTAAGGAGTGTGTAGGTCAATGAAGTCCAAAGAAGAGCAACAGAAAAAACTAAAAATCTGGGCATCTGGCAGAAAGAGCTGGGCCTGCATAGTCTAGAGAGAAAAAGATTGATGCAAAACACAGCAGTGGTCTTTGTAAGTGATCGTTGTAAAGGGGACAATCTCTTCCCTGTGACCGCAGTGAAGAGGACAAGAAATAAATTTCTCTTCCTAATTTGGGAAGAGAGTTTCATTTTAGACATTCGGAAAAAAATTCCACTGTTAGAGATTTAAGCAATGGAATAGGTTCCTTGGGGATGCTGTGGAGTCTCCACCACTGAGAGAAGTTCCATGTACAACTTGATGTTGTTCTAGAGTAGGGAATGGACTAGATGACCTCTAGAGACCTCCTTCCAATCCACTTTTATATAATCCCATGAATTCTATGAATACAACAATCTAGTCATGTTTAATAAATTAAACTGTAAGGGAGAAAAAAAATCCCTTAAACTCAGAGCTAGGTCTGAAAACACTTAAATGTAGTAATAGGTCATAAATTTACTTTCACTCCCTAAGGAGATTTTATTGCCACAAAGACTAACATACCAGAAGCCTCTTCTAGTAGTTCAGTAGCTACAACACACTGGCAGGTTCTTTGATTCATATCCTGGAAGAAGTTGTTTATGTTTATAGAAAAAAAATTGGTTGCATCAGAAATACAGGTTAGGTCAATCTTCTGAGCTCTATATGTCTCCAAAATGTCTCTAAATCCTCATATGTCTTAAAAAGGAAAACCACAACTCCAGACTAGTATTGAAGGGCACTTTGAGTTATTTTTGCCCTACTCCTGTGCTCACTGCTTCTCACAATAATATTTGAATGTCTTACTACAAGAATGAAGACAGAGATGATGCAGGCAAGTTGCATGTGACCTCAACACTAGTCAGAGAACAACACAAACTCTGCCACTTTCAGTGTCAGACATCCGTATCTTACGTAAAGCACAAAGCACTTTACCTATAAGTTGATGGAAAGGACCCTGAGGAGTTTCCTTTCTATACCATGGGCACAATAGAGAGAAAGAGAAACTTTCTAATTAAAATTTTCCTAAGAATGTGTGGTTTCAAGGAAAAGAATAATTATTGCTGTAAAATGTCATACCAGTAAAGCAATCCAAGTTATCAACTAGGGTTTTAATTTTCTTTTTGCATCACCGAGCAGATTCCATAATATACTTTCACGTAAATGCCTAGGTTTCTTTCTTCTTCACTTGGGTTCACTGCAGTGTTTTAGGGAAATGAGTCCTCTTGCTCATTTTTATGAGCAAAACCTGGTGGAGGAAAACAAAAGCCGCCAACTACTTTCTGTCTGGAGTGAAAGTAAGCAATTCACTCAAAGAGTTTAAGCTTCAGAGAAAATAAGGTCTAAATGAGCAGCCTTTGTCAAAGCCTGTACCCCAGCAGTTCATGGGGTTCATACAAGACACATTTGTTCAGAGCACTCCCAAGGGGACAATGCAAGCCCTGTTTTACTACCACAGGGAATAAAGTGATATCAAATAATGAATCCAAGTATTTCCCTTCTGAACTCAGCCCAAAGCACTTTAAAAGTTTTCTAATATAAAATAATATACCATGAAGTGGAAATCTTTCTGATATTTTGTCATTTTAAGCTGCGGTAATATATTTTCCCTGGGAAAATATAACTCTGCACTCATTGTGTGCTTTTTTGTTTTCTGTTTAATCTGTGATGCATATCTGAATGGAATTTTTGCCTGTAATTCTATAAAATTTACTCTGAACCACTGCTTATGCTCTACTGATCACAACTCTGGTTTAAGGATTGGCTCTTATTTTTCAATCTTCTCTTCACTGCCCTTTTGCCCTATTAGAATATGAGGAGTAAGAGGGAAAAATTTTGCGCATTTAACACTTTGTTTCCCATGGACTGTGGGATGTTGTTATCTCACATGGGCAAACAGGAAATCATACTGCTGGAACAACAGATTTAGTAGATCTAATAGACCAACAGAGGTGCATGGATTGATATTTTTGCTCTTCAAAAATTTTTAGAGTTATCTACTATGTTTCACATGTGACAGTTATGGAAAATGTTATAAAAGAACAAGGGCAAGGGATAATGGTTTTAAACTAAAAGAGGGCAGGTTTAGATCAGATATTAGATAGAAATTCTTTACTGTGATGGTGATGAAACACTGGAACAGGTTGCTCAGAGAAGTTGTGGATGCTCCATCTCTGGAAGAATTCAAGGCTAGGTTGGATGGGGCCCTGAGCAAGCTGGTTTGGCAGGTGTCCCTGCCCATGGCAGGGGCATTGAATGAGATGATCTTTAAGGCCCCTTCCAACACAAGCCATTTGGTGATTCTAGGAAGAAGGAGGCTTCATCCTCAGCCGGTGTACATTTATTTAACTGTGAAATCTTGAGTTATGGTTTACACACCTTTATGTCAGGCCAGACTTAATCATGGTTTTAGACTATAAGCTTTGGCTGTTGTGCTCCAGTGGTCACTGGTTCTAATGGGTGTTTAAAAATTACACAAATTGAAGAAGCCTCATGTCATTTAATTCAGCTTCTGCAGGAAATGGCTTCACTTGTTTTCAGCCAAAATGAAGTCTGAATTCGTTTCCAAAAGTGATTTTAAAGCAAAAAGTATGACAATTCATCAAGGCTAAATTGCGCCCTGTACTTACAATCACTTGGCATCTCCCCAGGTGCAAAAGCATATTATTACATCAGCTGCTAAGAAGATGGTGCTCCTTGTCTAAGTTCACACATTTTGTTGAAGCTACCTCTATTGGGATATTTTAAAAGCCCAAAAATCATAGGAAAAGTCCATGCTTCATCTATACTTGAATAAGGTAAAGGTGGAGAAGTGATGTTTAAAGGATGTCACAGAAGAAGTGACTGGATTTGTAGCTCCTCTGTGTCCAGAGGAGCCACCACACAGGCTGAAGTCCTTGTAAGGTGCAGGAAAGAAAGTGCATGAGATAAGGATTCATCAAAGAAAGAAATGTCAGAAAGAAGTGTGAGCTTTAAGCAGGACGTTCAGTGGTCTGAGTAAATGCCTGGGAGCTCCTCTTGACATTGGACAAGAGCAAACCAGATGTCTGAAATACCCTGCCAAAACCAAAGTAAGAATATCTGGAGTCCCTCTGCCTTTGAAGTAAACATGACTTTAAACATGAGTACATGAAACAGAGCACAGCTATTTGTAGGAAATCAGATGTAAATGAAATGGGATGAGCTTCCATGAAATAGCAAGAAAACAAAGAAGACAAAGCAAACAACCAGGAATGTAAGGAAAGCACAGTCAGCATTTGTAATATGGTCATTACCATGCTTTGTACTTCTGAATGCCCTTTATTTGCTGGCCTCAGAGTCTGCAAACATTAAGGATTTGTCTACAGAGAGACTTTGGTAGTACATGATTTATTTATTCTGCTGTCACTTTTGTCTCTGCTTATCCTTCGCTGTGTCAAGTCTATTTACACTCTTTATGGATGTAGTGTGCTGTGGCGTGTGTGTATAGATGTGGAATCAAACCAGGACTGTTCCAGAGCAGGCCCATTCATAAGCAAACGTGCTTTGTCTGCACAGCTCACACAAAAGCCCCCACACCCAGCACTAGCACAGTGCAAACCCCACAGACCCAGCAATGACAAATCCCAGGTACTCGTCACCACCAGCACCAACTCCTGCTTCACCCAGGTGTCCATCGAGACCATTCCTCACCAGCATCCATCGAGCTGCTTGGGGAATCAGGGAAGAACTGCCTAAAACCCTGCCACTGGAAGCTACCAAGTTCTGTAAATCTTTGGGTCTTTTCAAAAGTCTGGGCTCGGTGCCTGACATTGTGGCTTTGATATGGTTGGGATACACACCTGGGGAGTTCTCCTAGCTTTTACTTCCTTATTTTTAAAGAAAGACATTATTTAATAACACCTGAGCATTAGGAGCTACCGCAAGGATTATTTGTGATCTAGAAAAGAACATTTTTAAGTGAAAAAAATCCTACTTCTTTTGTGTTGACTATTTTTTTCCTCCTTCTGTGGTGAGTTTAGTGTCTGTGAGAAGTGCTTGAAAGTCCTGTTTTCTTAAAACACAGGTGGAGGAAATCAAGTGTTGCTATAGTGGTACAGCCAATCTCAACAGGTTGCAAAAGCCTTGTCACTTTACATTACATTCTCTGATGAGACACAGGTTGAGAGATCTGTGTCTAAATGGTTTCATGGTGGTAAGAGGGTCACACATGAAAGTAGCCCCTTTCCCTGCAAGGCAGCATGTTCTCCCAGGAGATAATCAGGATTTTCTTCCTGACACATTAGTGGATCTCTCTGCTTAACAGCCCCTCACACACAGGCAAGGCCAGGGATACATTCTTTAGATTTGATTGTTGTGAGAGCTCAGAGAAAATTGTGGGGACTAGGAGATCGGGTGCATGGGAGCTAATACTTTGATGTTTCCATTCTGCTACTACCTTTATATTTGTGCTTTCTCCCCAAAACTGATGGATTCATTACACTGCAACACCTGCTTTAGGCATTTTGCAGCTGCCATGGCAGAAAATGTACGTATTTTACATTGTCACTGAACTAACTGAGCTGCACTTACTGCTTCCTTCCCACACAGGGGAAGATGACAGACCTGTTTTCCCCAGCACATTTCTTACACAGAGATGGTGCTTTGTTAATAAGCCAAGCCCAGTATTTTAACAACTGTGAGGTGAAGGGTTAAAGCAGTAATATGCCTTAAGGTCATGTGGCACACGGTCATATTTTAATTACCACTGCCTGAGGCTATCTCCACAGGTATGTTTCCTTCCTGCATAAAACATGAACCTGGGAGTGATTTCAAAACACGCTGTCAAATAGCCTGTGACTCCAACAGGATGTACACAGTATCAGACTTTAATCCAAGGGCAAATTTTATTTCAGTGTTTCATCTTGAAGGCTCAGAGAGGCGAGAGAAAGAAACACTTTTCTACTGGTAAACTAATAATGTTTAGTAACACAAGATGTATCATACGTTCTAGAGATTTCATTTCCTTAATAAATACCCAAGCACAGCAAGCTCTCAACACCAATATCCTTTCAATAAAAGGTAACCTTATATGGTCACTACATGATACATGATTTATAAGATGTCATGTTAAAGTAAACTCAAACTCACCAAACACACTAAGGAAAGGAAATGGTTGTCTGGCTCCATATGGTGTTTTCATGTTTCTATTAAAACCAGACTATTCAAACATTGTGGATACCAGCACAGGTTTTAGCTGTAAAGGAAGGATAAAGAAAGTCTTATCCATACCATCTGTATCAATAGCATAAAAATTGCTGGCAACACATGAATGTGGTTAAAACACTTAGGGTCATCTTACTGTTGGGGATTAAAAGACATTGCTCTCACAGGCTGTTTGCTCAAAGAGCTATCATGAAAGTGAATCAGTGAAACCCTTTGCTAGCCAGATATCACAGAAAAAGGAAGAGGGATAGTTGAACTGGAAAGACCATTTCTTTTGGTATAACCTCCTTTAAAGTAGGATGTAGCATTGCAGAAGTTGAAATCTAATCTTCACTATAATACTTGACATTTAAATCCAAGGTCCAGATTTTCGTCAAGTCACGCTATTCTGACTGAAGATCTTACACTGCCTCTGCAATCTTCAATCTACAAAATTTTCCTGCACATTAAGTTAATAAAATGTTCCTCATTTATTATAGAGGACCATAAAAAGAAATCTAGGACACTGAAATAATTTTTCACTGGCTGTTCCCCTGTTCTCCCTGCCAGATGGATCCTAGGAAGCACACTCCTACAACAGGCTACTCCAGGACTCCCAAGCTCAGCCCCTGCCAGGCTCCACCCAGACACCAGCAAAAGAAACCTGATGTAAACAGAAGGTACCTGAATCATGATTTTCCTTCCCTACAGAGGGCAACCCTTCACCGCTTCAGTGAGCGAGGGGCTACCACATGTCTCGGTTCAGGCCCAGGAACACACTGCATCCCCTCAGCATAATGAAATCAAAGAGGGGAACAGATTTCAATGCGTGTCACAGCAGGTCAGTGCATTTGCTCGGTAGCGTGCTGCACAAAGCTCACATAGCTCCTTTTAAAATTATTTTTAAATCCACTGCCAAACCATGCTGCTATAAAGCCCAGCTGATCTGAGAACCTGCAACAAACTCAGTGATGTACAAGACCTCACAGGCTTTGTAGGGGAGGACTCATCCCCCACATTTTCAAGATGCTCTTTTCACTGCATCTTAAGTTACCTTAATGCTTTGAAGCATTTCACTCTGCTTGGATATTAATGTATTTACCATGTACTTTTGACTCGATAACAGTTTTGGTTCATTCACTTCTATGGTCATTAGCCTTATGCATCCACCACTCTTTCTCCTTTGTTAACACAAGTGCCTTCAAGAACTTGTGCTAATGAGAATGGCAAAGACCCAGAAAACACTCTCAATTCTTTGAACCTCACTCACGTCATATTACAAGGCTAATAGTGTCACTAGTCCACTTCAATTTGTAAGTATTACAACCTCTGGAACAAGTAGTACTCAATGACTTTAACAACTCTCCTCCCTCTTCTCTCCCTCTGTTAAAAAGTACAGCACACAGCAGCTTTTCTTTGAGTTATAAACACCATCCATGGGTCTTGTGTATAATGGTCCAAGCGTTTTCCACGTAACTTTCTATGTACAGGACCCAATCCCTGCTCAGTCAGAGCTACCAGTGGAGCCCAGGGGGCAAAAAACACTCCCCTCTACAGGAAACAGGCATGAGAGCTGAGTGTGTATTGGTACCTGAGGGACTGAGGAGCATCTTCCTGATTGCAGCAAGCACAGCATTCCCAGCTGCTTTCTTATCAGGTTAAGGAACTTTGATCCAGCTTTTCAGCTCCTACAACTTTTCTGGGCTGTAATTTTGGGGTTGCATGTGGGAAGCTCTGAACTTTGTTGCCATGCTGGATTTTAGCACAGAGAGAAGACATGGTCTTCTTCCTGCCAGAGCAATATTCTAACCACAAAGCCCACCCTCCCTTTCATCTGGTCAGTAATGTCTATTCCTACATCATGGCAATGCTTCCTGCTGTCCTTATGCTGGAGCCAAAGCTGATGTTGGCCTGTTTGGATCTCAGGCTTCATCAGTTAAAGACTGAAGAACAGGCAGTCCCATTCTCTGCATTATCCCTCTGGTAGAGTGCAAAGCAGACATATCTAATCCACAGAGCAAGGCAAGAGCACAATTTCCAGAAGTCTTATGCCTCATCTGAGATGAGGAAGAGGCTTGACTCACATCACACTCATGTTGTGGATGTTAGAAAAGAGGAAAACAGGGGTTTGGGGGTGCCTCCCGCATAGTAGAAGCACACATGCCCACCTGTACTACAAGCAGAGAGGAAAAGTGGTAGAAATCTGTAAGGAGACACTTTCTGCAAGAGGAAACTAGAACAAGCTGAGGAAGGAAACTCTTTCCTGCTGTTTCTCTTCAGAATGATGGCATCCTGACTGCCATCACCTGGCCTGGCCTCACTAAAATGGTGGAAATTTGCTACTAGGGAAAATGAGGCCCTTAGTTTTCCTGACAGTGGTTTATGTAAAAGGATGCACCAGGAAGGAGGGCACGTGCTGCCACATTAACACTGAAATTTCTACAACTGGGTGGATCTAGGCCTGCCTCAATTGCCAGCACAGTTTCTCAGTTAATTATTGTGACAGTGGCGAGGCACTGGTATGGGTTGCCCAGAGAAGCTGTGGATGCTCCCTCCCTTGGAGGTGTTCAGGGTAAGGGTGAGTGGAGCTTTGAGCAACCTGGTTTGGTAAAAGGTGTCCCTGACCCTGGGAGGTGAGTTGGAACAAGATGATCCTTGAGGTCCCTTCAAACCCAAACCGCTCTGAGATCATATGTGTCAGCTATTCCATGGGCTGACTAACAGGCACGGGCATTTTGGGTGGGCATTGTTTTTTCAGGATATTGGTTTGACTGTTTGCTGCTTTGGAGTGCTTTTGTCTATGGGCTGTTTGTGCAAGAGTACTTGGGGCAGGGGAGTTGCTTGTAAAAATAAGTTGTGTAAGTGAGACAACAAGAATTACTACTTGTTTTATCATTTATTCATGGCCAAGACTGAGGGTAGTGTGAGCTACACTTGTAACTGTGCTCACTAACCCAGGATTTAAGTTACACTAATACATTTCAGCACAAATTAACATGTTCATCTGGACTTCAGGCCAATTTCATTGTAGTGGCACAGAAGTAAAGTGACTGAAGCATCTGCCAACAGTCTCAAGCACAGGGCAACAGTATGCATAAGCATTTGGAAGACTTTTAAAGAAGAGTATTCTTCCATAGCTTATTATCTTGCTATTTACTATGTTGGAACCAAGATTAAAATGCTTTAGTGTTTACTGAAGCAGCATATATGGGATCTAACAGCATGTTATTTTGTGCACACTGTTTAACATTCTTTATTGCTTCAACTCATAAGGTTTATTTGAAATCAGTAGAGGAATTCATCCCATCCACCATTTACTCAGCCATTATCAGCTACTGCAAAAGTGCCGTGTGGAGAACAAACACCAGTTATTTATGAGCTTTTGCAAGCGTGCAAACTCCTGATAGAAAATTATGTTTTTAAGATCCATTATTATTTATGGCATCTCTGTGTCACACTATGCAGTTGCATTCTGTATGGAGGTTGCTCCGGAGGCAAGATTGCTCCTGGAAAGAACAGTAGCTACCTGGTTTTACTTGACTTTTGAGTTGGTTTATACCTGATTCCAGCCTTCATTTCTCTCTCTCTCACCCCCCTCCACTCAGGCAAAAGTCCTCCTTCTTTTGCTGGTATCTATAGTGAGCGTGGAGTTGAGGGAAAATTAAACTCCACCTCCTGTTTTGATCAAATCTTAGTCAAGTCAACGGGAAGTTTTCCTGTCAGAGGGGAAGATTGATGATGGAATAGTTTTTCCAAACTCCAAGAAATTTCAACATGGAACCTCCATAAAGTGTTAGGCAGACATTGGCCAGGAATAATTTAGATGGCAGGAGCACAGATGTGAAAGAGAGAGTCCAGTTCAGTGGATCATGAGCCACTTCACATGGGAACATGGTTTGGCTCAATTTGAGTCACAGACCAATGCTCACCTATAGGCAATTCCTAACTGTCAGCTGAGTGAAGGAAACTCCTCTAAATTCTCCAGCTAAATACAATAGAGCGCTGTTTTTCCAGTATTTCCACTTACTCCACGTGTTTTGTTTATGTTCGATGCATTAACACAATTTACGTTCTCCTCCTCCTCCTTTGTGAAATTTTTCTTAGTCTTGCTACTCAGCTAGAGACAGGGGTGCATGTAATAGCTAGTGATTGCTTCAGATGAGCAATTTCAGTGGAAATGTTTAGCGCAGCTTCATGTTTCATCTTCCCAGAACCTTGGTGACACCTTGTCTGGAATACATGGTTTGCATCACATCTGTGTGTGTGTATTCCCAGGTTTGATTATCTGAGCTCTTGGAGGAAAAAAATGCCAAGAGCTGTGTGCTCTTGCTAACTAGCATTCTTATGCTGGTTTTGCATAATCAAGCAGCACCTTTCATCCTATAATATATTTAAAATGTCTTTTAGGCAAAGCCCAATCTGATGAGGCTGACTCTACAGCAGCAGGGAGCATGCATGGTACATTGGGTTTTAGAGTAATGGTTTAGATCTCTCTACAGCATGTAGCACACATAAGCTTTGAAGCATAAAAATCATAAATGATTAACCTACTTGATTTCACATAAATGATAGAAATATGTTCTTCATGGTTTATTTTAT
This sequence comes from Eulacestoma nigropectus, assembly GCA_013397775.1. NCBI lineage: Eukaryota > Metazoa > Chordata > Aves > Passeriformes > Eulacestoma > Eulacestoma nigropectus. Next base: position 875,819 of record VZTE01006652.1, read on the forward strand.
TGTCTAAAAACAAAAGCATTCTGTGATCGTGTGATGGTGTCTTTTTATGGTCTTTAGTGATTCTAGTCCATTTTGCTTTAACTGCGAATTTTTCACTGTATTAATTGCTAATTATTATATATTTGTATATATGACACTTCAATTATCATCATGTGATCGTAACTGTTTGGATTGAATATTGTCTCATCTCCATAAGCTATTTCCACTACAAGCTGGGCAGCCTTAAAGAAATTGCATCTAAATATTTTCCTTCCTTGTTTTTATTAAAAAGATTTTTCAAATAAGAAAGACTCTTACTAAAACATCCAGCTTGCAAGAAGACACAAAGAGTCTTTGTAAGGAAAACTAATCCAGCATTTGTTAACTTTTTAATAAGCAACATTTCAACTCAAATTTTGAGGGAAGATCTGATACTCTGAAAATAAAAAAGTTAATGCACATCAATATAGACATTTCCAATACCAATTAAAAAACCAAACAACACTTCCCAAGATCTTCTCTGAGATCTACAGGTATCTTAAAAATAAAATAATTTCACATTTGCCTATCATAAAATTGGGTTCTCATCTCCTTGCCACGTAAGAAAAGCAAGTGGAACTTGCTTAAAGAGAACTGAGACAACCAGGGGACTCTGGAGACAACACAAAAACTTATCCCCACTGTCACAAACACAAGACCATCCAGAGAAATTATGGCAGTGCCACCCACTAAACACGTTCAGTCGTTCATTGATATACCTGAGCCTTGTCTGGAGGCATGATCTAAAATATGCATCTCTCCTGCAAACTAAGAGGCAAAGATAAATTCCCCCACTTTGTTTGAAACGCTGTTTTCTTGACCTCCGGGATATAGAAAGATTTATATAAATAGGATTTCTCTTTCTTCTTGCTTCTCTGTCCTGAAGAAATATGTATAAATAAGAGATCAAAGATCCTGTACAAACATTCAATATAAAGCTGACAGGCTGCAAAAGCAGAGCTTCTTCCTCTGTGTCTCAGAGAAGAGCGACTCAGGAAACCCCTGGGACTTTGCAGAGCTGCTTCCTCCCCTAGACTATACCCTGTGAGGGAGGACTTTTTAAATTTCATTTTTATTTCAGTGGTGACTTTGAAAATGTAAATAAGTCAGAGTGATTAGGTGGTAAATGCTTTATATTAGATGCAGCAAGATATTTTTTGAGTACCTTGGATATTTTGGAGTTACGTGGTGTCATCTGTACCCTGATCTTGTCCTTCTGGAGGCTGCTGAATTCCCAAGTGGAAGTGAAGATGGAGGACTTACAAACTTTAGCTTTACCTAACCCCTTAAAAGCCCTCAAACACTGTTTGTTTGTTTTTCAGTTAAGATCCTATCAGGCAACATGGCATTTCCTGCTTTATCCTTATTTTTTTTTTGTTTGAATGTCTCATCAGTTACATCCCATCATCCCAGCCCACTCTGCAGATTCCACTGAGCAAATAAGGTCCAGCAGGGTGATATTGATGGCTTTATCAGTATGAAATACTCACAATGCATCACCTGCATGCTTAGGAGTGTAATGTTGACAATAAATATGATAATAGTTGTCACACATCAGTGAGAGAAATGTTGTGCTTCCAAAGCACTGAATAAATTGCATTTTCCTTTATTTATTTGTGCAATAGATGGCACAAAGATGGTAGAACCAACCAACCATTTTGACATGTTTACAAGGCTTTTAAATCATGAAATGGATTATTGTAGTGCTGAAAGTATTTGGCAAATGCATTTTATGCACAGCACATTCTGCTTGAAGAGGCAGGTTTTTAATTTACATTTGTTAGAAACGCCCATGATAAGGAAGGATTGTGTGTCAAAGAGACCTTTAGTAACAAACACAGTAACCTGCATTGTTGCGTCTGATCTGCTTCACGTGCAACCACACAACAGAGAGGAGATGTGAGAGTCAGAAGAAATATGCAGGTGCCCATGAATCACCTTACTGGTTGTAGCCTGTTATAAACTCAATCTACAATAAAGTCCAAGCATGGCCAAGCCATTTCTCTTGAGTGGGTTCACAAATACACCCAGTGGTGAATTTGGATCCACAGATCCCAGCAAACAAACCTCCTTTAGTGGTCCTTCTCCGCCTCCAAAATCTGAGTTTAATACAACAAATTTATACCCATTTGAGCCTGATGTAACAAAGTGCTAAATATTTCCTGCAACAAGTTCCAGACTTATTTCCCAGTCAGTCTCAAGTATAACCAGTAAGAATTTAGGACTTCGTGACTGAGAAATGATAGGAAACATCCTGGTGGACCAGGCTCATCTTTTTTAGGGCACACATTTTATCTCACCAAACTTGAACTGTCTAAAAGTGAAGTTTTGCTAAGATCATCCATGGTCCTTGCAGGGAAAGGAAACAGGTTTGTGCAAGTGGGGAATCAATGCTCTGATGAGCAGACTCTAAAGAAAAGTTTTCTTTCAACCATTTCTTTTATCCCTTCCATTTCTGGATCCAATAAACCAGATCTTCAGCAGCTTTAAGCCAAACCCATTTCAGCTGATTTAGAGCAGCTGATGGTCTGGTCAAAACTTCTAAATCAGCATTTTTAAGGCTTCAATTAACCTTGGCTGCCCCAAATACGGTGTTCAAAGATGGCAGCAGTTAACATAAATGTGAATTGTTCAAGGAATTAAGAAGCAGAAAACAAACCTGGTAAGAAATAAAGAGTACATTGTAAGCTGTTTGAAGCCTTGGTTTTCATTTAGATTGTAGTTACAGGCTAAATAACCATGGCGTTCTGCCAACAGAAGAGCTGTGGCTTTACGAAAATGTGTTGGTTTTACGTAGAACAAAAACCGAAAAATGTCAGAGCACCTTGTAACAGGGGGAAATAATAAGATAAAAATGCAATGGAATAAAGAACTAAAATCCTATAAAATTCATTCTGAAATGAACCAAGAGAAATGGAATACTAGAGATAGGTCCAGAAGTTAGAAAAAATAGCTAGTTCTTTGTTCCCTTTACCAGAAATTAATAACACGCACATATTTAATGTTCTCCAAGTTTAGACATGGTACTGTTCCCATTGAATTAGGCATGTATACATTATTAACGTACATCAAACTACATTAAAGTAACATGAATGGTTTGATTTAAAATCCGCAAATGCCTGGCAGTAATGTATCCTCACATCAGGAAAAGAAGTGATCAGAAATCTTGCCACAGGTTTCTAGTTCTGCTGAGTAGCATTACATCCTTCATATGATTTCAGGGCACATTAAAACTGATTTCTCCTCTAAATATCTGTGGGAGTTTATGTATTTGCTCACCCCTGGGCTTTAAGGAAAGGAGAAACAGCACCATGAGAAGTACTTGAGGCAATCTTAGAAACCATCGGCCATTGCCAGGACAGAGACAAACAGCCCCGAGCAGTGCCAGTGGCTGCTGAAGATCTTTCTTCCCCCAGCTCTTGATGCAGCTGAGCAGTGCACATATAGAAACTCAATGCTTTGTGCAGTCTTCGCACTCTGCTGCCTGCACAGAGTAGGCCCTTATGCTAAATGGTCTCAAGAGAGCATTATTTGTGTGTGCATTGTGTATTTATTCGCGTTGGAGCTTTACTGGGCTACATGAAGGCACATGGAGAAATTTTCTTCTCCCGCCCCTTTTCTCCATGCATACCCCATATTAGCACCACTTGCTGCACACTCCCTTTCACAGCAGAAGAGACTTCCCTCTTCATGGCTGTACCCCGTCCAAGAGCTATTTTATAAATCGTTCTGCGGTACCCTTTCGTTGCTGTGGAGCACATATACATTCTGTTCCTGGACCTCTCCCCAATTTGCTTGGTTGCATTTGGTACAAGTCAGACACTGTTTTGTGCTGCCCTACTTGCCAGGCTGCAGGCTGAGTCACTATCTTTCTTTAGCTCATTCAGGACTGATCATAAGCAGGAAAACTTCCTTCCATTACAAGAAAAATTTACAGGAGTGTTCTGATAAGGAGGGCAACACTGCAGTTCAAGAAACACTGCAGAAAAATCTTCTAAAATCAGAGGCGTCATGAAAAACATAATGACTTTAATCTGATTTCTATAAGAATAGAGGCTTATTTAATTCTGTTATCTGTATGTATATGAACTTGTCTTTTCCCCACAATGAACCTATCAGACTCAAAATTTGAGCAAACTTGCCTAAGGGGTAGGGACTTCAAGAATGTGATTCCATAGGTATGATGAGAAAAGGTAGGCATAAAGAAAGATCCCATTCATGTATTCACTGAAGAAATGACAGAAATAATAGTAAAATTCTTACTAAACTGTCGAGAATACTGAAGAGAAAACAGTTTTTGGTATTTTCCTACAACAAAGGGTTTTTCTCTAGGTGATCATCTGAAAAACAGCAGAGAATTCATCATAAAGCTGCAGGAAACCATGCTTTATCACTTCTTCCCAAGAAACTGCTTATTGTCTACTCAGAGAAATGGCAGAAATAAAGGATTCCAGCAAAATAATACATTCCTTACACTAATTTAGAATATTGCACAAGGGAATCATTTTGCGAGTTTCCATCTACTGAAACAATAGCACAGTTGGGAAACACAAAAGCCACAAGCTGCTATTCACAAACTGCTCTTTAGCTTTAGTGTTGGCTTGCAGTATCCAGATGTAAAGCTTACCATAGCTCCCCTTGGTGTAAACCAGCACAGCTTCTAGAAAATTGACATAACTCCACTTGACAGTATTAAGCAAGGCCTTAAGTTTGAGATATTTTACAAGAAATCCATGGAACAGTATGAGCAGAAGATCCCTGACCTGCTGGAGCTCGGTATTAATGACTTCTTTTGCTTTAAAAACTATGATTAAAAAACTAAGAACAACCACCCTAAAAATGAAACCAGGCAAAAAAAAAAAAAAGAAAACAAATAAGAGAACCCCACATTTCTGCAAAAGTATCTAGAAAAAAATTTTATGTTCTGCTTCTCCTAATATCTTCCCCTAAGAACAAAGGTGATGGTTGTCCTAAACCTTAGTTTCTCTTCAACAGCTTCTTGCAGCAACTGAGAATCAACTCCTTATGTGTATTTTGTTCAAGTTTTGATTCAACACAGATGCCTGGTTTTCCATTGTTTTTAAATATTCTTCCCCCTTCAACACATTTTTCTTTTCCTTGCCTTCTATATCTTGAAGAATTCATTGATTTTTATAAGGGTCATTAAACTTTCCCTTCAGCTGCCTACCCAGGCTGATGAGATGGCAGCAACCACCTGAGGGAGTCTGGATGTGCCTGGTGCTGCCTCAGGAAGGAAGTGGGGGAAGATGTCTTGAGGTTCCTTCCCACTTTACATTTCTGTCATTTCCACTATCTTTCCTTCTTGGCGCTGATTTTTTTTTTCATTTGGCCATAGATTACATGATCCTAAATTCAGCAAAACTCTTCAGTATATGTCCGTGATCACCCTGTCCTGGTTCACCCTATCTAGAAAAGCTGTCAGGAATTAACTTGGTCCCCACTGAAACGACTTCTTGAGCATCTCAATAAAGGATTTTTTATCTGAGTTCTGCCTTTTCCTCCTGTTCCTTCAGAGCGTCTCTCGCCCCAGTATCTGTTTGCATATCAGACCTTCCAGATGATCTTTTTCCCAGTCACTCTCCAGCTCCTCCTTTTCCTCGGATCTCCTCTCTTCATTGTTTACATTGCAGGATTGTTTATTGATTCCCTGAACTGCTCCAGCTGTGTTGTCCAGATCCAGCTGATCCCATAACACTCGGAGCCTACAGATTGGGGATTAATTCAGCTCCAGCTGATACACCTCTACCAACCTGTCCTTCCAGCTTTGTCCCTCTTCCACTGCTCCTAACAAGAGATTTGGTTATTGATGTCCAAGACGAAACGGGAACTTCAGCCCAAATGTAAGCAAAGAGTGGGAAGGCCAGGAAAGGGGCAGTAAAAGACTGAGGACCAAAAACGGAGTACAGGTTCCTCTATAGGGAGCAGCTCCATAATTACCTCCCTCTGTCTACAGCAGTGCATGGAAACGGTTCAAATACACATAAGGACAAAACTGACAATTTAACAACTACAAGACTTTTCTGTGAGATATATATACCAAGAAAACAGGTAGGTTCTTTTGAGGAAGATCTTGAAAGATCTTTTCTGGTTTGGGTTTTTTTCTTTCCGAAAAAAGTTTAACATGCTAGGAACCCAAATCTAGTATTAATAAATAATATTCCTGTCTTGAGACATTACATAATAAGTATGTCAGTGAAGTTTTTGTGGTTCATTTTGAGACACATGGAAATAAGATTTATGTTTCAATAGGTAGGGAGGGGAAGGGCACTATTGATCATTGTTATAATAATGAGGCTTTTGCTTGCAGATTTAATCTGTTTATGCTAGGCAACAAAGACTTACTGAAGAAGAGCCTGTGTCTCTGGCATAAATACAAGGACATTAGATTGGCTTTAGGAAAGACTGAAATCTGGAAATAATTTTCAGAATCTGTGGGTTGATTTTGCTGCACCTGTGGGTTTAAGTTAAATTATTATCATTAGATTTTTTATTGTGTGAGTTGTTTGTTTTTCTTTAATATGAGAACAATTAGTGATCTTTATTGCTAGCAAAATTGGACTCCTAATAGCAAAATAGCAGGAAGATGATAACTTAGTGACTGATTTACCCTTCTTCATGCAGGCCAATTTACTGTAATTAAAAGTTGCCACTTCAGCACATGGGTCAAAGACGAGGGCTTGTATAATCATTTTCTAAAGAAACACTGAAGAGACAGAAGAATAAGGTCTCTGCTCCCACTATCATTTGTTCTGCTTTGCACAGTTAGCAAGCTTGTTGCTGAAATGCCTAATTTGCACACATACAAGGAAATTAATTTTGATTTCTGTTACAGGCTTGTTATTCCAACCCAGAGCGAATAAAAGCTGCTCTATATAACAAAGAGTTGAACTGAGTCCTGAGTCCTGCAAGAGCTTATTCGTGTGCATTTAGATTCAGTTGACCTATTCGCATTAAAGGGGATGGTACAGACCAGGTCATACAGAATTGGCTTCACAACTGATAGAAAAGTCATGAGTATTCTGCTTGGGTTTAGTCCTCACCTGCAGGGTAACTACTTTGCCTTGGGTATTCCAAAATTTAGGGCTTGTTGTGGTGCACTCTTGCTCACAGTATGCTCCTGTTATGCTGGAGCTGTGGCTTTTTTTACTCTAAAGTACATTTGTACTTGTCCTCCTGATACATATTTTCTTACTTTGAGGTTGTCTTCAGCACTTCTTAGCTTTGCCCAAGGAACAGTTGAGTGCCAAATTCTAGGAGAACCAAAATACACTAAACACCAGACAACCAGGTGGGCAGGTGCAGTACTTTCTCCCCTGGAAATAACAATGGCACATGGATTAACTCTGAGACATAATTAATTTTAAGTCAATGGGCAGCTGAACCAAATAAGGCTGCCAGGTTCTTATTTTCCACTTAACGCTGAGGAGGAAAAAAGGGAAAACAGTGACCAAAACTGATTAAATAAGAGGGTTCAAGAATTTGCAGCTTCAGTGAACATATAAAATATGCAATGTCTAACTGGAACGGGCAAGCAAAGCAGAAAGCATGAATCAGTTTAAGATTAATCTTCAAAATCATCACCTCAGTGTGCTGCAGCAGCCAAAAATACCAAGCAAATTGTGGGCATCATGAAGAAAGTTATTGAGAAAAAGACAAAGGGAGTAATTTTAATGCTACAGAGACCCACGGTGAGCGCTCACACCAAGTGCCAGGTCATACAACTGGTGTAGTCCTGCATCTCCAGAAGGATGTGATGAAGTTAGGGAAAAGGAAACAGGCAGGTAAATGGTCAAGGGAGAGGAGAAAAAGTCTGGGACTCAGAATTTACGCGGGGGACAGCTGAGGGGGATGTAATCAAGGATTTCAGTCATTAAAGGGGTGGGTACGCCAAGTGCAGACCCCTTTCACTGATACTGCAGAATGAGGGCAAGAGGATATTCAGTGAAAATAACAGAGAATCAGTACCACAGAGATGAAAGACATTGAGTACATCTTTGCATTGTGGCAGAGAATTCATCAAACCTGCTACAAAGGAGGTCGTGGACACAGAGGTGTCAGCAGGGTCAGAGAGAGATTAAAAGAATTTATGGACTACAGACAGGCCCATGAGTGGATACAAAAATGTCTAGGCAAGGACATACTTCCTAATCTCCCTAGCAGATTAAATCTGGAAGAGGCGAAACAGAGAATGCAGAATGTGACAGGCCCCAGTGCTCACCCTAACAGAATTTTCAACCTCCACTGCTGGAGAAACAGCCTCAAGTGAGATAAACTGCAGCTCAGATCTATTTCTTATGTACTTAAAAATTAACTAAAAAGGCACAAGAACAGTCTGTGATGTTGATTAGATCCTACTAGAGAGGGAGCGTTAACTGCAAAAGCCAGTCTGAGTCAGAGCTGAAAATGCAAAGGAAAACAAAATATTCTTGTTATTCCCAACAAAAACAACAAAGAAGCAAAATAGAAGTTAAAAATGCTGTGGCTGGGACTGAGAATTACTGTATCAGCCACAAAAGGGGTAGGACATATAAAGCCTTTATAAAGAACAATATTTCCAGAAGACGCGATGCTACCATGTAAAGCACTGGTGAGACCTACGTACAGCTCTCTTCAATCTTAGTCAAAAAAAAAAAACCAACTCTCCAGGGAATGGAGAGTCTAAATTAGGAGGTGAAACTAAAAAAGTATGTGCTGGTCAGCTCAGCCAAAGAAAGCCTGAGAGGAAAGATAATTTGTTCTCTGTAAACGTATTAGTGAGGTAAATGTCAGAGGAGGAAGATGAGGTAATTAAGCTAAAGGAAAATGTTGTCACAAGAATTAATGAGCAGAGACTAACCAGAAATGTCCTCAGGGTGGACTTGCTAATTTTCAGAAGATTTCAATTCTGGAAGAGCTTTCTGTTTGGAGCAGGAGGAGGAAAACCAGTAGTTTTGAGCTGCTCCTTGCTCAGCCTGTAAAAGGAATAACACCTTAATAGCAAAGGACCACACTTGATGACTCAAGGGATCACTAACTTTGCCATGTCCCTTGCTTTCAGTGTCCCTTAATCGTTGAGCACAGACATCAAATAAAAGTGGCAAGTCCTGTGGGATTTCTCACGTCAGGGACCTTGGGGAAGGGGAGGAGCAGCTGCCCATTATTTTTCATGGCCCCACCATCAGGCCAGCAGTACCTCATGATCAGCAGTGTCAAAGGGGGCATGTGTGAGGTTTTGAAAGGCTCTCCTGTTGCACCCTAAAATGGATCTCATTAGCAGGGCGCTGCAGCATGTGGTGTGAATGGGGATGTTGAAGGCACTGGAGATCACATTGTTCACCTTCTCTAGACCCAAGGTCACAATTATGTTTATTGAAGACCTGCATTGTATTTTCCTCTTGCCATTTCACTGTTGTCTTTTCTACTGTTTGGAGAGGTTCTTTACTCAAAGCCTGATTTCTATTCTATGTTTCTGCTTTTCTTCTTCCTCTATTCTCTTTTGCCTGGACCATTCTCCCCTGCTTCATTTTGTCCTTACTGCTTCTACATCCAGAGGTAAGCAGAGCTGCAGTAAAGCAATTTAACACTGCATCCAGCTTTAGTCACAACTTTCCTAAGCCTTTACGTGTCAAGAAACAGAAGGAGAGAAACAGGTGGAGAATCTGCTGGGCATGTTCTTTAAGCCTGCACTGCTAAAAAAAGAAAGCACAATATGTTGAATACTTTCTGTATTTTTAAATTAGGGTAATTAAAACTTCACTGCTTTCTCCTGTGTTACCTGGAATGCTGAACAAAACCACCAGAGTTTCAAGCTTTTCCCAATAAAGCTGATTCCTAGCTATTTTAAACACTCTCCAGGCAACAGTTTAACATCATATTATCAACCCATGAAGTTTTCATATTTCCAAGTCACAGATCACAATCTTGTGATTACTCCTGTTTAAATATAGTCTAATGCAGAACATTTAAAATCTACAGGACCGTAATCAACTAAACCCACACAACAGTGTTTTGAATAACAGAGAACTAAGGAATAATGGAAAGGCCACAATATATAACTAAGCTAATATTAGGAGCTTAAGAAATCAGTTTAATATTACAGCCAAAAGGCTAGAAAGCCAAGTTTTCACTGCTGAAGTGTCAGCCTTGCCAGTACTCCCGCAACCTGTACTCTTACTGTCCCAAGAATGACATCTGTACAAGTCTGCCTGAGGTGTCACTTGAAACAGAAGATGTGGAGAAGATATTCCAGCTGACTGGAGAGTTGTTCCCCTGCAGTCCTATCTGCTCTGCTGCTCCAGGGCAGGAAATGAATGGCCCTAAGAGTGATGTAATGTATCTATCACTGATGCAGCTTATCAAAATAAATGGAGGGCTGAAACTTTGCATCTGGGTGCATGTGGTCAGAAAAAAAATGAAGGAGATATTGATGTGCAGACATTGCCAGTCCCTCCAGCCCTTAATAAAAAGTGGTATTAGCATAGGTGTTATTGGATGTATGGATCTAAAAAAAGAAAAACCTTTTACAGTCAGTAAGTAAAGCAGATAATGGAAAATTACCAACAGGGTAGAAAGCCAATTTCTTTTGCCTGACTTCACAGAGGAACAGATCTGTGATGCAGCTGTTTTCAGCTCTCTGTCAAATTGCAAACCTGGAGTTGTCATACCTTTAACAATAAAGAGAATAACAGCCTTTTAAACTCTACTTAAAGTGTCAAGGCCTCACTTCCCACAGCCACCCCACCTTTAAATCAACAGTAAAGGGTTCACTGATTTCCAGGGTAATAGGAATTTGCTCTTATTTGAATGTGACATTAACATGGATATACTGTTCTCAGGAGAACTGACTGCTATGGGCCAGAACTGGACATTGATTTCACACCAAATTCCCCATTGATCGGGCATGGTAGGAAGTCTGTTCATTGGATTGATAGCAGGATATAGCTGTACAGTATTTGTTTTCCTTTTAATATACAGCTTCAACAGCGAGCCATGCACGAATTTAATAAAAGAAGATAATAATCTATCCATTCTATGAGCAATAGACTGAACCTGGGTGGTTATCAGACCTGCTGCTATAAATCATGTCAAATAAGAGACCCATTTAACTTTACCAATGAAAAGAATTCCTCTGTTTTAAATATAAAGAACCTCTGCTTCTCACTCACATTCAGTAAATTGATAATTTTATTCAGTTATGGTTTATCAATGTAAAACCATAAGCAGAAGAGAACCAAACCTACTGTACTGTTAGAAAACAAGCATTTGAAGGCAACTAAGAAGCTCTAAACAGTGAATTAAAGTATCTGTAGTATCTGTTGCAATTATCCCTAGTTGTTCAACATGCTCTTTCAGTGCTGCTTCCTATTCAGGATTGGAGGTTTTGCTAAGGTCACCCTATGAAACAATGAAAGGAGATGCTTTGAATATGCTAATGCCTTCTGCTGGAAGAGAGAAAATGGGCTGATGTGAAAGTCATTGACAACCATAAGGGAAACAGAGTGGGCGGTACAATTGTTGGCGGAGTGCTGTGTCTGCATCTCAATCTGGGAACAGATCCTTAACAATCGTTTTCTGCTAGACACTTGTTTGTAAATGACAGAAGTGAGGCAAAAGGAATTACATGCAAAATGCTTTTCAAGTAGGAAATATCTGTAATTATGAGACATAGGTTGAAAGTTATTTTCTTAGGCACAGAACTGGGTTGAATTCAGCTCTTACTCTTCGTTCAGGGAGAGTCATTAAAGCCAAGAAAGGGACTCTGAGTGCAGACTAGCATAAATAAGATCAAAAGCTGGGCTGGCACGTGTGGAGAGTATTGCCTCGCAGACACCATTCTCATTTCATGGCACAAAGGGATGGCATGGCTGTTCTTACTAGCATAATTAAACATCAGTGTTTTGGTAAATTATATAATCTCTTCTTTCTCCATTATCAGCTCATGTGGAGAGAATGAAGGGTTTGCTCTCTGCCATACCTGACCTAGCAAATGGGACACGGTTTTGTGCAATGAGCCTCTCAGAACAGTGCAGAGTGATATCAGATGGTTGCTAGAAGAACTGAGGAGCCTAAGGGCTGCCTTCTTTCATCCCAGGGCATGACACTTCAGCACCTCCCCCGTAACAAAAGTAGCATATAAACCTGATTAAGGTAAAAAGCTCTGCTGAGCTATCTAAAGTGACAGGTGAACAAGGTGAAGGAAAACAAATCTTCTAATTTTCTCTTAATCATGGCAATATAGCAATCCTTCATGATCATTTGAGTGATTTAAAATCAAGCAATACAGTAAGAAACAAAAATATTTGGGAAAGAATTTCAAACTCTGATAGATAGATTCACTTATTCACCCATGTTTACCTGATGAGAAAAAAACAGGCTGCTGTTAGTTGCATACAGTTCATTCCCCAATCAGCAAAAAAGCATAGAAGATGCTAACAATATGAAAATAAGTAATGACAAGAGATCAGGAATGTCGCAGGATGGAGGGCACAGAAACTGGGACAAACCTACCAATCTTAGCACTATTTATCCTTAACTGGGATAATTCCATGGATAGCTGAGACTTTGAGAAAAGTGAGGTAGGGCTCTGGGCTTTACTCCATGTTAATGAGAGACCTAGAAGTTTTGTTAAGGCATCTTTGGAAAATACACAATTGAAGGAATCTGAAGGCAGCCTCTGAAAGTCTCACCACTGAGCCAAGGGTGATAGGGTAGCGCAGAGCAGAGACCAGCATTATCATGGGTGCTGGAAGCACTATTCAGAGCATCACGGAGATCAGAAGACAGTGAGGGAAAGTCCTCTAAGGGAAACTCAAGACAGAGAAAACCTTGGAAATAAAGAAAACAAAAAAAAAAATTTGTTTTTATTGTACAGAACATAAACACAGTTTCCTGTACCTGTATAAATGTTTGCTTGAGGCCAACATGTGGCAGCAGCATCTCCTGTTACCTAAGACACAATCAAAAGACGGTTTAAACCTAGCTGTGTCCTAACCTACACAAGAGCTTTCATCTGCCCAGCTGTATGAGCTTTTTCACCCAAGATTCACAGTACTTGCGACTGGAAGGGAACAGTACATGGCCTGACCACCCCTACCATTACATTTTATCCATTTACTAAACCAAACACCTAGTAATTGTCTAAGAAATAACTCAGCTAAAACACTGATGCTCAAAAGATCTTTTACCCTGGACCAAAAATCTTGGGAAATGGAAGATCTCTCTCCCAGGAACATATTCCAGCATTTATTCTTACTGACAGTTAAAAAAATTACATTTAATCTAAATTAATCTGTCTTCAGTTTCCAGCAATTGATTCTTCTTGGGCTTTTCTTAGATTGGTTGAAGAGTTCTTCAGTACCTTCATGTTCTCCTTGTGAAGGTACTTACACACTGCAGTGAAATCACTTCTCCCACTCTGGCAAGATTCAGCTCATGAAGATCTATTATTATAAATATGACTGGAAGGACGACCAGGTCTGTCAGGTCTTCAGAATTCAGGGATATTCTTTTTCCCCACTATAAAATAAAATGGAATTGCTGTAATGCACAACTCTAAAAGCAATAGTTTTTCCTATTTGCTCCCAAATTATAGGTGATAAATTTGATGTTTGATAGCACAAAACCTACCAGCAATATCTAAATACATAAAACTTTCATTTATCATACCTTCCTTTTGATGACTGTCATTCAAGATGAGTTTTCTGTGCATTAAATTGAAACAATTTTTTAGCTATGCATAAAACCATAATACTCTTCATTTTCTGACTGAAGAGACTGAGGTTCAATGTAATAATGCAACAGTGGCAAGAATTTCATAGCAAACCTCCTGTACACGTGGCTTCCTGCAACAAAAGTTGGTCCAAATCTCATCCCTGTTACTCCTCCCATCGCATTTTGTACCCTAACTTGTGCTGTCTTTTCTTTATTTGTGTTTTCCTATGGAATAATTGTAAATTTTTTTCTAGGTAGAGATTATTTCAAGGGGAAAAAAAAAAGAAAAAAGTTTAAGACTAATACAAAAACCTGGAATTTAGGTATGTGCCTTCTACAAACAACATTGGGAATGTAAGGAGATGATTGAAATATCCTGCATTTCCATTTTTCAGTGGTTTGGGTTTTTTTCCCCCAAGACTATGATTTTGCCTGAAAAGTACCTCTATCCATATCTAAAAGGAAGTAGGAGTGCAGAATATTAAGTTGTTTCACCAGTTCACAATATAGTTTGGAAAACTCCCACCAATATCTTTTCTGAATTTTCAGAATTCTTGAAAACTAATTTTGTCACTCAAAATCCAACAGGGAAGAATAAAGTCAAATTAAAGGACCAAAATTCTGTTCTGAACATGGAAATACACCAACAGGTAAATTATTTTTCTCATGGTTTCCAATGACTGCAAACTCCTAATCATTGTTGTCAAATTAAAGTACTAGAGCTTTAGAATGACTAACTCCCAAATGACTTCATCATTGACCTTTAAACTACAGTGTAGAATAGGAAATAATACTACACAATAGGAACTGATAAATATCAAAACGTCTCTTTAAAGAAAGAGACATTTTTGCTGTTGATAATTGAGGTGACTTATTATGTGATCTAAACACAAAACCAAGTCAGTGCCTAAAAGCTTTTCCTATTCACTTGGCAAAATAATCCTGAATAATAAACAAGTCACAACATTTTCATTGCTGTGACATTTCTAATGGGGAAAAAAAAAGTAAAATGTAAACTGTATTAAAGCCATATTTTACATCTAGTGAAAAAATCAGCCAGATTTGGGCAGAAGAAAAGCTCTTAAACCCAGATCCTTTCTTAAATGTATCAAGGGATTTCTTCTCTACTTTTTTCCAAACCATCTTAAAAGTAAAACAAAATAACCATATAGGTAATACCATGAAAAAACCCATTTGCCCCAAAACTCATCCATAGAAGATACCCCAACTAGAAACCACAGTAGCCAGTGATATCAAAGACATAGACAGAAAAAAGATTTATAGAAAGAAAATAGACAAGATTGTCCAAAGGCAGGGAACAGCAGATGAGAAACAGTTGTACCATAGAAATCACTAGGCCAGGTCTGTGAGATGCTGAAGTCTGGAGCTATTTTTAGGGTATGATGGAGAATGAACTCAGGAAAATACATTTTACTATTGGATATTTGGGTTCTCCCTGCACTACAAACCAGGATAAACTTTCATGAGTCATTAAAACCCACAGGAATTACGACTGAAGCCCAAACACTGCTTTTCACTGCTAGACTTCTTTGATCCACTGCTACCTGGTTATGACTAAACCAGGATCCATGCTGTTGCTGCCTTCAGTTGGTGCATAGCTTAACCCAGAAAATCAGAATTTTCCTAGTTCTTAGGAGCCTAGAAAGAGCAGATTGATATTTGCTTCCCTGCCCATGGCAGGGAGGCTGGACCTAGGTGATGTTTAAGGTCCCTTCCAACCCAAACAATTCTGTGATTCTATGACTTAAGGCCTACCATATTTGACAAGAGTTTGGCCCCTGGGTGCTTTTGAATATCATCCTTGACACTTATATATCTTTGTGTTTCTAAATGCATTTTAGAAACCCAGTCCAATAAAAAAAAGCAGGGGTTTAAATGATCCCTCAAAATGAGCGTTCAGAGGAATCTGTAATCCAGGAATACATTTGTTACACAATGCTCTCCAGGTCCTGGGCCATGATAGCTAAAACACAAGGACATCTGCTGCTGCCTGACAAGGGTCTTCTGTCCTAAAAACTCTCCCTCTCTGAGGTGACTGGGCTTCAGACATTAGTTGTGCTCATGGCAGTTTGTCGACTCCTTCTCAAGACGAAGTGAAGCTCTGTGGCAAAGGGCTGTGAAGAATTGCCTTGTACAGTTATAGACAGAGCTCTGCCTCTCCACTTAACAGTCAGAAACCCTTCCACAGCTCCAGTGACTTGTGGCTCTGGTACATTTGCAGAGTAGATCTTATTTCAGCAGGAGTGATTACAGAGCTGATATAAAATAGAATCATGGGATCCCTTAAAATAAGAGTAATATATATTTCCTACTGTGTAGCTATTTTCCTTATAGAAAGCATCATTTTATCAAAATAATTTTCAGATAATACTAACCACTGACCACATTTCATAGTTCATGGTATATGAACCGAACCTGATTATTCCAGAAGCTCAGAGGCGCACATTATTCATCTTCTACTTCTTGTGTGTTGGTCCATCTCAGTGATTAATACATCTCATTCCTCAAAATTTTCTGCATTTTAAAAAACCTTACATTACAGGCCCCTGCTTTCTCCCTGAGAACTTAGTACATTACTATTGCAGGGATGGCTAACATAATTTTTAAATGTCACTGAAGACCTGGTTCAAGTTTTGCATCATGAGACCTACAGGATTATAGCTGAACTTAACAAAATCTCATTTCAGTTTTCAGAGATGCTGACTGCAGCCAATGGAAGTAAGTAAGAGGGGTGTTCAACTTGTGTGAAAAATTGCCAGAGTGGAAGTGCTTAAAAACTTCTGTAAAAGTCATGTGTCTCAGCAACCAGAGTTTCTGAACATCTCTCACTGTAAAAATATCGTATGTGAAAACAGGAGCATCACTTTTCCAAGTGGCCACCATGCAAAGTTGGTTCTGTATCCAACTCTGTTTCTCAGCAAAAAAAAAATGTCTTGGTCAGACTACACTAATTTAACTTCTAATGAGGGTAGCAGTCAGTGGATTGGTGCGTGCCAAAAGAGCAGAAGAAATGGAGAAAATAAACGAAAAACACTTGAAGAAAGAACTTGTCAAACTATATTTTATAGAGCGCCTCCTTTTAATTATTCTACAGAAAGCAATCAGGTTTGGACTCATCTTTTGTACTCAACCTATATTAAGTCTTTCATTTTCCTCACTGACTTAAAGCAATGTTCTTTATTCTTCCCACTTCAAATGAAATATCCACATCATTTGTTAATGCAGGTTGTTGGTTGTCAAAGCTTGTAAGGGTCCTTCAGTTTTGGGCAACTCACAGAGCCTTAGGCTTCAATCCATGAGATGTAATAAGGCAAACTGTAATATACAAGCCATGAACAGACTCATCTATGGAAAAAAGGTTTCACTTTCTAACGCTTATATAGCTCAGGGTAAATTCAACTAAAATCCCGTTTGACATAGCTTGAAAGTAATTCTTATTCATTGGAAATTAGATGGTAGCAGGGAAAAAACCCACCTTATTTTATATACATATAGGAATTTCCTCTAAAGTGGTTTTCATTTTTGTCCTGGGGGAAAGGAGGGAAAGGAGTTATAGAGGAATCTTATTCCACATTTTGTTCTTTGTGTGCTCATGTTCCTGGTTTTTTCCTTGTAATTTAGGGAGGAGAAAAAATGTTCCATAACAAGACTTTAACTTCACCACCCTGATCTCAAAGGATAAACCAGGTATTCATAGTTTCCTGTTCTTGTTTCTACTTTCATGTTGCAAATCTAAGGAAAGAGATTTCATGAATACTGAATGTCCCATACATCCTGACAAACAATTCAGCTCTAAAAGCATTTCTATAGTATTATTTTTGTATGTGTTTTTCACCTGTTTGTCAAAGAAAGACGACGTTTGTTCTAGTCATCCATGCTCATGCATAAAACCATCTCCAAGTTCTCCTACTTAAGTTGAAAAAAAAATCTCCCATGGTATTATTATTATCATTATTATTATTATTATTATCATATGTCCCAAGCCATAATGAAGATTTGTCTGGTTGTTCAACAAAAAGGAAATTCCCTGAGAACCTGCTCCTCCCAAATGTCTCAGCAGTATGGTGCCACCCCATACTGCACCCAACATGCACAAAAGACATATAATACCTTATATTATAGCATGTATAGTAAGATGCAGGTTTCTAAAATGAGAAGAAAAGTCTAAGCTCAGGTTATAGTTTTGAACTATCTATGCAAAATCATGCCAGTGTTTAAATACTGTTGAACTGGGGAAAGAATGAGGTTTTAAGGAGCTAGTTCCAGAGTGTACTGACAGAACTAGTTTCAAAGCATACAGCCAGGAGTAAAACTGGTTGAAAGACATATTAGCAGTTACATTTCTAGAAAAATTGCCATTTGTTGGAAATGAACCAGTTTTATTCATGCTTACTTGACTCTAACTGAAATTCTCTGGAAAGAGAATCCTGTCAAAACTACGATAGCCCAGTCAGTCAAGGATTAACAAAGCAATATGTACAGCAGTATCCCTGGCTTAGAAGCGTGACTGTGCTAGGAGCAGTCAGCCTCCTGAGCTTTTGCTGGAGCCATTCCATTTTGTTATGCATCCTAATATTCAGAGTCCAGAGCCAGCAACCCTCTCAGCTGCCTTGTGACAGCGCTGGCCTGGGCCAGCAGAGAAGAACGTTTGACTTCACTCCAACCTCAGAAGAGCAGAGATCCTGCCACTTCTGCACTATTTGAAAGACTGTTGCCACCACCTGAAGACACGCCACAAAGTCAGGTTTTGATTTAGAAAATATTTTTTATCACAGAACAGCATCTCCTGGCTAGTAAACTCAGCTCGCAATCAAGAAGCACGTGGAAAGATATGTCTGTGTGCTCAGAGCATGCTCCTCAGTAGTTAGGCACATATGACTCTGTGAAAGACTGAATATTCCCCAAAACCAAGTGCTAGAGCAGTGAGAGAGTGGGCTACACCCTGCTGAGTTCATTCACATGAATAATCCTAGAGCTTTCTGTCAGACTGTTTGTGTCAATAAGGCAAACAAGTCTTGGCCTGTCCCAAACATTGTTCATTGCAGATTGCAACAGGGCAAATGTAATTATGTAAGTGAGAGAAAGGCAGCAGGAGCAATTCCTAAAGGCAGGACATCATTAAGATTTCATAACAAGCACATTTTCCCAAGGGATTCAGAGGAAACGAGAGCCATGGATTTCCTGAGGCCAGATTCTATGTTTGGCTTCATACATCCAAGTGCATTTTTAATTGCAGGATTCACTTGAAAGGCACAAAGTTCCTCAGGAAGTGAACAGGATTTGAAACAAGTCCTAAAATAATGTCCAGTCCCTCATCTTACACAACACGGCGCATGCCCTGGTGAAGAAAAATCCCAGAATGGGACTACATGATAATTTGGCTTCGGAGAATTACCATGTGCGATTTTCTCTGGATAATAGACAAATAAATGTCTGTATTGCAAGGGGAGGCAGTTGCTGTGTGTTTTGATGATCAGGGCATTGTCAGTGAGAAGAACCAAGTCTATAGGACAACCTGAAACAAGTCAAACAAAGCAGTAAGAATAGAAGAGATAAAAGATGGCTGAGGAGCTTTATATATCCAGCAGAAATGAGAAGAGGTACTGGTTGGACTTGGATCCAGATTCTTTATAAGATCAAGAATCAACAAAATTCCTTGCCTTAACATTGCAGCAAACTCTTTATCACAGGTTGAAAATGGTGCTCAAAGGTAGCTAGTCACATCTTTGGGTGGGGAAAGTCAACACATACACTCAGTCCAGATTTGTTTGGGTTTTTTTAGTCTAGTGAAAACCAAATTACGCAATAAGAAAAAATCACATGCCAACTGGCTTTAATTAAAAGGGAGTGCTTCAGAAATTACTCCTTGAAGTAGGAAATTTCCTGCTGGAAACAAAAAACCCTTGAGAAAATTCTCCCATTATATGTCTCTGTTGGGGTAACTAAAATCACTCTCATGTCAGAACATTAACACCATCAGACTGGCACCTGAGCAGATACGCAACAGGGAAAATCAATCTTGTAGTTGTGTATGAAACTGTGCTAAGTATTTTTATAAACACACACCCCCATATACCATAAATATGTGGAGACAAATAAGAAGGTCCCAGGACCTATAGCCAAATTCTTATCTGATAAAAAGGGACCATTTCTACTGGATTTAATGTGGGAGAACCCTTGTGTGTGGATGTTACCAAGCTCTGTTAGGTTGCAGTACTATTTTTGAATTGCTCCACTTCAAAATTTAATCAAATCCACTCCTTTGTGACGATAATACACTGCTTCATAATAATGAAGCTTAATGAACAGAATTAAAAGTTGATTAATTGTAAGCACAGTTAAACACAGAAATGCTTTGCTTCTTTGCCATAAAATCTGTCTACTGTTAAAAACTCGTCACTTGCTGTCTTCTCTGTCTCTGGATTTTTAAACAGCTTTTATGGGCTTTTCAGTTCCTGCCTGCAATTCAAATCCACCTTTTTTTTGTCCTCCTTGGCCCTTCATCCTCCTGCCCCTCCACTTTCCTTTAGGTAAAGATGAAAAAGCTAGATCAAGTTTAGAAAATCTGTGATACTCATCTGATATTGCCACAACCCTTTTCATAAGGTTTAACAGAACTGGCAGTGTAACAACACAAGAAGGTATTGTCCCACATCAGCAGAGATCCAGGCAGAGACACTCCCTCCACCTGCTCATTAGCTGACCTTGTAAGGGTATGGAGCTGCCTTACAACTGGTGAGAACTCAGTTCTATCCTCAGCACAGTTCCAACCTCTAAACATCAGGAAAGTAAAAGAAGGCATTTCACATCAGAGGGAGCAAGGAGACAAATAGCTGAGGGAGGTAAAATATTGAAAGGAGAGGATAGAGATTGACTTTGCCCAGGCAAAGTAATGCTGAAAAAACTAATATTGGGAGTTTCATGCAGCATTATGTGCATATTTTTTCATCTGATTTTGTCTTCCTTAGTGACCTTACCTGGATCATGTTTCTCCCTTAGTCTTACAAATGCCAATGCAGACAAGGTTTCCACAGAAATGTATTGAGCAGACACGTCCTTCAAAAATTGCTGCTGGAAGACATCCCAATGTACTTACATGCAGAAGACTTAAAGACAAATATTTTGCAAATCCTTATCTGAGATACACCACTTGTTGAATAATAACTGAATTTGGTTAATTTTACGTTATATTTTTAGGGTCCTAAGTCACTTGGCCAATAGGGAAAGCGACTACTTTTCCATCATACACAGAAATCAGGATCTATATGTTCTACTGGCTTTTTTCTAGGAAGGAAACATAATTTTAAAAATTATTTCAGTCTCCAGACACCTAAAGAAGTATCAGTTCTAAGGAAACTATTTTAATTTTCTACTTATCAGATCTTCACACGTATACCAAGATTCAAAAAGACCCAAAAAGTTAATCAGAACTGTGAAATATTTTAGAAGTTTAATATTGTGTATGAAAAATACAGATTTCTGCGATAATATGCATTGCATGTATGTATTTCTCAAAGGTCTAGAAAATAGGCAGATGATACAAAGTCTTATCAAAAATATAAATGCAGTGTGTCGAGTGAAAAATAATAGTGATTAACTTAACAGCATCTTGGGTATGTATCTTTTATTACACATGATGTATTGGGAGTGTGGTTTACTCAGGTTACAGAATTAAAACAGTAGGAGGTCTAATCTGAATTAATATACAGGTTCAGTGGGAAATATTGATAGATTTATGTATGATTCCTTGTAATATGCTGTTTTATACATCTACAGTTTGGTCGATGGGGAAAATGAGCAGCATAGACTAAAATTACCCAGCAGTCTTGAAAGACATTTAAAAGAAGTTTAGAAGGAAGCACAACACACAAATTGCTTCCATGAATTCAGACCGCAGCTCATGTGGCTCATGAAATTGCTGTGATTTTCCTTACTGTGCACTGTATGTTTAAAAGTCTGAGAGGTGCCTGCCATTTTTCAAGACAGTTTGATGATATGTGCTGTGCCATCCACTGCAAATTTCCCTTTGTTGCTGTTTTGTCGCTTTTATCACCAAAAAACATTACACATCTCATAGCAAGGACAGGCAGACCATAGCAATGGAAAAGACAAATTTATCCAACAAGGATCATGCAGCTGCCATGCCAGGGCCTCTGTATGGATTTCGGGCAACTTAAATTCCACTGGGATGAAACAAATATACAGATACTATGAAAACTGCTCAGTGACCCTCAACCACCACAGGAGCTCACCCAGTGTAGGAGACCCCAGCCAAGTCATTGGTGTCTCTTTCCAGAATCACAGAATCATTTAGGTTGGAAAAGATCTCTAAGATCATTAAGTCCAACCTTTGACCTTTCACTAAGTGAAACTATGGTTTCCTGAAACCTCTGTCCAAACCTCCCCTTTCTCTTTCCTCTCTGATGTTTGTAACACATGTTTTGCACCTATAAGCCTTCAGAAGATATAAGTACACAGGTCTGAATGTTGGTTGCCTCGAAGTTTGGTTACTTTGCACAGGACAGTGCTGAAACTCTTTCTATCCCAGTGATCCCATTCCTTTCACAGTTCAAATGCAGGGTAATAGTACACACCCACTCCTCAGTACTGAATCTCAAAAGGGCTTAAAAATCAGTGACATGGCAACAGAAGTAGACATTATCCCGTAAAAAGCTTTTAATCTTTTGGAAACAAAAAGACATATAGATAGCCATGAGCTCTCATTGGCCCCAGAGTGCCAGGTGACTGCACTAAGTTACAGCCAATCTGCAGCTATAGAGGAATACTGCAAATTTGCTCCAGCAAAATGTCCTGCTCAACATTAGAGAGCCTGGCTGAGTGTTTCCTGGTAGCTCCTTATGCTTGTGAGTGCCACCGCTATTTGGTGAGAAAAATGAAAGCCTGTTAAGTGCACAGGTAAAATGATAAGCACCATACTGTTCACTAAAAACCCTCCTGATTGCATATCACTCAGTTTAAATTCTGATTAGAAGAAGGCATTGAGAATCCCAGCTGGGAATGCAAAAGGATAAATGGACTTATCAGCAGCTAAATGCACAAACTACCAGGGTGAACGGCATTCATTTCGGAGCAAACTACTCGGACCACCACTATCCAGATGTGAGCATATGGTCTCACATTGCATCATTTGCAACAAAGCATTGCAAAATTGTTTTTTTTAAGAAAAACTACCTCTCATGCAAATAAAAGTCCTCTATGTAAAACTAATGTTCTTGACATAGAGCAGTAGGGACAGCTTTGTTTATAACCTTGGAGATGGGAAAATAAAAATACACAAGGGAAACTTAGAAGGGTAATCAGTACTGAAGGGCTAAAACCAGGAGAATATGGTGAGCACTGTCTTGGCATGACTTTGAAAATATCTTGTTAGAGTCTAGAATTAGAGGCTAAAGCAAAGTGGAGGACGAGCTGGGGACAAAACAGACTAAGGTAGGACATGGTCATGCTAATAATCAGTGTGAATGGACTACCTGCCATTTTTCATTTTCAGATGGTTTTCATCAACTATCTGCAGAGACAAAAGAGCAAATCTCCCATGTAAACATAGAAAAATTTATTAGCCAATATGAGCTGGGGAAAAAAATGAAACCAGGAGTGTTACTGAGAAGCGTTGGTGACAACTGAAGTGGAGGATAAGAAAAATAAATACTGAATTCCTACACAAGGTCTTGAAGGTAAGAAGAAATGCAGATTGTCTTCTTAAATTTTCAGAACTTGCAATAGGACTTAAGTTTTTTATTAGTCAGGGGTAGAATAATGCTCTCCATGATGCCATTAATTGTTTAGGATATCCTGGAGCAAGTGCGTCTGCATACTCACTCGATCTCGATCCCTTTCTATGCATTATGTTCCTGCCCTAACAGCCCAGCTGTATTTGGTGTTCATTGTCATTTTCTAGTAGTGAGCTAATGGCACTGCTACAAAACAGCAAGTAGCTGGTGGCACGTCACAAATAAGTATTATTTAACATGAACTATGAATGGCATGGAAGTACTAAAAAAATCTTTACAAAAGACATGTCATAATGTGTCCCAAATCTTCTCCCATCCCCAGCTGCCAACTCATCTCTGAACACTGCCTAAACAAGGGAGGGGGCCAGCATAGAGCTCTAGTTTGGTTTGGATGCCTCACCACAGGTTATGTAGTTGTTACTATCACATATACTTATGTGAGTACCAGCTTGGGAGTAGGTACAAGTGTTAGGAGAGATCTGGACCTGACACTATGGAGTCCCGGGGCTATCTTGCAGCAACAAGTGAACCATCCAGGGCTGCCCTGCACAAACTGTCCTACCAGCGGGACACTGGTAGATTTTGAAGCAGTGGTCTTGGGGAAGGATGAAAAGACAAATCTGAATCTACCATCAGCATGGAACAGGCATGGGACATGACAGGCAGGTTGCAGTATAGTCACAATTCAACTCTGAGACTGGCTTCAGCAGAGGTTTCTACGCTGGGATTCACTGGAAGGCACAAAGCTCAATGTTCAGCTGTAAAAATGGTGGTGGGAGGAAGGGAAGAGGACTGGCTGTTTTAGTTCTGATAACTGCCATAGAGAGGAGACAAGAATTCCTTGTCTCAGTATATTGTTGAAATAAAGATGAAATAATGTCTGTGTCTACCAAAGATATTTGAGGGAAGCTAAATATATAGGACAGCATCTGTAAGGCCAATGCACCTGGTGATTTCTTGGAAAGATCCTATATTTTTATTTTATAAAGAAATACATAAATGAATTAAGATCTCAAGAAATGTATGGTTTGTTCCTGGATAATGGGCTTTTCAAGATACATAGAGTTGTTTGTTTCTTCTTTGAAATGAAATTCTGTTTTAGAAAGATGGTGAGGATTCAGTGGAAAAGCACTGTGTTGATATAGTCAGAACACAGCCCTAGTAAAGACTTTAAAAAATGGAGCCTTTAAGTTACACACTGAGGCCTCCAGCCTGCAAAGGCTTCATGTAGTTATTTAACTTTAAGCATTGCTTTTAGTCCCACTGATGTCAATGCACTTGCCTTCACGGATAAACTTATATTCCATGGGTCTCAGTAGATCACAGCCTGCAAATACTGTATCACAGTCATTTATATATGCAAATAGTAAGAGAATTCCCTGTTCACATATTTGGCTGGACAACTCTGATTAGCACATTATTTACTTTATTCAACCAGAGTCTTATGTGAATAAAGTCTTTTACTCGCATACATCTTCAAAAAAAACCCTTGTTTATAATTGAAGCTTAAAAAAGGACTGTTATTTTATTTGGTAGCCCATAAATGGTTTCCTAGGAGAAGTGAGGATGGGTCATTTTCATTTGACCAGGTATGAAATTACCTCTTGTGAAAATTCTCTCCAACCAAGATCTTGCATGGAGCTGCAGAGGAGTGGTGCTACCTTCATCTGTAGATGCAGGAGCTTTCTGAATGCAGAACAAAGTATGGGTGCCTTTCATTCCATAAGAGATATCACTACAAGCTCAAAAACCTTCATAAAACAAAGCAGTGCTTGATTGCCACGCAGGTAGCATGAGGTTCCCACTTATTCCAGTACAGTTTTTGTCATTGTTATTGGACCACTGGGGTACCCAGAAGTCAGGGAATCTCAATACCCACACAGCCTCATTGAATATTAATGCCAGAACCCTTACAATAGTGGCTAATAATGCAGCTTTTCGCTGCCATGTGAATTACGCATCAATATTAATGAAGCCTTTGTTAACATTCCATGTTCTTTCCTTTCTGTGTCTTTGCCAAGATTTTGGACTGGTTTATGCCAACAACGCAGACTTACATGTCAACCCTGAGCAGGTCCCAGACATTTCAGAAAGGGCTTGTTTTTGCAAATGTGCATTTAAATTAAGAAGTATGCCACATCAGGGTTGCTTAAAATTGACGGCTGTTCAGTTCTTCTCCCCTACACAGGACAGATGTCTCTTTATATGTTTGCATAGCCTAAAAGTAACACACAGAGGGCTGTCTTTTATTTCAAAATGTTATTACAGCAGCCTTTGTATAAAAACTAACACAATCATTCACAATTATACATGGTTCTCCTTCTTCCCAGCATTAGATGTATCAAGAAAAGGCAGTGGTTCTATAATGGGAAACAGAGGGAATAGTTTCTGGTTCTGTAAGAGCCCATGGTACAATTCACACCGAGTTCTGCTATTCTAAACAGGAAACTGTTCCAGAGCTTTGAACCTTCATATGAAATTTAAATGTAATTGCCAGAAGCATTACCTTATTAATAAGAGTAGAAAAGCATCATTAGTAATCATCGTGAGCTTAATTTGCATTTTCTAAACATTTACATTATCTAATCTAACTATGTAACATCTGCTTGCATGATTTCCAACTAAGCTCTTTTCCAAAATGAATACCCAACACCAGTAAATAATAAGTGTTGCTGTGGACTTCTCCTGTCAAACATAGTGTCTTACTCAAAAAGGAGTTTCATCAGCCATAGAAGCAATATATTTTTAATGAATACCAAACCACTTCATTTCAGCACAGCTGATCAACCATGTTGAATGCTCTATCAACTGATCCTGTTTTAGAGGTAGATCTTGCAAGATATCTGCAACAAATTACCTCTTTGAAAGAAGGGTTCAATTGGTTTGCACTAATCTAATTTAGAAGAGCCTGTAATAAAATCATACTTGGACTTAATCTCATCTGAATACAAACAGTACAAAAATGCTGTTGATAAGTAGCTGATGTAATGCTCTAACACACCATGGGGCTGATATACTGATCCCACCCCCTTTGAAGAGAACACTCAGCAATTCCCAATGCTGTCTCTAGGATTAAGACTTGAAATTGCATGTTTAGCATAGAATATATGGAACTTAATAACTCAAGATTAAGAAAGGGAAAAAAAAAAGGAAAAGAAAAAGCGGGCTATTCTTTGCAACAGTTGACATTAAATGAAAGTGACCAACTCCTAGATAGATCCAATATGCCCTGCACGGGACCCTGGTGAGAAAGGGAATCAATATTTTACTTATCACAGTAAAAATGCAAGGCAGCCAACACAGACCCACACCTGACCAAATCATGGGGTATGTCTACTCAGAAAAAATTTTATTTTTCTAAGCTTACATTGAAAGTGGTCTGAGATTGCTGCTAGCAATCATCAAAAGAAAGTTAAATCACTGTTTTTTCTTCCTTCAAAAAAAAGCATTCCAGATTTTTGTGACTTCAAGAGATACTGTCATTTTGAGCTGTGCCATCAAGTCCACTGCAGCAAAGAACAGAACACATTTTACAGGACAGGATACCCTTAAAAGCCTGTATCTAGAATAACTGGTCTTTAAGGTATCACATTTCGTTTACAGACACATCTATTTTCTGATTTACTGTGTAGATTTAAGGTAATTCAGCCATTTTACTACATCTGTAAAATGGTGATGACAATCCATGCCCCATAGGAAGCTTAAGGTTGAATTCACTAAGATTTGCAAAACACTCTGAAATACTGCAATTTAGATAGCAATATGAATGTAAAATCTCACTGTGTCATGCCTATTATCTTTAAATTCATCATCTTTACCTGGAAATATAGTTTTTCTAAGGGGAAATACAAGAATTCTTTCTTACTCAATACCACAGAAATAACTATGTGAACATGTAGGGAGTAACTTTAAATGATAATAATTGCAAATTAAGCTCAGAGAACTTAAAACTTGCAATATATTCTGATCATCTTGGACAGAAAACAAAAATAAATGGATGAAAAGAAAATTAGGTACAGAGATGCACAGTTGAATCAAATTAAGGGAGAAGAAAGCATCTGTGGATCATAATGTCCAACCTTACAAAACTGGTTTGTTGGAAATTGACTTTCTGGTTATTCACAGTTCTGTTACCTTCAAAAAATATGCTAAGAAAGAAGATCAGGTAGATGGTTAATATTTGCAAGTCTGGAGATAGCTGGTATGAAACCATTGTCCACTAAAATCCTCTTCAGTCTCTGAGCATCCTTATTTCTTAACACCTTCGCAAATAAATGTGTCAGCTGTCATAAGAGAATTTCCATATTTGGATTACTTTTTCCCTAAATTAATGTAAAGTTTCCTGGATGATTTGAAATTTTCTGCCATGTTTCACATCAAATCCCTGGAATGAAGGAAAACTGAAGGTTGATTCCTCAGGCAACAGGAAGAATAAAAACAAAACCCCTCATCTCTATAGTTCAGAAAGGAAAACCCATAACATTTGTCATTTACTGTAAGTGGATTTTAGTGAGTTACCCTTAGTGTGAAGAGAACATGGTTTCTGATAACAGGCACTGTTTTGGCATTAACAGCTGTCCAAACCCACTTCCAGCTATAAGCTCTTTATAAATGTTCGTCTTCTGGGAGTGCTCACATCTGATACCTGTATTTTACCTTCAATTTGATGCCAGTAGCTGTCTGGAAGTATAAACTCAGCAGGCTGACTTCCTATTTTATGCTGATTTCACATATTTAAAATATGCCACTGGAGGAAAAAGGATTCACGGATTAAGGTATTTACCCTATTTTCATTTTCTATTTTCATGGCCTCAAACAGAAAGCAGAATTTCACGATAAACAAACCCCAACATGGGTTGGACTCAATGATCTTGAAGGTCTCTTCCAACCCAGCAATTCTGTGATTCTGTGTGATTCTGTGATGGGCTAAAACAATTCCCACTTATTATTCACAGCAGAGGTAAAACAGGATTTCAAAGGCTCAACGATGCCCTTAATTTGCATCCTGTTTCATTTGTCACTGGATCTGTTTGCTGTTGGGAAGGCGTTTGCCATTCTGTTCTATTAGTCATTCAGTTAAAGAAGACTTGTAATTAACAGTTGTGATAATTAGGCATCGGTTTGGTCTGGTTTGGAATCAACCTCTGTGTTTTAATTAAATCTCAGGAATTGACAAAAATGGATATAGGTTTTTGTTTAGCCAAATGATTAAGCAGCACTTTTTTCTCATCTTTTTTGTAGAAGCCATGCTATTTTCTACCCTGAGCGAGTAGGAATGTTTCATTGTGGACTTAAATGAACAGTTTACAAATAATTACTTTTTCTGTTTTTAATGTTAATGGAAAATGCATTCTAAAAACGAACCACTGCCCTCACACAGAATGCAACTCTCGACTGACATATTACCTTTATGACAACACTAGGTCAGCCAAAAGTACCATATATTACAGATGATTTATTCTTTATTGGCAAATGGGGAAAAAATATCCTCATGCTGAGCTCAGCCTATCCCAATAAACCTGTTACACAAACAGTTTGTCCACCAGCAAACAGACAAGCCAACCTGCCATGACAGATTCCAATTATAAGAAAAATATATCTGAAACAAATGAAACCTTTGTGTACCCAATGGTGCAATACAATAATTGCAAAGACGATTGGACCATCTGTGCATCAAATTTACGGCCTTATCACGTACAGTCAGACCTTTCTAAAGTAGCTTGTTGGAGGAGCAGGACTTGAAATGAAAAAGCTGAGTGTGTGCCTGCTGCTTTAAGGAGCTTGCAAAAATTTGGCAACACTGTTTTGCTGTTCAGAAGGGAAAAATTATAGGGAAAATCTAAGATGAAATTAGGAAGTAATGTGCTGAAAACATGTGATACATATTAATGTCATTTCCTATAGATACATCTTTCCCAAGTAGCAGCTAGCTCAAAAACCTGTATGTTTTAAAAGAGCCGGTGCCCCACAAGAAGAAAAAGAAGAAAGCCAGAGCCAGTCAAGCTTTTACAGCAAGTTCACACTCCCAGATTCATTACAGAACCTTTTAAGTGACTCTGTGGTGGAGATATGAAGCCCACATGGAAATCTGAGGAAAAGATGTTCATCATTTAGAGAGACTGTTCTGCAGTGTCAGGAAGGAGTCCATTTACTTCCCTCACCTCTACCCCCAAAAAGAGAGATTAAATGGTATTATTTCATACACATTCAACTGTTCCTTGTCAAGTAATTCTAACTCAGAAGTTATATATATGTGAATGGATTAAAGGACACACAGGGGACAGCAGAACAATGGCACAACAAGCTAATCTGTACACAGAGAAATTAATAAAGACCGTTTAAATTCACTGGAAAAAGATAAAGCAAGCAAAGAGATGTCCTAGCATGCACTGCAAATAGTTTACAGATAAATAATGAGTATAACTATTACAGGGAAACACGTTTCTAAAATCTTCAGTTGGCTGAGTTTGATGCCAACTCTTTTTACTTCTCTCAGTACAGTTATCAATGAAATGGATCTTGAAAAGGTAAGGAAAAAAAGAGAGGCTGTGATAAAACTAGGGACAGAAAAAAAAAGGATAAAACCAAAAAAATAAAATAGAAGTGGGGAAAATACAAGAAAGTTAAAATCCTGATAAAATGTACAGGAAAAATAGATACACTAAACTGGAGATAAGAATAAGGGAACAGAACTCAGAGTCTGAGATAAAGCACCAAGGGGGCAGAAATAGGCAGAAAATCTGCTTTGAATAAGATAGGAAAAGACACAGAGGACAAAGCATTATATCAACACTGATGGCAGTCCCACGCCCAAAACAGTCCACAATCACAAATTTAAAATCAGTGAAATAGAAGGGGGGGAAAAAGAAAAAAAAAAATAGTACTCATTTAGCGGGTTTTTAAAATTAATAGAAGTCAAGTTACAAACAACATGCCCCATAAATGTCATCTTTTCACAGCATGCAATTCCTGTCCTAAGGGAAGTAAGAACATTACTCATATTGGTTTTCCTTGGCAGACTGAGGCATTAGGCAGTGAGAAGACTTGCCAGTGTCTTGCAGTAGTGAGGAAAATGGGACTCTTTGCTAACAAGTCCTGGTCCAGATGCTGCCAGCAAGCCTTGGCTGAGACTCGCCAGGAGGATATCATTCTTACACATATCTTATCTGGACGGGAGAGGGACAACCACTAGACGCTATATGTGAACGTGATCCCACCCAAAGGGGGAAATTACTTAATGCTTTCTACCATTAGGCTGGTCCCAATTAGGCCTTAATCCCATTTAGGAAGGAGAAATAAAAAAATACCAATACTGTGGAATGAATAGAACCTAATCTTGCTTTCTTGCTTGCCCTCTCCAGCCAAGAAACTGAATTCCAGGCAGTTTGGGCAGTTATTTCTCATTTGTCTTTGCTTCACTTGAGGACTCAGTGCTGGGGACAGATGCTTTTTGACAACTGTTCCTTACTCTAGCAGAGTTAGCCCAGATATCTGAGCTTTCCCTCCCTGAGTTAGACAGCCATAGTCTTCTTCCTGGATGAGGTCATTTTTCAAATCATTTTTTCTCTCTAAAGAACAAGCCTGTTCTATTATGTATGAGAAAATGAAGAAGCCTTCAAAAACTGCAGGAGGCTGACAGGAGTGGGTGGATTTTATATTAGATGAAGTCCCACATATAAAATAAACCTCCCAGTGGCTTCATTAGGAGCTGGATTTCAGCTAAGGTTCATCTCTGCTTTACATTTTCTACCTCCCAGTTTCTCCTTACTTGCTGTTTGATAACTGTACACCTAATTCAGCTAAACCTCAAATGAAACCACTGTCCTAAAAATGCATTGAGAAGTATAAACACACCCACACACACCCACATCAAAAAAAAGAAAAAAAAAAGAAAAAACCACAAACAAAAAATAGTCACACACATTAGTGAAGTTTGATAGATAGATAGATAGATAGATAGAGAGATAGATAATAGATAGACAGACAGAGAATTTGTGCATGGTGTCCCCAAGGTCCTGCACAAAAGGTGATGAATTCCGTGAGACTTCTTCTCTTGCCTTTAAAGCACTTTTGGAGGAAGCCTTAGAAGAGCTGCAACTCTGTCAGTTCTGCATGTCCAATGTAGCTACAGCAAGAGGCAGCAATTTTTCAGTCTCTGGGTATGATTTAGGTTTCATACAAGGAGGAGAGGAAGCAATTGTGATCATAAAATCAGAGCCTGGGACGGAGCGCCACATATGTCACATGTGCCACCATCTGGGGCTTGGCAAACAAAGGCCACACAAATATGGACAGTGACTGAAATCCTGTCCCTGCATTCAACATTTTCAGTTAAAGCACTGAGCAAAATGTTTTAGGGGATGAAGTTTAGTCTTGGATTTAGCGTTGCAAAATCTACCCATTTTATCCTAACTCTTGCAGTATTTTGAAGGTACTTCCTCCTCATAATCATGTTTCTACCTGTGTTACAGTATGAATTTGAGATGCTTTAAATAACTTTTTGCACTCCCAATTGGAAAGAAACTTTTGGAAACCTGAGCTAATCATAGCACGCATTTCCAGAACACAAGAACACTCTTGAAATGACTAACATTTTAATAGCTCCTTTGTTTCAAATCAGCTGCAAGATTCTTCGTGGCTTTAACAATAAAAAATACCAGGGAGGAATGAAAGTCTTTTTCCCCCTTTCTATCCTTATAGATTCCAGCCCACAGCTTGTCACCACACAGGCTACAGAAGCAGGGGCATTTCTCGCTTCCTTGCCTTTACTGACCTTTGAGACACAAGGGCATGGTTGGTATTTTGGTATATTCTGAATCACTTCTTCTTCTTTTCAAAAAGTGTCACACTAGATTAAATTTGGGAATTTAGAGAATTCTTTTAAATAGGATGCTTCCTAGAGTCACTGCTTTCCAGTAAGCAAAGAACTGCCATTACAAATATCAAATAATAAAAAAAAAAAACCTCACCACATCAACAAAGAGATTTTTGCCAGATTAAGAAGGCAGTAAAGAAGAATAGAAGTAAAACCTGCATCATCTTGGGAAGTAACAAAAGGAAAGGAAGGAAAGAGGGGAGGAGGAATCTCCAAAACTTGCCCAAGTAATGAATTCCAGGGGGAAAGCTAGTAAAGCATGTTAATGAATAGCCAGATGTTTCTAAAGCCAGGAAATCTCCTTTTCCTCTCAATTTCAGACTAGAGTGAACTCCCTTTCTTGCTCTCAGTTCTTTGGTAAATACTGGATACTCACTCAGATGCTTTTTGTGTGCCTCTAGCAATGCTTATTAAAACCAAGGGAAAAAACATCCAAATCTTTGCAACATTTGGGTTTGGAGCAGTCTCCAAGCATAATTGTCCCGTGGTTATTGCCACAATTCAGTTTGCTCTGAGACGTGACACCACATTTTCCATTACACAAAGCTTTCCTTTCTTGTGGTCATTTCAATTATATACAGAATAAACTATTCTTCTAGCTATTGAGCCAAGTTTTCAAAATATTTGAGACAGCACCCAGAATTCAGCCAGTAAGTTACTTTTCCAAATTCATGTCAGAGATTTAATCAAATGATCATCCTGCCATTTGGGTTTTGCTTAAGTTCTGAATTCAGCAGGCCTGTTCAGCTGAACGGATCCCTACGTATTTTCAGATCAGAGTCTCCATTTATAGTGAGACAGCAGTCTGAGGAATTAGCATTTCCTCATCCTCTTCTAACGTTCAGCAGACAAGATGGCTCTGTAGTATAACATGTCAGAGAACTACAAAGTCCCTTTGGACAAGCCTCTGTGAGAATTAGATCCTCAGGATCATTTGACAAGTGTTGTTGCTTTTTCTTTTGTTCCTCCTGTTGTCCTCCGTGGCAGGTAGAAAATGAGCAATTAGAAGGATCTTATGTCTTCCTGTATTCAATAAAAAGAGATGTGGAAGAGGCTGTCACTATGTCAACCCATTTCTTCATCACTGCCTTAAAGGCGCTTTCTCATCTCCCACCCCAGCTATTAAAGGGGCAGAAACTAATTTCCTCTACAATTTCTGTGGCCAGGCCTAAGCAGCTTAAAGAGCAATCTTGTGAATGTGCTTAGAAAGAAGTTCCACAGCTTCTGCTGGGAGAGGAGTTCACATAAATTAGAGCTCATTGAGCATTATTACAGCTTGTTGCCTATGGTATTTCCTCCCCCCAAGGTAAAGGAAATAATCTTGATTAATGACACCCAAAAAAATCATTTTTCTCTTTAATTCACTAATTGGTTAATCTTTTATGACATCAAAGAAGGCTGCAGCATTAACTAAAAAAATAGTCAATGCAAAAGCCAGATTTCCTGTGCGTTTGCCATGTGTGCTTTGTTTCCTGATGTAATTCCTAACTGAAAAGGAATGAAAAATTGAAATCTCCAGTTTACAGGAGAAATGGCAGTTTTGAGTTCCCTATCAGACACCTCATTTTCTGTACATTAGTCACAATCAGACAGACAAGGCTCTGTCTTGTTGAGCCACATTTAGCAGTCTGTCTGAACTGCAAATTTAGATGACATCCAAATTACACAGACTCAGCCACTAGGTTACACTAATGCAAAGTAGGAGAAAAAGAATCAAGACTATTGATTTTTTTGGTTCTTTCTCTGTCATATTCCCTTAAAGGCATTTACCAAGGCTTTTAAGTTCTTCAGCATTTTCACAAAGGAACAAATTACGTGCAAATAAGACTGCCTTAATCTATTCTTCTCTGCTTAGATTGTTCCTTCTGTACCATCATTATGTGTATTTTATGCTGCTGCTGCAGTTTACTTGATCCACTTTCATGCACCATGTGGTCAACATATATGTTGGAGAGTTACTGTGGAAAAGCACATCTCTTGCACCTGCCTATGATAATCAAAACCCTTTTGCTAATTCCTTGCAATCCAAACACATCGCACATCTCTCTGCTCTTTCTTGCAGCTGTTTCATCAATTTGATGTCATATTCTGCAGAACGCTCTTCTGATCACATTTCCATTCTCAGACAACTTGATTTTTTGCAATGAATATTTACAGGAGGTTCACAACAATGTTGCTAATATGAAAAACAAAGACCACAGATTCTACTGACAAATAGAGCTGATTTCCAAAGTACTGAACCTTCACAACTCTGTCAAAGCCTAACGTCCCTGTTCATTCTGACTCATGTTAACATGACTCCACTGAAGCCACGAGTAGCTCTACTGAACTCTTGCAGTGAGATAATTGGCCAGTGTGAATTTCTAAAAACCACTGAAGGCAATAAATGTACATATTATTTTCTGCCTGCCAGTCTTTGCAGGAGAGCTACAGCTGCAATCCTGCCTAAAAGTATTTAACTGAATAAGAATCTCTCAGTAAACACACTCCTTGGAGCAGGCTATCACTCCAGTGAAGGTACAACACCTAGCACAGTAGGCCAAAGATTCGAGTTTCTAGATGCTATGGCCAGTATTAAAAAAAATAACAACGTCAGAGCTTTCAAGTTCTCACTTCTTTGAACCAGCTACCCATCAAGAGAAGTAGGAAGAGCTTGTTCTAGCTGATCTCACTAAGCAGCTGTATAAGCTTTTTTAGGCATAGTTAGCAAACTACAAACTCATTAACCGCTACATATGGTACTGTCACTTTCCATGAAATCTGAAACTCACATACTTTCCTTCTAGGCTGTGCACATGCTTCCTGTCGGAGCCGAACGTATGTGCCATCAGGCGGTAATATGCCCCTTATGTATTGCCATTTGTGTTTGTTTGATTTTGTTTTTCGTAGGCTCCTGGGGTTCTGACATTTCAGCCTTCAAAACTACATGGCTTGGATTTTTTTTGCTTTTATCTATTGAAAGGAATTCATTCATTTGCCCTTGTTTTTTTACTTACTAGGGGATCCCATCCATTTTCAGTTCCACCTCACATGTTATTAATGCAGGCAAAAACAGAGCTTCATGCTGGTTTTTGGTGGGTTTTTCTCCCTGACAATTGCAGGGTTTATAGAAGTGAGTTCTTACGGGCAGGTAAATTTAACCAAACACTTGCTTAGTCCTTTTTTTCCTCCAGGAAGACAAGTCAGTTTGTAAAGCACTAACAAATGTCTCGTTTATCATTCCAAGTGAGGTCAGCACATTTTCTTCCCTCCTCTGGTAAAACACAGAGACATTTCCACCCTTCAGATTTACATTTTCCCTACCTATTTTTTTGCTTTTTTCTGACCTTTCGGCACTAGAATTTTACTTCAGACCTATCCCTTTGCTGACCCTGATGGAACAGAATTTAAGCAAAGCCTTAAAATTCCTTGAGGTTTATATCTCTTCCTTCCTTCTTTTACTTCCAACTCTCACAATCTTTTAACTATTTTACATTCCCACTGATTTTTTTTCCTTCTAGACCTCACTCAAATCACAGAAACAGCCTTTTCTGTGTTTTCTGTGTTTGCCTGTTCCTTTTTAATCAACACTACAAGTTTATAGCCTTGCTGTGGGCTTATATCATAACAGAGTCACTGAAAGATAATAAAAAGTTTGAGTAGAATTTGAATGAGGCCTAAAAATTAATTTTAATTACAGGAGCATGGATGTCCATCCTCTGAGCATTTCTCTTTTCCAATCAGTTTAGTCTGTGTATTTTCATCAAAACAGAATTTTGTAGCTGAAGAAGACAGATGAAGAGAACAGAGATGTTTTACGGTCTAGAAATGGAATAAAATATGGCACCTTCAGTAGAAATGACAAGGGAAAAAGAAAATAAAAAGAATAGAAAAAAAGTTGCCTATATTCAGAGGACTACAGGAAGGCCAGTAGTTTAAGACCTCTTCTTGATTTAAAACATAATTTACAGCCCTATCACTTGCTACCACCACACCTGTAGTTACTTAAATGATGGGAAACAATCCCATCCTGCCACAGTGAAAGTCAGCTGGCAACAGGAGAGCCTTCATGGATGGGCAGCAATTTGGAGATGCAGTTTGTCACCCCATGGAGAGATCAGAAGCAAACTTTGCTTG
Organism: Eulacestoma nigropectus; assembly: GCA_013397775.1. Classification (NCBI taxonomy): domain Eukaryota; kingdom Metazoa; phylum Chordata; class Aves; order Passeriformes; genus Eulacestoma; species Eulacestoma nigropectus. The sequence continues at coordinate 912,311 of VZTE01006652.1, forward strand.
GGTCCATTGCAGGTAGAGGATTCCATGCCACTTGCTGTGGAGGCAAGTGCCACAAATGGAAGAAGAAGGTGTTTAATGAGCTGCTATTGAGGGTGACAGTATTTTCTAGCACACCGTTTTGGGAGAGAGGATAAGCCTCGGAGACGATGGTCAGCAAATCCGTTTCGCTTCCAGCTTAACGCACTGCTGTCCATAGCTGGTGCAGGTGGCTATTGCATGGGACTTCCACTTTACCCTCATCTGCTTAGTGCCAAAGTCACCTCTGCTTTGGTGCCAGAGGCCCACAGTTTATCTCCTGCTGAATCATGAAAAATGCCTCCAGTTTTCTTTCTTTTTTTTTTAATAATTTCTCAGCATTCACAGAACATCCTATTTTATCCTTCCAAAGCGCTGAAAAAAATACGTGTGTACTGGTACACATGTTCTCTAGAGATGATTAAATGTTATTATCCTCTTTTTACTGGTGGAGACAGCAACACATGAAAAGTTGAAGCGATTCTCTATATGTCAGAGGTTTCAAAGAGAAAAGCACAGCAGAAGATCCCAGAAAAACTTTAGCTGTATTTAACACATCTCCTTCCACAAAACAGTATGGTATACCCGAATTTTGTGGGACACTCTCAGGAAAAGTGTTGGCCAGAAATAATATTTCACAACATATTCCTTGATAATTTTAGAGATTGCATGGAAAACTTGGTATTGGAGCACACATTCACAAGTCTTGGTTACCTTTCTCCATCTGTAAAGGTAATTATCATGACATGAAAAATTGGGGGCAGGGAGTACAAAGGACATTATATTATTATAATATATTACATATCTTATAATATTTTTATATTATATTTTAGATATCCAAATGTGGAAAGTAAGTCCTCTGATGGCACTAATTAGCTGGCCACAGATCTGTATAAGAGATTCCAACTTCATGGAGAACACAAAGTCTGTGACCGGAGTCAGTCAGCCAAATTAAAGGCCAGGCTCAAAAAAAAGATATGATTGATAGTATATATACCGTGGTATGTTCTGTTCTTCACAAAAATAATAGTTATTTGTGTTAACTTTAGGGGAAAAGTACATTTTTCTCTTATTCTAAAATCACTTTAAAAGTAAACATTCACATTTACATTTGGCAGATGACCTTTAGTATCAAGAAGAGGTCATCAGAATCATATCATGCATATTTGAATGGTTATATAGGAATTATTTTACACAGAAGTCCCTAAGGTAATTATTTCATATCAGAGCCAGGAAAGTATAGTATCTGTATGCAGTATGTATTTACACTTCATGCCAATGCATTAAATAAAATTCCATCACATTCTATCTTTGTCTTTGTATTCTCTTCTTTTCAAAGACACACAGTACCTGATTGGATTGCAAATTCCCTCATAGTCTGAAAGGCTGTCTCCTGCTATTGTTAAAACAGATTTGGCCAAAACTGGAAAAAAGTTCAACAGAGAAGCTGAGATTGGTTTAGAAAAGTGCACAACAGCTTTGACAGCCACTCTGTCATAAATGAAAAGGCAAAAAAAAGTAAAAGAAATGCATTGTTATACTACTAATGGACATGCATAGGTGCACATGAAAAACAGAAGAATGTACAACTCTAATGAAAACCTTATTTAAGAGAAACAGCAGGGAACAGTTTAGCTAAAGGCCAAGTCCAAAACTCTTGGGAGACAAAGGATATTCTTCAAAATCTTGTACAACACTCTCAGATGTGCTCAGCACAAAAAGAGGAGGACATGCAAATTGAAGGTCCTAAACCAGGATTTTAGAGGCCTATTAAAGATATTTAAATTCCACAGTTAGAGTTAAAACCAAAAGACCTGAGAACGACCTGGAATCTGGAGTGTTTTAAATCTTGATTTGGATGCATCTGATGTCTGTGGTCACTGTGTACTCAGACCTGTTACCTGAGTTAGCTGAAACTCAACACAATTTATAAGGAGGTTGACATAAGTCTCTGTTCAAATTCTTGATACCTGAAAATCCAGAAGCCACAGAGCAAACTGTTCAAAACAAAAGTCCAGCTGTTAAAATATAAGAATCTCTTTCAGCAAGAAATGTTGACATAAATATAACACTTTCACATTTTCCACATACTTCCTACAGAAAATAGTAAAACAGTGGTTTGGACATTCTTTCTGCTCCAGTTTTGTCATTAGTTTCAGAAGCATCCACGTAAAAATAGCTGTTTAGAAAAGCAAAATTTTTTTTCAGAGTTTTTATCTCATTTTTCCAAAGGAAATCAAAGAGGAAAGTAGGAAAGGAGAAAAAAAAAACTGAAAAAGACCCACTCTCTTAAAAACAACATATTTTCCTGTTCACAAAAATCCACTGAGCATTGCATAGTCACCGTCCATTTACATAAATCAGCTTCAGTCCCCTCAAAATTTGGCTAATGTTCAGCAGTTGGGCTGCAGCTCTCAGCCAAGCTGGCCTGGAGGGAAAGGAGTGGTGGGTGTACCTGTCCTGTAGGGCCTGGTGCAGTTCAGGGGGGGACGGGAACAGCCTCCTGCCTGTATCCCCGCTGTAGGACACAGCACTCACAGCCCCAGCAGAGGTGGTGAGAGGGGAAATGCAAATACTGTTTTGATTAAAAAACTCTAAGCACATCTCCTTCCATGTGACCGTAGAGGTGAGGTCCACATCCCATTCCAACTTTCTGTCTGCTCAAGAAGTCCCTTCCAGGATAACGCCATAAGCAGGACTGCTCAGCTCTTAATTCAGGCTCATACTGCAGCAAATGCCAGGAATTAGTGCATAAACCACACAGTCCTTGTGAAACACAGCCCACCTGAAGAAAGACCATACCCAAAAATCCAGTGCTTCCACTGGACAGACAGTAGCAGAAGCAAATCATCACAGGTTTTGGAGTCCAAATGACCTTTCCCACTTCATTCCAGCTGTTGTGTACTTTGGAAATATAGGAGTCCATCTGGCATGAGACTGGCAGGATCTGTTCCAGAATTATGGGAAATGGGAACAGAAAAGGTGCTGCATGTCAGGATGGAGGCATGTTTGCAAGGTCGATGTTTGCACAATGCTTGCCAGCACTGTGCCTGTTTTAAGCCAATAATATTAATCATTCACTAAACTCACTTGAAAAAATTGCAAATAAAAAGAATTAAATAGTGGCAAGGCCTTGTATTTTTATACGGCAAGCTTTGACCTTCACATGTGTATTACATGCAGACCGTGCCTGCTTAAAGAAAGTTCCGTAGCAGACAGAACATCTGTTAGGTCTATTTTATATTCATGTTTAAGATGGGATTATTCTCTAGGCTTTGTCGAATAATGAAGAAAAACAAAGGGGGAGAAAGAAATTAAAATCTTAATTCCCCTTTGATTTTTTGAAACAATTAGAATTTAAGATAATTAGTGTAAACACTTATAGGAAATTCTGTAGGATCCCTGCCTGAAATCTTTCAACCTTTCAGAGATTAACAATGCGTCTATAGCATAAATCGTTTTGCAAATGCAGCACGTGTATGACCCAAGAATTTTGAGAAAAATTACTTTGAAGTCCAAATGCTTATGTGGTGTTAACTGGTACAGAGATGATGGAGATAACCTTGTTAGACCTGTTTTACACCAGACTGGGAGCTGTCACGAACTGAAATGTTTTCTGTGTTTTTCTGTGGTGTGCAGAAAGAGACTGTTTTCCAAAAGCCACTGCAATCAGCACTGATGCCAGGCTGCAGCCATCCCTGTTTCGGAGTAATAGCCTCTCCACTTTCATCACTTCAAAATGCTACTCCATACCAGAATATCCCACTTTGAAGGCTTGACATGACTGAAGACCTACAGCAGAAGAGTATCTGATGTCTCAGTGGGTGTTTCAGCCCAATGAACACTTCAAAGCTGGTCACAGGAAAACTGAGTGACAGCTGAGTCACTGTGAGCCACTCAGAGCCCACCCACAGGTGACAGAAGCTTGGTCAGGAGCTGAGACCCCAGAGAAGTTACACAGACTGCAGGGTGGGCAGTATGTGTTGTTAATGCTGGGCTAAAAGGCAGCTCAAGCAGATACTGGCAATTTCCCCGGAAAGGCACTAAGTTTCAAAACCATGAGACCAGGAAAAAAGGCCTCAGAAAGGCAAGAAAAACTGCACCCAGCTGAGTGGGGAGCTCGTCAAGGAGTCCAGAGTCAATCCAGAGAGCTGGAAGGACAGGGGGAGTGAGCATTCACAAGCCATAGATGAATGAAAGGGTGAAGTGTGACTTGAAAAGTAGTTATCCACCATTCCCAGTGTGACTCCTTTTCCCATCAAACTGTGAACTATCTCCATTTCAGCTCCACAAGGTAGGCAGGGTTGCTGTGTGAGGTTGCTAGTTTGCTAAGCTACAGGTTGTTGAATAATGAACACAAAGCAGGAATGAAAAAAAAGCCATTATTTAAAACCACCCATACTCCACAGGCATCAGCCATACTACAGCCCAGAGGCAGTGCCTCTTCCTGGACAAGCACAGATCTACAAATCCAAACATATTTTTAGTTGTATAAACTTTCAAAAGGCACAGAGTGCACCTGAGTCAAGATCTTTTCCAAGTTCTCCTCTCCTTACTGAAAACTGGACTCAATGTTGCCCAGTAATGGCTTTTACAGCAAGCATACGACAGCCAATTTGGAGGGGTCACTTCACTAGCGGGGAAGCAGATGGGAGTGAGCAATTATGAACAGAGAAATACTCCATGTAGATAAATATCAACTGATGGAATGACACCAGCAGAGCTCTTGTAAGAGTTAATCGTACCCCTCTGCCTTCTAGACTGTGTTGCAAAGGTTCATAAAATAGTGGGTACAGGGGATGTGGTGGGTGTAAATTACTTGCAATTTCAAAGGGCTTTCAGCAGGCTGCCTCACTGGAGATTATCAAAGGGAACAAATAACCATAGGATAAAGAGCAATGTCATGTTAAGGATTAAATCACAGTTAAATGATAGGAAACAAAGAGTTATAACTAATGTGCTTTTTCTCAGAATAAAGAGAAGTTAATAACAGGACGCCACACAAAGCATTACAGAAACTATTATGGCTCGATATAGTTATTAATATAGAGGGAGCAGGACAGTGGGATCATAGAATGTGCCTGGGACAAGAATAACACGGGGCCCTCTCTGATGCCTTTTTTTATCCCCTTCAAAGCCCCCTGTGAAATCTATGAGAAAGTGTGATCATGGTTCATAAAAACCAGCTCCCTCTCCCAGACCTCTGCAAATAGCCAGTCATACTGGGACAGGCTCTAAATGAGTAAAAGGAGCTCCTGAACGCTGCTGGTCTAATAGCTAACAGCTTATCTGTATTTCAAAATATCCCTGGCTAGATAGTGATGAATGGGGTGTCATGGTTGCTTGGGAAAGCAGAGCTGGGACGTTATAAACCACAGCGTGAACTTTACGTCAACACACATGATGCAATACTTGGACACAATCAGCTTTGATCAGTGATCAAACTTAAGAGCAGTCTGGGGTGGGGGGGAGGAGAGGGGATTGTTTGTTTTCAATGCATGAGGATTTGATTATTTAAATCGCAAAAAGTTGTTTGTTTCTCTTTTCTGAGCCCACTGACAATGGCTAGACAGTGCTCTGCAGAACTTTTGTAACCAGATACATTAGGCAATTGATTTTTTACTTTTCTTTTACATGCCTAAAGCTCCTTTGAAGGCACCAGCATCCCTTATTCCCTGCTCCTGCTATTCCCAACCTTCTGCCCTATAGAGACTGAAAATCTAGAACAGCTGCTTGCCACAAATAAGTTTTCAAGTGCACTAATTTTAGTGTCGAAAGAGAAAAGAAGCTGGACAAGACAAGCCAGGCACTACCTCAGATGTCACAGGTCATGTCAAGAATAACACCAAAGCATGGTTGCTTTTGCACATCAACCCCTACACAAACAATTGCATATAAGAGAGAACCAAGAGGAAAAATAAAGCTCACAGTCAGTCTGAAAACTAATCTAAATTAGAACCAGAGAAATGCATCGGTCTATAACCAAGAGAAAATCCAGAAGCGGGTCAGAGCCTTCTGATTTCATCAGCAAAAGGAAACAAAAGAATTTTAACATGAGCATTCCCAGAAGCACTTACTGGTCCCTAATTCCTGTTTACATCAGAGGTAAAAACATCAGCTCCCACCAACCATTTTGAATATCTTGCCCTTGGGATATCATTGATAATGTCCTTGTTATTTAGAAACAACTCCTCCTAGAGAAAATAGAGCCCACTTAAACCCACAAGTCTGGGTCAACATTACAGTGTAAATCATTATTGTTTCATTACAGGTCTAATGCACAGCATCTGAAAATTGGGAGAAATTCATGTTTTGATGCATTTTCTCTGTCATACTATAAAATCAGGGATAATTCTAGCCTAATTTAATCAAGGAAAGAATGTTTTTAAAATTTAACTACATGGTTCAGAATAATAGGGAGAGCAATATATTCCTACACATGCCTGTCTTGGCTTCGGCTCATATTTTTGAATCAGATTACACTATTTTTGACAGTTATTAATTTTAAATGAAAGTGAGATGGCTTTAGCTTGGAGTGCCTAGCAATTACTACTTGTAGTTTCCTGTTGATTTCTTATATTATGATTTGAACATCTACAGAGAAAATGATAGTTTGAATTCTGGAATGCTACTCAGAGATTATATTTTTAGCTGTGTAAATAAGTTTATGATACTTAAAAAGTTGAAAAAGTTGTCCTCATTACAAAATCTTTTCATGTACAACACCAAAGGTGAAATCAAATTTAACTGACTTTCCTATCTTATATCTTGCTTTCCAACCAACTGTTGGAAATAAGACTGAAAAAAAAAAGATATTCACCAAAAATTAGAGATTCTGCAAATGATATGATAAGATTCTGGTTTTAACCTTTCAGCAAAAAGTTGTAACAGTAAAGCTTTCTATTCCACATCATGTTATATGTTGCTGCTGCTGCTGCTGGCCTTGGTTAGTCCAATTACAAATATTGGGCTGCTGTGCTAAATAAGAACATGGCCTTCACATTAATAATTTATTCACATCACTTCACTAACCATGCAACCATTACACATAAACAGATCAGTAGAAGGGTCATGCAGAATTAGGAAATGTGTTGTATTGATCAAAACAAAGCCAGCCAAGGTAATTCCAGAATAAATTACCAAGAATGTGCTGCATTCTCAATAAGCACTAAGATCTTCACCTCTATTCAAAAAGCTTGAAATTTTCATTCTTTCAGTTTAGTTAAAATATTTTCAATGTGAAAGACTCTGCAAGATGTTAGCAGAAAAAATCTTTTTTCTGTGGAGTGGATTTAAGTAAATACTATTTCACAAGGGGCTACATTGAAATGGGAAGCTGAAACTGTCTCAAGAAGTAGCTGCAATAGCCCTGGAATATAAAACTGAAATAGCTATTGGAAAGACAGAAAAAATTTAGGAACTGGAGTTGGAGGCATTAAAAATTCATAGTCTCTTTACCTCTAATGCATTTGAAGCACTGAAACAGTTAAGGTATTTCACTGAGGCACAAAATAACCTCATTATCATTTCTAATACAGATCAATACTCAACACTGCCCTTTGAAAAACACAGCATTTGCCAGCCCATGCGCTTACTGTGCTCCTTGCACTAGCTCTAGCCCTCTGCCATTAGAGCTTTCACAGAAGCCCTTTGCTGGCTTCTGAAACGTGCCTTCCCCCCTCCCTATTTGATCGGCGTATTCCCATACCAAATCGTAAAAAAAAAAAAAATAAATAATGCAGATCACTATTCAACATATTGACTTCTTTTTTTTTTTTCTTTTTTCCTTGTGACATTTTGTCAGGTGGGTGTCTCTGCTCCTTGGGGCTGCCTGGTGGCATTGGAGGGCTGCTCCCGTCAAGACTAACGGCACAGGCTCCGTCCCAGGTGGACACCGGGTATTGTTTGCGGTAACTGATTGGTGTGAGAGTCCTCTAGCTCCCTCTCCCCAGCATGTGGTCTAAAGCACAACATATGCTTCCTGCTTGCTAGATTTGTCTCCAGTAATAAAAACAGGATTTCTTTTCAATTTTAGTCTTGTGCCCAATTTATCAAGCAAAATAACATCAAGGCTTCAAAAGGCTTGGTCAGTAATCTGGTTCTGCATTGGATTAGTGGGAAGAGGTGTAACACAGTGAATGGAGAATTATCAAGATAATTTCTTGTGCTGTAGCATGAAAGAAAAAAAAAGACACGTGTACGTGTATGTGGGGTGGGTGTGCATGTGAATTCTGACCAGTTATTAGGGCTTCTCCTGCACAGAGCTGGGAATTGCAACCTGCAGCTCTCTAAAATGAGTTTAAAAAAAAATAATAATAATGCAGGGGGAGGAGAATTGAAGCCACAGTACTACTGAGATTCTGATATTTGTTCTTTTCATTGCAAATGCTGATAAAATATGTTAGTTCCCTGGGGAGAGAGGGGATGCAATTGTTTGGTGATGTTTCATTCATGCTGCTATAGGGCTTTAAAGGGAAGGGGAAGGAAAAGAGGCCCAGCTTTGTTGCTGGTTTTTGTTTCTTGGTTTTTGTTTGTTGCTTGTTTTTTTTCTTTAGAAGATTGAACCACGAGGATCGAACTCCACCCTCTCAATTAACACAATAGCACAATTTAAAGAATCTTGTCATTGTTTGCTAAAATGGTAATGAACAGTGCTACAGATGAATTTGGTGCTCCTCCTGACCGTACATTATAATAAATAAGGCAATAATGGAAACAGCCAAGGAAATCATATTTGAATGCAGTATGAAAAATATTTGACTAAGATTTTATTGTGAAACTCAGATTAGCCTTATTAAAAGCCACTGTTTGGTAAAAACGGTTAAAATTTCTGTGACCAACACAAATTGTATTCGCTTTCAACAACGATTTTTATTTGCCTAGAAATCTCTCTAACTACTTTGTTTTTAGATCAGGAAAAAAAAAATAATTTGTCCTTATTGATAGAATAAATCTGGGACTAATTAGACTTCTTTTCCTTCTCGTAGAGCATGCAATTAAATGTATTGCTTCAGGGGAAGTCTTAATGCCGGTTGCACATTAGGTGAGGTAATGCCAAGCCAAACACTTTACAAGCTGCTCAAGGAACAGGCTGACTTCACAGCCACTCAGCTGCAAGTATATCTCAGTATTCCCATACAGACACGTTTGACTGACTGAAACCTGGAATCAGCCCTAGACACTCAGTAAACTATATTTTAGCATTCACATATAGCAGACGTAATTCCTGCAAAGTATCAGGATATTCAGTGATTTATGCTTTTGGCATATGATCTCTGTTTGAATGTCTAATTTACTCTGTATCAATCATAAAACTCCGTGATAAAACTATGTCTTCCCTATTGTTCTTACAAGGAGATCTGATCCATGCACACCCATGCTGAACATACTTCCAAAATGGCTCCATTTACAAGAGATTTGGACTTTCTGCATGAAATGACTTGGCAAGACTTTGATATGAAATACTAACATTTATACTGCTTCATAGTTTTCTCTCACAGATTAGAGATTTTCCTTGTTTTTCCTAAGGATTTTCTCAACCACATCTGATAAAGAAATGACTGCCAGGTAAATGGGGAAGGTCTTAACCTTGAGCCCATCCATTTTCTGTTAAGTGAGCACAAACTTCTGAAAGCTCCAGGGTTAACGTTCCTCCCAGGAAACACTTCATATTATTTTAAGACTGAGGATAACAGTAGGCTGTTTGAAAAACTACAATGTTGCTATTGCTAAGTTTCAGAAAACATCCAGAAAAAGTCCTAAGTCTGGATACCTTGGAACATCGGTTTCTTCCCAAGTTAGCAGCAAGGGATTTCAAAAGAAGAACTTCTCCTAAACACAACACTAAGCAAAGCAACACAGAGCTCCTGGTTTGTGGCAGTGGCAGGGGAGAACGAACAGGACAGGATTCAGCCTATGATGCAAAACCATCCCTGGTCGAGGCTATCGCGGGGTAACACAGAGATACGGGTGGATGTGAACGTGGTTGTGATTGCAGAAGGCTCAGTACTGTGCAGCATCTCTCAAAGTGACACAATGTGATTACATTTCTGTACCATATACAAATAGCTGCAGCTCATCCCAGCATATCTCCTGGGAATGGTAGCAAAAAGTACAAATTTGCAGATACACAATCAGATGGGAATACTGCACACACTGAATACAAATATTCTGCTTTGTTTACATTAAAACACCAACCCCACCAAGTGAACATTACAGTGGCTGCGTTTTGATCACACCATGTGATCCATGTACAAGTTCTGCTCAGGGAAGGGATATTTATCACATTAATCTCCAATGCAAATAGAGCAATCTAAAGTAACACAACCCAGTCTAAAGCAAGAATGCTTTAGACTCGTGCCTTATGCGTCTCCTCAATTCATATGTGCATCATGCAGAATCATGCATCACAGATAGGGTCAGAGAGAAATTTTATGGGGGCAACATGATTTATTTGTTCATTTACCATGAAATCTAGTGTATTATGTTAAAACCTATGGGATACAGCGACTCCACTGGAAACAATTACCACTGCATGATATGTGATATGCATTAATTTAGTTAATATAATTATTTGCTCCTGGAGCATCACCAAGGAGAGACAGAATGATCCCTGTATGAAAGAATTTATGGTACAACAGCTACTTCCTACTATTCTCAGGCACATAAAGTTCCCACTGAGGCCTATGTCTGATAATGCTCTGTGTAGTTAGGATGCACTTAGGGATTCAACATAGGTTTATTACAGACCGTAATTCTAGGAGTAAGAGTTCTTTCGTGAAGTCTTACAGGCATTACAGGTTTATATTACTGAATGATCAGAATACTCCCATGATAAATGAGCAAGAGTCTATTTATCTTAAAGCATGGTTTAAACTCAAGAAAAACATAGTAATTGCTGTGTTTGCATGTCCACACACTCCTCTTTGTATCACGGAAGCTGCAGAAAAGAGAAAACTCAGCTTGCAGAATGAAAAAGTCCAACAAAGTGAAAAAAACCAAAATTATTTAAAATGATAAATAAATAACATCTGTAGACTGAAGGAGCTAAGGAAAGAATGGGTGTTTTTCCAAGTTCAGTCAGGTCACTTTTACATAGTACTTTACACTCTGATGATTCACAATAATCAATTATCCTTTGTAATGGCCATCCTGGAGAAAAGTGGTGTACATACTAACCAATAAGGAAGGAAACCATTTTTGCTATTCCACTTTCCAGGCAGGTACATTTGCTTGTACATCGGATGAATCTTGCCTTAGAACAATTAATCTGTCAGTGAGTATCATTGCATAGATAAAGTTAATAGGGATAACCCAGGTATCCTCCCCTACCAAAAATCCTTGGACATTTGACAATATTTCTTCAGAAGAAAAGAAAAACGTCTCTCTCTCCTAGCCCCATATTTAAAAAAAAAACAAGAAGATGTGATTTTATTACACATACAAATCTGCAGCTACACCCCAGAATTCATTAATAATTAAGAAGACAAAAAATATTCTTTCCACCATTCCAAATACTAATAAGCTTTCCTTAATTTCTTGGAGAAAATACTAGGGGAAAAAATGGAATATAAATGTTAATAAGAACAACTGATGTCTCCAAAGCTTTGTTAAACACAATAGCCTGGGAAATTATAATTTATTTTAGATTTGATGAATCTGGTGAACACCAGCACACCAGGGAAAAGTTGCAGTCTTTAACTTGCAAACCACACAGCAATATTTTGAGCCTGCCTCATCTTTTAAAGGCACAGATGCATGCCCTTCTTTATGCGCAGTGGAAATATTTCCCCAAAGCTTTGCTAATCACAAGAAATATTGAAATTACTGGTTTAAATGCTCCAAAGGAAGGCTGTCATTGCATAAGGAAGACAGTTCAGCAAATCTTCTGTTAATGTATCTGTCCTGTTACTCCTTCAGGACTGGGCTGCGTGACTCCAGGCAGGGGGTGAGAAGAAGGATTGGCAGCAGCCCCAGGAAAAAAAAGAGTGCAAAAAGAATCCTCCTCATCTCTGAGAGGAGAAAGACATCTCAGAGGCAGTTTTTCAGCTATTCTTAATTTGTAAGATTATTTTGCTGAGACAAACAAAAATATTTCTCTTCACCCTCCCCAAAAACTGAATCTGAAATCTCTGATTCAAAGGATTCTAGAGCCTCTCAGATATATGTTTTTAAGATATCTGTCCTGTTTTACAAGGCTTTTAGCAAAGAGAATAGACCTACTAATTGGAAAAAGAAAACAGAAAAGCACTAAACCACAACCAGAGCCCGTTAATGACTGCTCTGCTTACAGTATGGCTTGGGTCTTCTCTTCCCTACAGTGGGCAAACTTCAGCTGGGACTGCTTTGAGATGGGAATTATAACCAATTGCAGATTTTTAATGGATGCCACCTGTTTCCAGCTCTAAGGGAGTCAAGATAACACATTAGGGCTCCGTCTGCATCCAATAGTTTTGGGGGTTTGGATGCCTGGTACAGCAGTACCATGCCAAGGGATCCTGGCACCACTTTCTTTCCTTCTTCCAAACCCACAGACCATAACAATCTGTGTGAAATTTTTAAATGAATTTGGAAATCACTTATCACCATCATACAGAAAGCTGTTATTTCTACACATTGCAGCATGAAGAAATAGGGTATTGTGTGAGATTTGGGCCACCAGAAGTCCCGTAAACTTCAGTGTAAATTAGAAACTAATGTCTCTGCCTGTCCTTGTGTTCACAAGCATCTGAAAGCTGGACTACAGATTTGTCTGCACTTCTAAGCAGAGTTGTCTCCCTTCGCTGTGAAAGACAAGTAGATCCAAGCAGCTAGGTGTTTTAGTTTAGTCTAATAATCACAGTTCAGAGATAAAGTAGGGAGGGGGGTGGATAAACCCTTGGGAAGTTCTGATCCATGGGGCGTGCTTAGACCAAACTTAGCAAAACTTGTCAGGCTGTATTCAAGACAAACCCCTGCATCTAAGCACAGATTACCTTTTTTCAGTTTTTCTCAGGAGACTCTTAAATTTTGTGAGCAGGCTCAGGTGCTGTGGTTGGACTTGATGATCTCAAATTTCCTTTCCAACCTAGCTCATTTTGTGATTCTGTGATTCTTTGAAACATTTCTGAACTCTCTCATCAATACACCCTCAAATACAGCCTAGAGAAACAGACTCTCTTGCTTCCTCTCAGTCTTGAACTCTTTCCTGTACAGCTTCAAAAGGATGAGCAGAGGTTGACAACCTCAAAACCAAGTGTATAAAGTGGTAAATGCAGTCTTTTCTGTGCAAGAAAGGCCTTTTTCACAACGGCAAATGAACTGCATGGAGTGTCTGCTTCTGTATAGCTGCATTAAATACCAGGCTGCCTGCAAAGGTTCTTTCTCCTTACTTACACTACAAGGAGCATCAAATGCTTAAATTAGCTCCTAAGGAAAGAGAAGTCAGGGAAGAGTCTATCTGTTAATTTTCCACCTAAATAGTCATGGTGACTGTCTCAAATATCACATTTGATTTCTGCATTTGGGCATGACACAGGCTGGTCTGAGCTCAAAGAAATTGGGCTAGCAACAAATTAATTCACTATTCTGTAATAACATCTGATTTGTTTCTCCAAAGAGAAGAATATAATTAAAGTAATGATGTATGAATGCATACGAATCCATGAAGGTGCATGTTAAAGCCAAAGCCAGGCTTAGCTAACACTCCTCACATGAGCTGCAGCTATAGCTACGAGAGATGACAAATCTGAATGAACAGCCAAATGCTTCAGCTTAAAATTAGGTTGCCAAAGTATGAACCACAACTGATTCCATGGGAACTTCTCAAAGTTAATGTATGGGGGAAAGGTTATGGACTGGAAAGCAGGGGGAATTAAAAGACATTGAGAGACCCACATGGAATTTTGCTGAGTCCTTATCAGAGAGGAAGTGCCAACATTTTATGTCAAAATTATAGAAGACAAAATAGATTTGGGGCCATGATGAAGGAACATGATTGATGAGTGCAAATGTGAGAAGCTAGAATAATATGATGAGGTCAGTGAAGTCTTTGCAACGACTTCAGTGAGGCCTGGATTTGTTAGCAACTATACAGTTGTGCCCATCACAGTGCAAATCACCAGTTATTTATTTTTATCTACTTTTAAAGCCTCCATTTATATGAAAAAAGCAACCACTTAAAACTATTCCAAAATTAGAGAGAAGTTACAGGAACTAAAAAAATACAATGCAGATAAATACACCAAATTAATTCCAGGTGGAGGTAATGCCTTCTTTGATACTTGACAAGAAAATTAATCACTATTAGGCAGAGAAAAAATAGAAGATGCTGAAGAGTTTGGGAACTTCCCAGAATGAAACACAATCAAAGGAACACACAGAAGAAGCAATCAGAGTGGGGTTGTGTTAAATTATTAAAAGCATAATCATACCTACATTATCGTCTGTGAACCCTCACAAACAGCTCAACCTTTTCAGAATTATACAGAGAATATGGTCCTATCCCAGTAGTTTGCCATCCACTTAAATAAAACAAATGGAGAAAGGAATTAAATTTTTTTTTGTTTGAAAAAATGGAAACTCTCTAGAGTTTCATTGGTTTTGCCCTAGATGACACATGAAGTTTGCAGAGAATCTGGAGTTTAACTTTTTCAGCTTTCCTCACTTTGTAACAGAGCACTCCTCCTTCTCAGATACATGTTTAGAGTCCAAGTAATTGTGGAACTCAAGAATTATAGGATTGGAAGGGACAACAGAAGGACCACTGAATATTTTTATTAGATGTACATCCTCCACATAAGCTTATTACAATGCTCATAGTATTGCCATTCAAAAGTTGTTTCTAATGTGCAACCTGAATCTTCCCTATTTTCCTCGGTTCAAGAGTATTAGTTCTTGTTTACTGCCATCAGATCAGGAGAAAATCTCATTTCCTTCTTCCCTCCAGCAGCAGTTTTATATGTTTGAAGTCTATTAGCTCTATTCCTGTTAGACTTTTCTTCTGTAGACTAAACAATCCCTATTCATTCAATTTTTCTTTATAACATCTTTATTGGTATTTGCTGGTCTCTGGACTTTTTTTCCTGTTTATCCCCTTCCTGCTTGTAGTACTGAAGTAGTCAAGCCGAGAGCATCTCCAGGCAACAAACAAAACTATTCAATTCCCTGTCATAATGGAGAAAGCTGCACCATATTCCTGCTTTTAAAGCAATTAGGAAACAAGATCATGTTTTAGGGTCAGCTTTCCTTGCTCAGCTTGCCTACCTTTGTCCCAGGTCGAAGAAGAGTTTGCAACAAGCTGGATCTTGAAGACAGCACCAACCTCTTCACTAAGGTGTAAAGCTTAGTACATTGAAATGTCACCACACCAACACAGACATGTTCCTTCCAGCACCCTGAAAGAGCTCAGAGCAGTCCTTTGTGCTGTGTAAAGGTGTCAGCACGTTGGAGTTGATCTAGGATCTCTACACTACACCTCTGTTTATGAGCAAATGGAGAGAGAGAGACGTGAACAAGAGGCGAAATCTTATTCTGGGTTCAGGGAGAAGCTGCAACCTTCAAGCATATGGCCTTAATGTCGCTGGTAACTCCAAGCCTCATTTGTCACATGTTAAATATTACAGGTTAAATATTGCTCGTTTTTAAGAAACAGAGCATCATTAATTGGCCTGGATCATACTTCAAAAGTTTTTGTTACCTTTGGCTGTAGTACATTTGTAAGACAGCCTTGCTTTGATCCAGGAAAAACTGTGCAGTATTCACTGTATTTGACAGAAAGGGTCAATAGACCCTTTAATGTAGAGGGGACATCCTGATTATCAGAGGTCTCCAGTGTCACCTGGCATTTTGGGTTGTTACAGAGCTCGTAATCAGCCTCAGCTGTGCACAACTCTGGGCTTCTCTGTAACTTTCATTTTTGAGCACTGTTCTCTACTCTGAGCAAAGTTTGCAGGCAATAAATGGCCAGGTTTTCCATTACCTGGGATTTGGTTCAATATTTAGAGATTTAGCCAGAAAGGCAGAAATATATGGGGAATCACTTGAAGGGAAAAAAAAGAAAAGTCAAGTGGATCATTTCATTGAACCAGTCTCAGTCAGCCTCCAGGCAGAGTTCTAAAAGAAAAGGCATTATTCTTAGTCACTGGTCATCTCTTCCTGATTCTAGTTAAAAATGTTTTCCCATGTTCATATGCTGAGCAAAAAAAAAATGCTTGCACGGATAACTATGATAAACAGAAATCATGGATTTCTGTGTAACACTGCTTTGGTCAATTAGCACAAAATTTAATTTGCAGTAATCAGTCTAAGCAGAGGAGTGAATGAGATTAAGATGATATGTTAATTTCATGTTTTGGGGTGCTTCTTTTTCTCCCCCATTTTTTCCTCTTCTAGATGAAAGCAGGTACCTAAATATCCCAAGTATTGTTAGCATTTTCAAGCTCTCTGCATAAACATAAATTTTGAAATGAAAAATTTATAAAAGATAGGTCTGCATGTATGCATAAGACTACTATATTTGAGACTACTATGTTAACTAGCTGGCATAAAAAAGATGGCTAGAAAATATTAAGAATTAATATTTATTAAGGTGAATTTTTTTTTTAAAGCAAAATCAGGTACTTTCTGAGCAAAAAGCTCCAGTAAATCAATCAATTAGGAAAATTAATCTAGGGTTGCAATCATATTTTTACCACAGTAGTATAGAAATGTGAAACATTTTGATCTTCCCTGGTTTGGGTTTTTCTTCACCAAGCATTGAAAAGCTAAAGCAATACTTTTGTCGTCTGCTCTAAATTTCTGTATATAACAAGGTAGTTCACAATACAGATATATGGCTTGAAGCCCAAAAGGCTTTTGTGGGTTTAAACACAGCTTACAGGTAGGTCAGGCCTCTGTATGGAGCAATGGGTAACAAAACCAAGGATGGAAGGAAAAAAACAGTGAAAATACTCTTTCCCAGAAGACACAGTTTCCCTGGTTTTCTTTTTTGCTTGTTGCACCAGGCTATATATTCATGCCATCAACCTGCAGCTGGTTCTCTGGACACTACAGGGAGAAGAACAATTCAGTTTATTGCTAGATTTTCCCAACCTACTTGAACATTAACATAAGCATCTCTTGACTGTGTTATAGCCCCAGAACCAAGCGGAGCCCTGCTGCTCTGTGTGGCTGCATGGAAGACATTCACCTCCTGGTTCTTCACAGCTTACCAGTGACCCTGGGAAGATGCAGTGAAAATCTGCTCTCTCTGGCCCCGTTAATTTCAATATTTTATGTTTACCTCTATAAACATTGCAGTCACTACATTTCACAATGCTGTGAAAGCCAAGCCAACCGCCTGCCATCGCTCATCAGCTCAGCAGTGACCACGTATGGAATCAGATAACGCAACACGAGGCGCTGTTTGAGGAAACCTATTTTAAATTTGCACATGCCAGTATCCACAACCAGTATCCACACTGGTTGTGACATTGTCCAGTCCAACAAGGGCAACAGCACTATATGATCTCTGTGACAAGGAATCTCTCTAACAAAGCAGAAGCAGTGAATCTGTCCCACCAAGGAAACCAGATCTGTTTGATGCAGCTCAGACATCAGGTCTATAATTATTTTCTATCATCAGCCTGAGTGAATATGTTCAAATAATGAGCGCTGTTCAAGGAAATTGATTTCTTCCTTTTGATACATTTGAGGCAGAAATGTGAGACTAGATTTACTGAACATATTACTTCTACCTGGTACATTATTTGTAGTACTTTAGTGCTGCTTTTTTTCTAATTAAATAGGTAAAATCTCAATTTGTTTGTTGTCTTCTGGCATCTAGTTAGTAATCATAATTTCATAGAATCAGAAATACTTAGTATAGGAAAAGAACCTATAAGTTCATCAAATCCAACTATAAATTTAATTCCTCTATAAAATTAACTATTTTTAATATCTATATTCTTTTCTTATGGAACATTTTAAAAATACACATGTTTTATTTCTTCAGAGCCAGAGGAATAACTCAAGAGTTTTCTTCAGGCACATTGCAGTAGCCTCTCCTTCAGCCCTTCTGAGCTTCCACATTCATCGAAGAGAGTTAAAGTCTCAATCAAGCAGACTCAAGCAGTAATCAAATGACCTGATAAAAAACTGCATTTGTCTATTGCACAAAACATGGATCTTCACAAGATACACCATCTTGGAATTCATTATCATTGCAGACAGTCTGGAGGAGCTACTCACAATTTACACCACAGTGAGTGAGATCAGAGCCAGGCCTTTTCTTTCAAGTTATTTTCCTATTTAAGTAAAAGTTGATTTATGGATAATTTTTTTTTAAATATATATTTTTTTAGTAACAGGGAGTGAAAGGAATTCCCTGAGCACATATGCAGTTTTGAAGAGTAGCACAAGCTCCTTAAGGGGGTAGAACTGAACATATCTGTGCCACTGACGGCGATACCGCATTTTGAATCAGCTCCCATTTCCCCTTAATTGTTCTGTCAACCTGTTTGGGATCTCATCTACCTTCCTCATTATGGCCTTCAGAGGGAGGGCTCCTACCACACTGCGAGTCAAGAGCAGATCATGTCCCTCATTTAGACCCAACACATCTTTCCACAGCCCACTAATTGCATGGCAGCTCAGGCTCATTTGTCTTCCCAGATCGTTAAAATTCATCACCATGCTCTGTGAGCTCTCACTCTTGCCCTTGGATGGGCAGCTGTAGATTATTTAGCCACACCAATCCCTAATGTTTTTAACTAGGAACTGACCCCAGCACCTGAGCACCTGCTGGGCTCTTAGTCTCTGTCATGTTAAAAGAGCGCACAGAAGGACTCAAACCATCAAAAGCATCCTGCTGCATTACATTAAATATTGATAAAAAATATGCAAATTGTTTATTGATCTTCTCCAGGAAGGGCTGAGATAATGAGAGAGGGACTGTTTGAGATGATGGTTGGGATTTTTAACTTTTTTTTTTTTACATTAGGCTGTTGTTGATAGCTGAAGTTAATGAGGTCTTTTGGTTCACTCAGTATTTCAGACCTTACCACTAGTTTGAAGATAAAAGAAATCAATGCACCTTTATTGTGCATCACTGCCAGCAAGTGCTCTGCAAAGGGCAGGAGTATTTGTACAGGTGCAGTGCCAGCACTCCTTACTAACTTTACCTGTACTGCCCTGGTTAATATTATACTACTCTAAATTGTCTTATCCTGCACTATATTTGTTTTCCAAGGCTGATATTTATCAGAAGTTGATGCTCACACTGTCTCCAACTTATTAGCAGTTCAGTATATAATTAATACCCAGAGACCAGATGTTTTTCCATTCCCCTTTGCTCAGAGCATTAACTGCATCACATATGCTTCCTACCCTTTGTGTGATTGACATGTGACAGCTTTTAGCTGTCTTTCTGTGCCTTCATCCACACTCTGGAAATTTCCTCACTCTCACACCCTTGGCTTATTTTTTCTTTCTTTCTCTTCTATCTCTTCCTCAATTTTTTGAGTGCTTCCTGATGCCTTAGAGGAGTAAGCAACCATAAACTCAAAGCAGCTGGAGCAGAGCATTGTTGCCCTCACACTGACCATCCATTTGAAACCATAAATCTGTCACACCTGGTTTACCTGCAGAACGTTACTTCTGCACCTCCAGCAAGCCTAATTCCAGACACAAACACTGTGGATGTGGCCACAAGAAGTCTCCCTCTGCAAGTGGGCCCCATTAAACAAGTTTCTTGGGTGCCTGCATCTTGTCAGGTGCCAAAGAAGCCAAAGAATAATCTTCGTATTCTCACTATAATTAGTAAATATTTCTTAGCATTTTGATGAGCACATCAGTGCTGTGTTTCGAGCGGCACAAAAGCATATGAAGCTGCATCTTTGCCCCCAAAATTTACTGTTCTTAGACGAACAGAGCAGATATGATGTGATCTAAATGTGAGAGAGTGACTTTTTGGTAACAGGGAAAGACCTCAGGTTTCTCCTTTGCCAAATGATCCAACCATGTACCACAGTGAGCAGTGCCCAGGAGACAGGGGAGAATGGGGCTACAACTTTTTTCCTATTTTTTTTTTCTTTCCCCTTAATAACCTGCAGCTGACAATGCAGGGACAGAATAAGAAATTCAGGCAAAGGCACGGAGAAGTAGAAGATTTGCTGCAAATTGCAACTGAGTTGTGGCAACACTGTGAATACAACCCAAATCTGGTGGGTTCCATTCTGCTGCTGTGGTCCCTGGGCTACCAGTGTGCCTGTGAGCAGTTATGCAGGGGCCTGCAACAGAGAATGCCAACCTGACTCGTGTTTCCAAAAGCAACAGTCTATTTAGATATGTTACCAATTGGTTTTATCACAGAAAAGTGACCTTGGAAAGGTATTTCCAACACAAGCAGACAGCAAGAAATGTAGGTGGAAAAATACTGTCAGCAAAACATCAGAGAGGTGAACACCTGTGGATGATGTGCCCCAATGGGATGGTCAGACAAAACCTTGGATCTGTTGTGCCCACATTCAGGTCCTTAGTGTATCATTTAAAGAGGAGGAATTCAAAACTTTGTTGTAGCTTGGTCCAGGTGTCTAATTCTGAATGTACTCGTGTTCTCAGTACCCCTGCCACATTACACAACTTCACAAGCACTACCAACTGTTCTGGCAATGTGCAGTGGGAAAACAGAGACTTCAACACCTTCATATTTTTGTTCAAACCTTCTAAGGGTTTGGATTTAGAAAATATTAAATATAAAATTTCAAGTATGCTATTCCTAGAAAGAGTTACATCCTAGCACTGTTCGGAAAAAATCCAGGAGCAAATACTAAAGATATTCTAGTTCATGGACTGAATGTATTTGTATATTTTTTATCATTCTACACCAACTAAGACCATGGGAGAAAAGGTATGTTTTCTCAAGGGAAAATACTCCAGTGAGAGCCTGAAAAAGTTGATTTTCCAGAGAAAATCAGAAAAACATAAATAAACAATTATTCAAAATTGGATGAAAGAACAGAGTGATTGATGGACTGTACTTCCCTGTGTACAATTTCAAGATTGATGCCATACTATTGTGTATGTCAGGGTACAACAGACCTGAATTATTAATTGCTCTATGATTCCCATTCTCTGAATGATACACTCCCTCAGTGCTTCTCTCAATGTATATTCTATGCATGTAAAGCAAGAGCAAAAGCATCTCTGCATCCCCAGATAAACAGAAGCACTTTTAGCTCTGGCAGTTTTTTCCTGCCCCCACCAACAGAAAGAACCAACCAATTTAAAATTGCTAAGCAGCAGGGAAAACATTTTTTTTTTCCCCATCTCTTTCACACCAGAGTATTTAATTATGAATTTATTCAAACAAAAATTTCAGAGATCTCACTGCTCCAACAGTCTCTTGCCCGAGGTGCTTTCAAGCCCACAACGGCAGAACAGAAGGGGCGGAGTGGAGCCCCGGCGTTTCAGACAACCAGCTTTGAAAGCATGTTACAGCCTGTTTGGTTGCATGGTCCTATTCATTTTCTATGCTTCAAACAAGAGTTGTTTGCTTGAACGCTTTTTGCTTGAGTTTTTTAAATGTCCATTTATTCAAAGAAATGAAAATATATGAAAACAAGAACAAAAGCTAAATGCAAGCAAGAAACAATAGGAGGAAGCAGTTAAATGTGACCAATGAAATCTTATTACTTTTGTCTCTATTGGCTGTATCAGAACTGAAAACACAAAGAGACTGAGACCTCTCAGTTACACTTCTGTAGATTGAAAATAAAGTCACTGAAGTCATGGGATCTTAATCTGTTAATGACTGCAGAAAAAACTCAAGGTATCCTTATGTTTCTTTACCATACTAGATTTGCAGTTCAAAACTACAATTCCCTTTCAAAAAAAGGTCACTGTAAACATTTCTGAAGATGCAAACAGACCTCAAGGTAGGAACAAACTATATTTGCGTCTACCAAATGACCACGTCAAACAGCGAATGGCCCAAAGTAGGCTTCATGTCAATAGAAATTAGATCTGAAGTTACAAAAGCGGAAGAATGAAATGACCACACTTATAGTTAGCAATAACCAGTTTGTGAAACCAGATGACCTAAAATAAAGTCTTCCAGACAATCTTGCAGTTCATAGTTTAGCTTTACAAGAGGTTTAGGTTTTTCAGGGGATGGTCGTACACCATGCAGCAGGCTCTACAGGACTTAAGGAGCACACCAGTTTCACTTCACTTCTGTGTCTGTTTGGGCAGCGGTGACTTCATTGAAAAAGGGATTTCATCATAGAATCATAGAATATGCTGAGTTGGAAGGGACCCACAAGGATCATCCAACTCCTGGCCCTGCACAGGACGAACCCAAGAATCCCTCCATGTGCCTGACAGCATTTCATCCCAGATTGAAACAAAGCCTTCAAACCTGGAAAACAAATGAGTTTCAAATGCATAATTAAGTCAGGCAGTCCCGCCAGGTGCCCAAGTGCCACCAGCTCCAGCAATGGCAAAAGCACTTCTCTGGCTATGCAAGACACAGGCTGGATGGACCCCAGACTATTTGTGTGGTTGGCGATCACACCAGGAGTACTGCCCCAGCAGGAACCTCTGGGAACATCCAGTCTCGTGTGGTCTCTTGGAAACTGTGTGAATCCTAGGAAACATAACTCAGAGCAGTCTGTCTAAAAATCTTGTAAGACCTAGGAACTTGGGAGATTCCCAGAGATTTAACAGTTTCTTGACTAGAAGCAAGACATCCTGGAAAAAGGCTAAAAGCCCATCTTCATCAGGAGTTACAGGATCAGTAGCCAGCAGTCCGGGCTTTCAGGAACCCAAATCTTTTCTGCCTCTGCGACAGACATGATCTGCTACCAGGTGAGTATGGGCTGGCTCACACAGTCTCCATGGCACCTGGTGGGCAGGCACACTAGCAGGAAAAGAAAAGTCATCAAAACTCTTCCTGTGCTCCTCTATCTCCATAGATTATTTTGGATTTGACAAATAGGATTTTTCTGGAAGGAAAAGATTCTCATGGAAAACATCAAACAGAGCCCAAATTCCACTCCCCTCGAGACAACATAGCCATCTTCAGAAAACAGAGCATCAGATCCACATGAAAACGGGATGAAGTGCTACTGGAAAGGTTTTCCCTTCACAGGATTCCCACACCACTAGAACTGGTGAGAAAACAAACCATGTATGACAGATATTAATCACATCAATTAACACACAAACACCAGGTGTGCTGGAGATGAGATGGCAGAAGAATTGATATAGAATAAAATTAATTGTTTTCAATTGTGTTTTTCACACAAGAAAACCCTCTAGGATATACCCCTACTTTTTAAATAGTTATTAGTCATTTTTTCATCAATGAATTGTTAGTTGATATTCTGATGTCAGTCATTCAGAAATAAAAAAAACTAAGGTTTGTTCAGAAACAAAAAATTCTACTCAAAGAAGAGCAGTAACAACACACCTGGGATCTACTTTGAAAATTCACCTAAACCCCACAATTAAAGCTCTTGGGAACAGAGCAGAATATCGCCATTACTGTCTTTAGTAGCACTTCCATATCAAATGCTTTTTCATCTCATCCTAGCAGCCAAAAAGGAGCATTACTGGTGTCAATCCATACCTGCAGGCTGTGTCTGGGTTACCAACAAGGATGTCAGAAGCCACAGCACAGGATCTGAAATGTCACACATCAGCCCTGCAAAGGCAGAAGATGCTTCATCGTTGTTATTTCAACACTCCAGTCTAAACAACTCTGCACAAATTTAAAAAATAACAAAAGTTACAGTGTGAACATTCTTCCCCACAAAGAGACCTTTCTTGACTCCTTTGCTGAGCCCCAGCCCATCTGTTTGGCTTTGTATTTGCAGGTATTTGCAGCATGGCAACAGCCAAAGTGAGGTCACTGAAGAAATGTTTAGGTTAATGTAATCATTTCATCCCTTTGAAATGCAGCGTGTCTTACCAGCAAGCCACACACCAAAGAGTCAAGGCATTTAAGAGCAAGGAACCTCACTCCTCTCCTCATTGTTTTGCCCTAATGCAGCTTAGTTAATTTCTCTGGCATTGTCTGAAGGAGCCTGGTGATGCCAAGATCCAGTAAAATCTATACCACCATTACTGATGATTGAAGAAACGTGCACACACAGGAGAGAAAGCTCCATCACCTCCCCAGAAAAGGCTGCCAACAGGAAGGAAAATCAAGCTGATCCAAACCTTGACCTCCAACAGCTCCAGAGCAACATCAGTTATTACCTATGACCCAATGCTCCCATCCATAATCACAAAAGTAGGGTTCCTGCCTCTGCCTCTAGCACCCACGCTGCACCAGAAGACGCTACTGCAGCACTGCCAAGAAAAGCTTTCCGGGTAGCATCCCCTGCTCCAGGGCAGCCTCCTGCCTGCAGATGCTCTGCCACCCCACAGTCTGCAAGAAAACAATAGACCCTATTCTTCTTACTTTCCCACACCCCTGGAAGTGTTGAAGGCCAGGTTGGATGGGGCTCAAAGCATCCTGGTCTAGGGGAAGGTGTCCCAGCCAGGGGGAACAAGATGGTCTTTAAGGTCCCTTTCAATCCAAACCACTCTATGATTCTACTTGTATCTCTGCTCTACCCTCTGTCTGAGAGAAATATATATTTAACACTTGTATCACGGGGTTGGTGGGAGGTTTCAGCACTCACAACAAAGAAAGTAACAAACACACGCTTCATTGTACTGTCCAGAAGAAACATATGTTACTTATTGACTGGAAAATGGAAAACTGAAACATAGAAGCCCTCTTAATACTGCAAGGACATGATTCAATATCCACTGAAGTTTTTTTATTGTCTTTAACAAGCTTTAATAAGCTAGGTTCATAGAATTACTTCTTTACTAAATCAATTAGAGAACTATAAGCTATTTTACAATAGGACTGGTAGTGCTATTTACTCAGTATACACAATTACTGCTAACCACTTTTTTTCCCTCTCTTCCTTTTCCTCTGATATTTTTCTATGTATTTTCAATAGATATCTTTTGGGGTCTGTAACTCCGGAATTCAACAAGTGAGATCATTAATTATATACAGATACTGAGATGTTAATGATAAGCATAAGACTATTTCCTATTCAATAAAAAGCAGATGAGCCTTAATTTGAAAAAAATAGAATATAAATCGCATAAATGTCAAATCTTGACACAAACATCCTCTTTCCTACAATCCCTGATAAAATCACCCATGATTTTCAGTGGCATCCAGATTTAGGTTTAATGATCAAGCTGATAACCACACGAGAGGGAAATCAGGATCCGTACTGGAAATTCAAGCTGACACGCCGACCTCAACACATGCTGTGGTGCTTTTTGAAAGGGAGGGCAAGGAGCAGCTTTCTTCCCAATCACATGAGTTCAGGCAGAATTGTCATCCCATATTTTTCTGTCCTTCTTTGTGTAGTGTTATTAAATATTGCTTAAATATGTTCCAAGGTGGTTAAATATTTCATAAGGACCAATTCCTTGCATTAGAAAGAGTGCAGTCAAAATGGTTCCATTTCATGGGGAGAATGCTTTTATCCATACAGAGTCTGCGAGGTCCTGTTTTATCGTGAGAAGGCAATGCTTTTAAAGAAAAAAAATTTTAAAAAAATTAAAACCAGCCAGCTTGTATTGCCTGTTGGTTTATTTCCAGTGTTCCTTAAAATAACAGAAAATGTCTTTTTTAAATGCTCAATTTCCTTCAGAAACTAAGCTTGCCAATATGGAAAACAAAACATGAGTTCCTAATCTTGCAAGATCTAGAGATCTTGAAAATATATTTTATTTTGATATTGCCATGAGTTGCTTAAATGCATAATGGTGATGAGATTGTTTTTCTGATTTTAATGCAGGTAATGTACTTGGAGCTCAGTGATCCAAGAGAAAATTTCCCAGCAGGCCACACTTGACAAGCAGGTGTCATTCAATCATGCACGTTTTCACCTCCCTGAGAGGACAGATGGTCCCAGCCTACTTAGCAATTCCATCCTCTGTTGGCAGCCCCTCTCCAATGCAGTGCCATAATAAAGATGCTCTGAGATTTGTGTTAATCTGTGGTCTTTGGGGTAAACTGTAAACAAAGTGTGTAGAGTTATCGTTTCTCATTATGAGCTGGACCTCTTATCTTCTCCTCTGCCTATAGCATATAGATATCTTTAATAGCCTATACCCCTGGACTCAGCTTTCATGGAGATTAGTTCCTATCATTTTAAGCACCACAGAATTACTTTGTCTGCAGAGACTTGACCTAATCTGTTTGAGGCTTTTACTATAAAGACAGTAAGACAGCCTTTTTTCTCCAAATTAGGAGAACAATGGTTTAAATTGGCAATAGCTCCTGTTGCTGAATTTTATGCATATACGTGTATTATACTTGCTGATTTCCTGCTCTGAGATAGAAGAGAAATTGTTATTCCCCTCACCATTATTCAGAAACAAGTACAGCCAGGACAGAGAGGGGAGGGAATAAAAAATCCACACAGCTGAACACCATGTCGAGGGGGGTTATTTGTCAATTCTTTTTTCACTGCTGTGATACATTTCCACTGCATCCAATTTCCCCTGTGTAAAATGAAGATTATCTTCTCCCCACAATCTGACAAGTGCAGTAGGGAAAAAAGCAGAGGGAGAGGTGGAAAGTGTGCAAGAGTTCCCAGAGTCAAGTCTGGCGCCTCCTATAATTTGTGTCATTAGGGAATTTTCCAGGACTTTCTACATGCAGAAAGCAAAAAGAAGGTCAAAGGTTCAGAGTCCTCATAACACTAATCAAAACAAAGCCAGAGCTGCTTCCAGCACCAGCACGTGCCACAGAATGACACTGGAAATTATACCACATCATTAAAATGAATTATCCAAATTCATGATTATGTCACAATTTTAAGTTTCTTAATCTCATCTTTTAGGTGTAACAGAAATTGAATGAAAAGCAAGGACCATCATTCTTTGGATTTGGCTTGTTTCAATCTCCTAAAGGGGAGTCTGTGAAAGATTCACAGTGATTTTAGTGGGCTATGGATCCAGTCAGTGATTGGTGGGACAGAGCTCAACTAATGGGAAAGGGAATTTTGAACAGATTTTATCTTTGAGAAGGGGGAGAACGTTTTCACCTGCTGAAGCTAATGGAAAGAATTAAACCAGATTTACATGCATGTCATTTCAGAAGTTGTTTTCTTTGCTTTATTAACACCTACATAAGCCCTACATTCCTCACAAGGTAACAGACACTTGCAGACCTCGCACAAACCAGTCCTTGTAGACACGTGAGAGTGATGGAAACAGCCATGAGGCAACCACTTAACTGACTTCATCCTCATCACTGACTCCAAGGCATTAAAAGACTAGCAACCAAGATAGGAATGGAAATGGCATATATTAAAAAAAAAACCCTAAACAACAAAAACAACAACAACCAAAAAAAAACCCACCAAACAAACAAACAAAAAAAAAAAACACAACAGATCAGAAGTCTTGTATTAGAGTTTGTCTCAGTGGACACTACACTGCGGTGCTTATCTTAGAAAATGAAAATCTGTGAAAGGCCTTTTCAGAATAGTGTAATACTCTATTTGCACATAAAGACAGCAACTGAACCATTAAATCCTTCTCCATGCGAACAAATTATCCAGTTATTATTCATATTAGGAGAGTACCATATAGCCCAGAAGCTTTAGGAGAGCTTATGCCCCGAGTATCACATTGGGCTGAGGGCACATTGACACGGGTACATCCAGCTCTGCCTGACCACTAGGGCATAACACAGATCAGGTCCTGAAGCTGTGCAGACATCTCAATTCCCTTGCTAAAACATCCCACTTTCCCACTCTTGCCCGTTAGTCCAGGCTCAGAAATAGCTGCAGGGCTGCACAGTCAGAGCTGGCTCACCCTCACTCATGGGAGGAGAGGAGAAAGGGCAGAAGAATTTGCATTTCCACGGCTGGCTGTGGACATGTGCCCTGAGAGTGAAGACACTGAGGTTTCTTTTTTAATTTCACTGCTGGTCTCCTGGGCCACTTAGCAGACTATTGTCCTTTCACCTCCTCTCCCACAAGCAACAATGATGGGGACTTCCTATGGACAAATGACGCTCCCTGTCCTGGGATTCTTGCCAGAGGTAAAGGAAGAATAAGAAATAGCACCAGAGTAGTGACAGCCTCTGGCCTTTCAGCTCAGTGCTCTGTAGGTAGAGCAGTTCCTGTGTGAACACCATCAGAGCAGCTGTGCCTGGGTCCTCCAGTGCCCCTCCACATTGCACCCACAGACAGTGGTCTCAGCTCTCAGGAGCTGCAAGACTATTTCCACAGACTTCTTCCTTTCTTATTTTTACTTCCCCAGACATGGAGCCTTGGTCTCTTACTGCCTTAACCAACTGAGCCCAGAAAGCACCTCTGTACTTTGTGAATTCAAGGCATGCGAGCAGCCTATGAATATATCTTGGATAAACCATTTAAGTTTTCTTCTTCCTATCATTAGGAGAGCTCATAGGAAATGAGAAGTGAAGTACTTATAAGCTTATGCCACTTTAAGTGTTGCCAAATATGTCTCTTGCTGAAAAGAGGAAACTATTATAGGATTATTTCCTGTAAATTCAAACCACTGTGAAATTAAATATAAACATTAGAGTGACACTGGATCACACAAAAGATGTGCCAGTTTCCAGCAGCAGGTATAACCAGATGCCCAAGTAAGAATAAGAACTAGGTAAGTATATAGAACACTTACCATAGAATCACAGAATATCCTGATCCACAAGGATATCCACAGTGGATATGCTGATCCACAGAATATCAAGGATCCACAAGGATCAAAGTTCAACTCCTGGACCTGCACAGGACAACCCCAAGACTCACACCATGTGCCCGAGAGCATTGTCCAAACACTCCTTGAACTCTGTCAGGATTGGGGCTCTGACCACTCCCTTGGGGAGCAGCTCCAGTGATCAACCACCCTCTGGGCAAAAAACCTTTTCCTAATATCCAGCCTAAACCTCCCTGACACAGCTTCAGGCCATTCCCTCTGGTCCTGTCACTGATCACAACAGACAAAGAATCAGTGCTTGCCCCTCCACTTCCCCTTGTGAGGAAGTTGTAGACTGCCATGAGATTTCTCCTCAGTCTCCTCTTCTGTGGTCTGAACTTCTTCTTAAGAGTCTCCTACTTTTGGTTATTTCAGTTCAGGGACATCTGAGACTGGAAGAGGAGAACAGAGAGGGTGAAAAAAAGCATAAAACCTAAATCTTAAAAGCAAGAAATTCATCCTAACAAGACAAGATAGTAAAATTTACCTTCAGGCTTATTCAAAAGGATATTCATATCTTAAATTAACAAGTGCTAACATCCACTCCCAGGCTGTCCCAGCAGCTATCGTCTCTATTTTATTTTATATTTTTCAGTACTAGCAAGAAAATCTGTGACTTTAAAAAAATTATATAAGGGGAATACAGCTGTATTTGACAGGAAAAGACCATTTCTTTGTTCTGTATCTAACAGTGCTTGAAAATATAGAGCATTACAAGTGACAAAGAATAATGCAGTTTCAAAAGAAACATGAATGAAGCAGGTCAGCAATAATGTACAGGCAGCTCTGTACCTTCAATAATAGGTGTGCACCCTCTGTCTCTGACTTGGAAGTTGCGTGTGTGTGCCTGCATGTTCACATGCTCACACAGGTACATTTTCCTCATGCAAAACCACTTTTTGTCACTGGAAGAGGAATGGGAAATAGATCAATGATTCACTTTGCAGAGCAGTATTTCCTTTTCATCCATACACCTGAGGAAGAGGGAACATCCCAGAGCAGTTACTTCCTTTCCCAACTGTCAGTCTTTCTTTTCCACTCTGACTAGTGCTTGATTCACTGAAGCATCCACTGACAGTAAAACCCAACTGTCTGTGATCTTACAGTGGCAGGAGCAGAAGGCAGGAAGCAGTGCATGCAGTAATACCTTACTCAGCTGCATATGCTCTGCAGCTTGCACACAACCCTCCTCCCCTCCCCAGATCACGTCATGGAGGTGGGGCCAGTGTGCCATCTAATGCAGCTGGATTCACTGACCACCATGAGGCTGAAATGGATCTTTCTTCTCAAACTTACAACCTTACTCCATTTACTTGTAAAGAAACAGCTAAATTCCTTGCCATGTTGGTGCTAAGAACCCTATTGAATCCCTGGAAGGCGTCACCCGAGGATCATAATCTGCCTTATAAAACAAGGTGTAATGAAAACAGTCAATTTAGAAGAAATAAGAATCCTACAAGATGTTACTGTCTTTAGGACTGGAATAGGAAAATGCAAGCAAGCAAGAGGACATAGCACCTACTGCTTAAGGGCTGGAAGGGAAAAGAAAATCTAGATTAGGAAAGCATCAGACAGTCAAGCAGAACCATGTGCACACTGCCAAAGCTCTCAGGGACAATTTGACTGGATACTGCTGGTAAAAAGGTGAATATGAGAGACTTTAAGACACTACCTGAATAGCTGATACAGAAATCTACCAGACCAGAGGAGATAGGAGACTCAGCTATTGAATTTATTTGTGAAAAGTCATGACATCTGAGGTGATCTATCCACAAAAGTGCAAGGGAATGCACTACATATTAAAATCTCAGATTACAGGGAGACTCTGCAGAAGGACCAGCACCCGGATGTTGCAAACACTGGTGGGCTCTGCAATCCCCACACAGTGTTGGAGGGGTGAATCTGCAATTCCCAGAGATACGATAATAGCCCCAAATCAAGGTTCTGGCCCTTACAAAGTAACAAAATAATTATGGGACAATTCCTACTAGAATGTATGCAATGTTATATATTACAGCACTAGTTTTTGTCAACTTTCCAGTTCTGTTGAAGTAGCAGTAAAAGCACAGTACTGATAGTGAAGGAAACGTATAATCCCCCTGCTTTCTGATCTCTTTTCAGAAAATTTTTTTAGAAAATAATTACGCATGAATACTCATGATTGCTTATGAAAACTGGAAGTCAATGACCCTCAGTATAGCTCCACCTTTCATGACGTGAGAGAAAAATGAGTGTCTAAGGCAGATGCTGCGTGCAAGGAGCAGGATCTTTTATGCAAGAGATTCAGTGGCACCTTCTTCCTCAGAGGCCTCAGCCATCCTGGGTTGGTAGTGGTCAACAGCTCGGAGTCCCAATGGACATCAGTGACAAGTGGTGTCCTTCAGGGTCCATACTGGGACCAGTGTTATGTAATATCTTCGTTAATTGCATAGACAAAGGGATGGAGTGCAGCCTTAGCAAACTTGTAGATGACCCCAAGCTGAGTGGTGTAGTTGGCACACTTGAAGGATAAGATGCCATCCAGAGGGACCTGGACAAGCTGGAGAAGTCGGCCCATGTGAATCTCATGCTGTTTAACAAGACCAAATGCTGGTGCTGCACCTGGGTCAGGACAATCCCTGGTATCCATCCAGGCTGGAGATGAACAGATGTAAAGCAGCCCTGCCAAGATGCACTTGGGGGTGCTGCTGGATGAGAGGCTGGACATCACCCAGCAATGTGCACTCGCAGCCCAGAAACCACCTGTGTCCTGGGCTGCATCCAAAGCACTGTGGGCAGCAGGGCAGGGAGGGGATTCTGCCCCTCTGCTCTGCTCTGGTGAGACCCCACCTGCAGTGCTGCATCCAGCTGTGGGGTCCCCAGCACATGGAGCTGTTGGAGAGAGTCCAGACAAGTGACACCAAGGTGATCAGAGGGATGGAGCCGCTCCGCTATGGGAAAGGCTGAGAGAATTGGGGTTGTTCAGACTGGAAAAGAGAGGGTTTTGGGTATTTTTTTGAGTTTTTGAGTAATTGCAGGCTCCCAGCACCTGAAAGGAGTCTACAAGAGAGATGAAGAGAGACTCTTTACAGGAGCATGTAATGACAGGACAGAGGAGGATGGCTTCAAACTGAAAGATATTAATAAATTTTAGATTAGATCTGAGGAAGAAATTCTTATCTATGAGGGTGGTGAGACACTGAAACAGGCTTCCCAGAGAAGTTGTGGATGTTCCGTTCCTGGAGATCTCCAAGGCCAGGCTGGATGGAGCCCTGAGCAACCTGCTCCAGTGAAAGGCGTCCCAGACCATGGCAGGGGGTTGGAACCGGATGATCTTTAAAGCCCCTTCCAATCAAAACCATTCCATGATCCTGTGATCCTCACTGCCTTGACCAAAGACAGCACATTTCTCTCTGTTGGTGCTGAGCTTCTTGACCACATTCCTCACATACCTGTGAACAATCACTGAGTATGGTACAATTAGCTGACGATTTATTTTCCTTTTACTTTTAACACAAAACGGCTTTCTAGCCACTTCTTTTCAGGGAGAAGGTATGTTTTTTGTGCAATTTCTCTGCAACATTTTTTCCAAAATATCTCACTAATTTTTACTTAGGGAAATCCCATCACCACTCTCTTTTTATACTTTTTTCCAAGTCTTGTTTTTCCCAGTTCAGGTTTTCTCTGAGAGCATTTTATAAAAATCTAAAAAAAAATAAATAAGGCTTTCTTTTTTCCAAATTACAGTAGATTATAGCTGTTAAAATGAGGAGAAGCATTGAAATTATTGATAAAAATAATTTAAAAGATTTTCCTTCAGCTAGCCCTGAGAACTTGTGAAGTTCTCACATTTAAGACCATTTGGGATTCAGTTAAATACAGTAACAGGTTGTAAGTTAGCCCATCTATGCTAAAAGCACTGCTAGAATCTCCTTATGTATTTGAAAGGAAGAATTGAAAGAGAAAGAATAATTTAGTACATAGCTCAGAGGTATCATTAGTAGCAAGAGTGTGATGTTAAAAACAGGGAAATTTAGGTTAAACAGCAGGAGAGACGGCTGAGTGCAGTCATGGGTGTGATGAGAGGTGAAAGACACTCTCCCACCACGTGACCCCAGGCACATCACTGCCAGAAAGCTCTCCCCACATTCAGCTCTTCCTCCCCTTTTTCTCCAAGGATAGCTCCCTGACAGTGTTAAATTACAGGACAGCCTCCAAAATTGGTTTTAAAACTAGACTGTTCAGAAGACAAGTTGTCCTTCTGCACTGAAAATCCATAGATTCAACGAGAGTCTGTAAGAGGAACTTTTCTCTGGCTGCAGCTCCTACACCATGACCAGATCTCCAGATTTACACCTCCTTGTGAATACCACAGCTGTCTCCGACCTCTAACCAAAGAGTCTCAGTTTTTCAGGCTCATCTGCTGCCCTTGCACCTGCTCTCTGCACACAGCAGATTTTGAATCTCTCTAAGTACTATTAGCTTCATGTATTGTAAAGCATCACTTTAAAACCAGACACACTGAGACCAGAAATGTAGCAGAGTTATCTTTCTCACTTTAAAATTTTTCATACTTTATTACAGTATGTGTTTTCATACTTTCATGTAAAGTATTTTCATACTTTATTTCACTATTGGGTCTATTTCAGAAAAAAATACTTTAACACATCAACCTGACAGCCACGAAACCTGCTACAAGCAGAGCAGGATTTAAGCACTGCATAATCTTTCCCAGAGACTTTTTGAAACCAAGATGCTGTGGTTTTATTTGGTTTCTATTTAACTCTCCTGAGAGGTCTCTTTTTAAACCCAGGCATGAAAAATACATTCTCAGTCCAGACATAGAGATTTTGGAAAAGAGAAATGCAGTGAAACAGCATTTCATTTGCAAGTATTTTACATTTTAACTGTGTCTTTTGCTTTCCACTCAGCAAACATTACCAAAACTGCTGCTCCCTACAATAAATTTGCTTTGAAATTGTAGTATTTTAAGTAGTGTACATACAGTGTATATGTAATATAAACATCTTCAGCATATCTGCAAAAGTGGGCATATAAAATGCATGTATTTGTGTTTGTGCATACTGTATATAAGTAGACCATACACAATATATACTGTATATTCACGTGTGTGATGTCACTTTGGTTCTAAATACAATATACATAATATCAAATAAAAATGTTGATAAAATCAACAGCAAAATCCAGTCAGCAAAGACTACTGTATAGATGCTTGGGAAAAGTAGGGTGGAAAAATTTAAGAGAGGAAAAGAACAAAT
Organism: Eulacestoma nigropectus; assembly: GCA_013397775.1. Taxonomy (NCBI): domain Eukaryota; kingdom Metazoa; phylum Chordata; class Aves; order Passeriformes; genus Eulacestoma; species Eulacestoma nigropectus. Next base: position 946,360 of record VZTE01006652.1, read on the forward strand.
AAATCAGGGTTAAAACTGGCTTCTTATACAAAAGGAAGAGAGATATTTTAGCCAATTAAGAAAATCAAGTTTTTCTTGTGTACAGTCATATCATTCAGGGTCTAGGAAAGGAAGGGAAATTGAATAGAAATTACTAAGATTTGTTTGCATATTTTGGTAAGCTTTTCCATAAAAATAAATGCAGTTCAGACCCTTTTAAGCCAAGTAATTGTGTCCAGGAGTTCTGTTTTAAATATGCTCTGGGGCATCTCATTGTTCATACTGAATGTAAAGTAGATTGTTTCTATGCGTAAGGAACCACAGCGTGTGGGATTAAATAATACGCTTAATGAAGAGGCTAAAATGACTACATTCTTTCTATTTCAAAGAGATTCCAGGAAAGAAAACCACCCAAGATCAGGGAAAACAGACTTTTACCAGCTCATATTTTATTAATACGCTTTCTGCAGTGCACCCTACTTAAAGCTGCGCTTAAGGAGTATCCAGCTATGATATTACACCACCACAGACCTCCTTGGTATAAATCAGAACATCCCATCTTTCAACTTACTTATCTTTTCAACACACTCAGGACCAGTGCTGGCCAGATGAGTTTGGAGAGGCTGAGTCACATGCTAGTGAGCTCTGAGAAAGAAAAGTGAATCCATGTCTCTAAATCACAGACTGTTAACCCAATCCCTTGAGGAGTGGTGGCTAAGTTTGGGCTATAAAACCCTAAATGGCCTGGATTCTCATGACTCCAATTCATTGTCCCATCTCAGCTTTTCTGCCACTTTGTGTTTTATATCTCACATCAAAGGGGATTTAATTGCTGTGCTATGGCACTTCCAGACACATTCTCACTTTCTCCTATCGTCATCTGCCAATGATCCTCTAAAGTATTTTCCACCTGCACAGTGTTTGCTTAGGAGAACTCCTCTCTCTGTACTTTGTAGAGTACCAACTCTATTTTAAACCAAGGGAATCAGAGTTCCTTCCCTGCCCTTCTTGACTCCAGCTGGAGAAGAGAAGGACCTGGATAAGCAGTTGTAACACCCGGAGAAAGGAGAGATTTGCCTAGGTCAGGCATTCACCTCTCAGTGGTGTTTACCCTTGAACACCTGAGAGGATAAAAGCAAGCTCTTGTCACTTCAAAAATCTTTCCTTGTCACTTCACAGCACTGTTTGCTCAAGCTTTTTATGACTGGGCATGTGCCACATGCTTTGCATAGCCCCTGTGCATGTCCCCACTGGCATTTGCCACGTTTCACAGATGAATCAGCAGAGGCACACGCACACACAGGCCTGTTTGGAACACAGGTGCTTAATGCCATCTTTGTTACCAAGCTAGCCAGAGACTTCAATTTCTTTTTTTGGAAAGGTTAGGGGCATCTATGAGAAAAGAGAAGCTGCCAAAAAAACTCTGCCCTGGTATTGGTACTCATCCTTGCTAAAGCACACAAAGGCTCAAGCCAAAGCCATTTAGCTTTTCTGCTCAACTCTGAATTTTACCCTCTACTGGGTTGTAGAAACACAATGTTCAAAGAACAGCTCTAATGATCTCAATTCTATCGCTTATTGGCTTTTGGAATTTAATCCAAAGTGCAGACATCTGATCTTTATGTCCTTCTCAGTATGTATACAGAAGTAAAGTTTTGTTTATGAAACCCCACTTCTAAAGCACTTGTGAGTGAAAAATACTCAAGCTCTCTCCCCACCATTTGCAAATAGTCTCTATAATTTGTCTCTGATTGCCAAAGCTTTTGCAATTAGCAAAATCAGACAACAGGATGGAGCCAAGAGAAATGAGACATTATCTTCTGCTGCCAATGCTTGCATCATCCTACTGAGCTCATTTTATAAAATACCTAAAAGGTGAGCCAGTCTCTTGGAATCATAAATTGTACATTTCCCTCCCTTACCAGCTACCAAAGTGCACTGTGCACATTGCCCTGCCTTAGTTACTGTAGCTTTTACTCATTCTTTTAATTTATTTCTTTTTTTCCCAGGGGAGACACTTGGAATTCTTTTACTGCTCTCGCAGCAGCAAATCCTCTGCTCTGTACACGGTCACCAGCCAGTGATCTAAAGCAATGGAAGCAAGACCTTTGGAAAAAAACTTTCCTGCCACATCTCAGCATGCTGCAAGGGCTACTCAGACCAGGAGAAAAAAGGGAGTTGAGTGTGCAGAAGAAGTTCATACATTCCTGCCTCTGTGCTCACATCTGGGACAGAACCTGCAGAAATTTGCCTGATATTTCTTATTGACAGGGAAGCTATAACTTCATACAAGTCTACCTAGACTTGAAACAAACAAACAAACAAAAAAAACTCCAAAACCTCACAAAATGTGCAACTCAGCAGACAGTTGAGTGCATGGTGCACTATCCACTGCTTGCTTTCTTCCACATCACCCTTCCCATAGAGCCTATGCCAACATGAGATGGCTGGCACAAGAGCTGGCTGAAATGGCTCTATACCCACTGAGAGCCGCTTTCGCTAGAGGAGTTAATCACTAATTTCTCACAGTGAGATCCTAAACTCCTTGTGCTTCCTGAGCCAAGCAAAGAAATAAAAACACACATGCTCACATAAAGCCACTGAGAGGATCATGCTTGCAATTAGGGGCAGCACAATTTTTATTGGGTTTTGTAGGTTAAAATATCAGAAATCAGGTCAATAGAACATAATTCAGTAATCCCCACCATAAACAAATATTTTAATCCTCTAAAGGAGTTATGGATCCTGATAACTTTAGCTACGGACTTCGTGTACCACTGTAATACTAAACTGAGACTTTCAGAGAAAGAAAATTCCAGCCTTAATAGTTTCAGAAAGTATCTGTGGCTGCAACACACCATCACACTGACTAAACCTTGTCTTCTCTGACCGCCATACTATCTGTCACTCTAAAGCTTCTGGGGATATATTGCACCAGCTTATCTGTTCCCTTAAAGCTTGGGGATTTATGAACTGCAAAGTCTGTTTGTAAAACCTACAGTGGTTTGAGTGTGAATTCATCACAACGAATTTTGCTTTCAGCAATTTTCCTGCTTTTCAGGATTTTCCTGCTACTGATTTGTCACATCCTGGACACCTTCAGTAAAATGGAGTCCCACAGTACGTGTCCAGAAGTGAGAAGATGACATATATGCAATACCTGTCTGGTGAAAGTCATACTGTCAAACAACTCCTCTCTAAACATTACCACCCACTCTAGGAAGATGATAGATTCTCCCAGTCATGGACCTTTCCAGAGGACAGACTCAGTAACACTAAAATAACATCAATTGGCACAGAACAGAAAAAGACTACATAGCAGACATGATACTCAGTTCCTGCCACCTGATTTTTTTGTGTTTATTCAGACATACCTTTATTTATAGTTTTAGCCATATTTTCTTCTGGGTGGGAGAACTGAGTGTATCCATCACTCCTCTAAAACACCTTCAGTAAATGTCCACCACTGTACTGACTTCAGCACCTTTTTTACCTGTTAGGACTGATAGTGTTCTGATGCCTTCATGAAAAATGAGTTTGGAGAGAAGGACCTGCTGAGGAGGACAAACAGAGAGGATTAAGAAGCAGATGTTGTCTAAGGGTCAGAAAAACACTAGAGGAAAGAAATAGAAACCACATCTCTGTAAAAGCATTTCTTATGTGGTTATTGCAACAAATGAATATTTGAACTCTTGTGACTATTTGAAATGAGTCTGCTGAAGGTGCTCACAAAGTAGGTACTCCAGCTAGAGAACAGGCTTCAACACAGATTCTTTATGCAGAGTATGTAATAAACTCTGTCTGCACATGGAGGGAGAGATGACCAGAGCACTGTGGTCAGGAACACACAGCCCAGACACAGGGCATCCACCTCTGCAGTTTTGCTTTTGAAAAAAAAGAGCTCTTAACCTGTATCTGTCCTTGTTTCTCACTCCTTTCATTCCTTTCAACCTGCATTGCCAAAGCTACACTTGCTGTTGAAGGGGTTTTCTACAGGAGGTCAGACAAATGAATGATAAGCCACAAGCAGGTAGTAGCAGTGGAAAACATTTCTCTCTTCCCGAAGCAATGAATGAGAAATGAATTGGTCTGGATGCAGGTGTGGCTGAAAAGAGGTGCTCCAGGTGCATCTGCTTGTGTATCTGCTTGTGACCCTCCTCCTTTCCTTACCCTGCCCCATCAGCAGGAGGGTAAAGCCACTTCCCACAGCTGTTCTCCCCAGCTTTAACACAGGGCTGTGAACTGCCTCTTTCCAGGTTAGAGGCAGGAAAAGTGAATGGAGATGAGCAAGAGAGAAAGATAGCAAATTAAAGCGAGAAGGATGAGAGAAAGGTTTCCCTAGCCAGGGTGTCAGCTTTGAACTGGAGCCTTTTAACCAGGCAGACTCCAGGCTTGGTCACCTTCTGTCATTGCCTCAGAGCAGGATCTATGCAGGCCTCAGCATGTGTTCATACATACATGGCAGGGCAGCAGGGGAAGCCTTTAACAATTCAGTTCAAGTGCATTCCTGTTTGCTCATGAATGTGCTGTTAAAACACGTTCATTGTTGCAAAGCTGCCGAACGCCCACCTGTGCCTCCTGCCCTGACTCGTGGGCAGACTCTGGCAACTCTAGGCTGGCTTCTCCCCTCGCTGAGCCTGTAGCCCTACCTGGGTCCCCTGCTGCCTCTTCCTCCTCCTCCATCAGAGATTTCCACCTTCACTGAGCCGTGGCACTTCTCGCTTCTTCCCATTTTAAGTCATGTCTGTCACAACTGCTGCTGCCACAGACAAGTGCACGTTGTTATTAATGCATTGTTAAATTTTATCTCACATTTAGAGCCTTGTCGATGGTGCTCACTTAAAGACACTGTGATGATAAGCACTATAGCAATGGCTATAAATAATGAATATTATCCCTCTCATGTCTTTCCCAGTCTCCCAACCCAGTAGGTATTCACTGCAAGGCAAATGATCATCAACTCAATTTTATTTTTACTGATTAAAAGTATCTTCAGGAATCAAAGCTGCCACAAGGTAGGCAGAAGACTGCAGCTACAATGGGAGACCGCCCAAAATATTTGAGCAGGTTCTGTTCCCACCAGGGATCCTTCCTCAAAAAACAAAACATTAATTCTAATTTGCCTGCCATATTCCTGCTCCTTGCAGGGCTCCAGAAATCAAGTGAGAGAGTGCAAAGGTACAGAAAGGGTCCAAGTTCTCCCGATGCTTTCTCTTTACAGGTCAAGTGCACAACACAATTTTTTAATTGGGGAATGCATCATCTCCAGCGTTTGCCTCCCATCCAGAAAAGTTCGGACACACACTGGTTCAAAATCAGAGCCCAAACAAGCAGGGCACCGGTGCCATCTCAGCTGCATTCTGTCCTACCTCATTAATGTTTGTTATTCACTTTGTCTTTCTTCCATTCTTTTGCAGCTCCTGCAAATTAAGTCTTTGAATGCTGTTAACACTCCTGTGCATCTGCAGTTCTTGATCACTTAGACATTGAAAAATGTAAAAAAATCTTTGCTATTACCTGAGTATCTATGGGAACTTGGAGAGAAAATCTTGGAAAAGCAAATGCTTCAGGACAATGCTGAGAGGTCTTAAAAGAAGTGCTGTACTTTGGGTTTGGTCTCAGAAATGCCCAAGCAAAAATCTGGACTAATTTTATGGACCAAGGTATTACAATCTCTTCCTAGTTTTATAATGGACAAAGATTGCATGGTTCAGATCTCAAAAGGAATTCTGGAATCAGAATACATACCAAAATCAGGCTGCACTCTGTCTCTAAAGTTTGGACTGCTCGGAGTTACTGATTAAATTTGGCTCAACAAATACATTTTCATCTGGCAGTTCAGATAAGATGTCATATATAAAGCTGAAATGAGCAGAAAATTTCTTTTTAACTTGCAAAAATATTTGAGATATCATAATTTTGTTCAAATGAGTTTAACATTTCAATAGAAAAGTCCTTTTTAATAAGTAAAAGTTCAGATTGAAAAACAAAAATCAATTTGAGTCAATTACAGCATTTTCTTCTGCTAATGTTGTAACATTTAATTTTTATTTTGACCTGTTTTTCAGTTGTGTATAATTAGTTGATATTTAACATTAACATTTTCTATAAGTAAAAAAATGGGTTTTTTGGGGATTTTTAAATGCTAAAAAGGTCCCTATATTTTCTCAAATGAGCAAATACACTGGTGGAAGAAAACTTTTTCTTTGTTAGAAGTTAGAAGAAAGTCCCATTTTAGCACATCATTGGTTTTTTGTGTATCAGAAAAACAATTTTGTGAAGAAACTATCATCTGCTTCACCTCCAATATGAGTCCTAAGTGAGTCATTCCCCCAGGTATTGACTAAAGTTATCCCTGACTTCGTCAAGGCAGAACTAGACCTCATAACAGAGTCCTTTAACCTCACTGCATTTACTCTGAAAGAATCCAAAATTACCCTGGGAAAAAATTCTCACATTTCCTTTCCTTGAGACCTCCTGACTTCACTCCAGCCTAGACTCATGCTTGCCAAGCATTTGACCTAGGATCCCAAGAATTTTTTACTTAATACCTTTCCTTGAGCTGCTTCAAAACTTGACATGGGCCTGCTTAAGACTCAGATTCCCCCTTGCTCTGCTCTTTCCTGAAAGATGAGCTGAATTTTGTTAAACTATCATAATGAATGGATCCATCTCAGCAGCTGTACATTGTCCTATGTGGGGGTCTCACAACACACAAAGAAAATCTCTCACATTAATAAGTCTAATCACAAGGGTGCATTATATCACCTCTAAGGGTGTATCCTTCTGTAAAGCTTGGGTTAGATTTGACATGGTTGCACAACTTTTGGTCGGCTTAAAGTAGAAGAAAAATGAGTTTCTGTCTTCCTGCAGAAAACCCCTTGGATGGACCCTCAAGAATATATAATGAAAACCACATAGAAATTTGATAATGAAAAAAAGCATTCAAGCACATATATTCACCCTGATGTCATTTCCATCTTCTTTCATTAGTTAAGTACCATACAAATTACATTTGTATTTGAGGTTGCTTACATTTGTGGATCCAAATCTCAACCCCCCAGAATAAAACCTGATTTTTAAGGACACTAAGCATCCACATCCCCCATTAGTTTCTATTTTGCCAGGGTTCTCCCACCAACAGAGATAGCTTTGAGAGTGGAAGAAACCTCAAGCAGACAGGGAACAGTTATCACTCAGCACTCCCAAGATATGATTCAGGGTTACTATCAGCCGCCCTAGAGTTCCTCCACAAAGTACTAACTCATCACACAGAAGGAAAAAAATAAAGTAGAAGCAGCTGGGCTCAGTGAAATAAGTCTTCAAGGTCCCTCTCCTAAAGTGGAGATGGCAATCAGTCCACTCCAATATTTACTTTGTTATCTGCCCATCACAACAGACAATAATTAGATTACCATGGGTCAGGTTTTTTCTAGAGAGGTCACACAATGGTATAAGATGCTGTCTTGACAAGACAATACCAGCATTTTACTTTCAAATTAGAAGCATTTTCCACTTCAGTTTTACAAAGAGTTTCACCATCTGTAATTACAGCACGGTCATTGTACCACATACAAACCAAGGCACAAAACAGGGGATCACAAATTACAAAAATGAAGGTATAAAATAACAACAATCTTTCACACCCAACTCAGTGCATCAAGGAGAAAGAGCAAATATATTTTTCAACCCAAATGGGAAACTTCAAACTTCTCAAAGTGTCCAGTAACCCTCCCCAGCCACCTCTTGGTTGTCAGAGCTTTCCCTACACCTACACAGTGTTTCTCAAGATTAAAGAGGATTAAGTAACTCCTTCCATAAAGGTTTTCACCAGCTTACACGTGTCAGAAGGCCTCAGCAATCATATCATAAGCTATAAATGCTGATGCTCCCAGTGCTGTACTTTTGGGAGGCATGCTTGTCTGAGACAAATGTTGCCTGGAATACAAGCTGTTTCTCATCTTATCAAGAAAAAATTTTGTATCCTGAGGATTCCCTCCTAAATTAGCCAAGCCCCACTGCTATACCCACTGCTCCCCTACAGCAACACAAAGAATATGGTAACACTCATTAGAGTGCACCACCAGGGAAAAGTCTAATTGCTGGATTTACATTTTGTAGGCAACGTGTGTTTATACTAATAATTCTATTTTGTGCTGCTTTACTAGTCAGAGAAGAAAAGAGCATACTGTATTAAGCTCCAGCCCCCAAGCACTGAAATAACACTAAAAGATCCAGAGAGATGGGCTTTCATATAATTGGCATCCACCCACAGAACGCAGTTGATGATGAAGCATATTTCCAGTGGTTCATAACAAGGGCATGTGATTCCCTGAGGATTTTCAACCTTTAATATTCGCCTATCTTTGGGAGCATCTACTCATCTCATCATTACAGTAGTACTAGTCCCTTCTCTGATTGCAGTGGGACTGGAAAAAACAGCACTCTAACCCTGCCCATTTGAATCTTAAGTATTACTTCCCTCAGTGGTCACCTCCAGGTTCCCACAGATCCTACAGTAAAAAAATGTTCTATACACTGTTTATCAAGAAAATAACTTTAAAAAGGAATAAGAAACTGCAGAATTAGTAATACAAGCAGAAATAGTACATAAACATGAGCAATTCAAATATTTGTTTTTTATATATATATACATATATATATTTTACCATAACCTCTGTTCTTGGAGAACATTAAAAAAATAATCCTTCTTCACAATATCCCAATGATTCCAACTACAGCTGAAGTGAGGAAGTGCTAAGTTGTTGGCAAACCTGACATTTCCTTATAATGAGTTTGTAAAAAAGTTTTGCAACCTGCAAAANAAAAAGTTTTGCAACCTGCAAAAGTACTCAGATCTGATTCAAGATTTCTGAAGTCTCTTATTTTATCTGACAAAAAAATCACCTAGTCTTAATATTTTCTTTTCCTTTAATACCATAAAAGTGGGAGTTTTAGACCTACCAAACAGATGAAGGATAATACAAAACTTAAAGTCAGTATGAACTTTTCTAAAGATCGAAGTTCTCAGATTCAGGGGTTTGGCTTGGGACTCTCTTGACAACTACTAATAAAAAAAGTTAAAAGCAAAGAAAGAAATACTTGTCTTACTCGTAATGGCTTCACATAAACTTAACTCTACATAAAAAATAATTAAAGGCCTCTTCTATAAGGAGTTGGAAGCCGTGGTGTTATGTCTCCCTTCATACATATTTTATCCAATTAAGCAACCTCCAAAAAGTACTTTATACATCTTTAAGACATGATTGCTTTGCATTAGCTCACGTAGCTATTTTACCAGATCACTGCACATCCTACTTCTGGCCTCTTTACCTGGAAACTCATTCCCACAAATTAACACTGTGCTATTAATACTTTTCTGTTTGATGTTCTCCTCACCTTCATTTTATGTAGCATTGCCAAACATCAGACATCCATTTGCATGGTTCTATTTGCAAATCAGCCCAGTCCCCTTTCAAGCCCTCTCAGTTTCTGCATGGGAGAACTTGTAATGAACTTGTAAATGAAAATAGATGTCAAGATTCCCAGGCATTGGAGACTGGTTGGGCTTTTCATGAGCAGGACACCATCCTTAACTGCTCTTCCAGCTCATCTTGAGCTGCCCAGTCATGACATTTCTGAAAGCAGGTTTTTTTTATGGAAAAAATTTTAAAAGACACCAAAAAAAACCAAAACTAAAGCCAAAACAAACAAACAAAAAACCCCAAACAAACAAACCAAAACCAAAAAAAACCAACAAAGACATGGTTGTGGTTTCCAAGTTGAGTCATGGAAGAGCAATAGCACAACTGCCCTTGAAATAGCTTTGCACATCAGAGGCATGCAGAAACGAGGCTACATGAGATGCAGGCAGCATAGAAGGCAAAAAGCCTCTTCTAAGCAAATGCTGTTTGCTGTCAGGTGCTGCGTGGCCTTTTCACTGGGTACAAGATGGGAAGACTGTGCAGCATGTGCTGATTAGGTGTATGGCTCCAAAAATACCATTTGGAAAAATAAAATCCTTCATCATAGTACCATAAAAAATATGCTGGAACATGAGAATGCCAAGAATAACTAATTTTCTACCATTCCTTATCTTACCTTTTTTAGTCCTCATTTAAACACTTGTTAAAGCAGCCACTCTGGTATAAAGGAAAGAAAGGAAGAGCAAAAGAGTTCCATTTTTATTTTCCAGCTTCTGCTGAAGTGATGACTGCTAACAGAATCTCTCTGGTAGTACACACATGGCCATCAGAGACAACGACTCACCATAAAACAAGCCCAGCAGCCAAAGCAGACGCCGTGGATATTTTTTGCTGATTCTATTTGGGATGGGCTGGAGTGGGGTTGGACATTTTACAACCTTATTTGATTTTGGGGCAGACAATCTTATGCAGACTTAATTATTTCCTTATTTATGAAATAACTTGCTTCCTGGAGACTCTCTAATGTTGGTTGTCTCAGGCACCCTGCATCTAATGATTTAAAATGCTTCAGTGTTTTAAAGGAGCAAAATATCAAGAGTTTGTTGTAGGCTGTTGCGCACTGCAGGAGAAGGTTGGAGAAATTATTACTTGACCTCCTGAAGTGTGTGCAAGGCCAGAACACAGCCACTAGACCTCATCGACCCATAATCCAACCCTGCTAATCCCACACACCAAGCCCAGGACAAGGGCCGTTTGCAGGGCAGTAGCATGACCTCATTCCTGGGAAGACTTAGAAAGGTAGAGACGGCTCTTCTGGATTAAATCCTTCCCAACAGAGTGTCTAACTCCTAACAGTGCCCCACTCATTCCACATTCAGGTTTCATTCCACACTGAGAGGCTCATGCTATATTCCCTGCCAAGACATGATCCCAGACAAAGCCCCATGGCTGCAATGTAACCCACTCTCAGATGTGTTTTCATCACATCAGGAGTGGAGGCCTTATGCAGTAGGTTGGGAGGTCTGCCCATGTCCTGGACTTGTGGCTGAGGCCAGGCTTCAGGAATGGGACAGACCTGAGGTAGTCAGTGGCTAACACGTCTTGAAAAAATGATTGCTCTTATCGCACCTGCAGTTGCAAATCCCTGCCCAGTTTCCCCTTAATTAGGAAGACATCCTATTGCTCTCAGCATTAGTTGATACCAGAGATTATCAGCCCTTAAGTGGGCCACACACCATTTTTCATCTTTCCAAATCTAAGTGACTTATTTCTATTAGAAAGAAAAAACTTCATCAGAGTAAAAGAAAGGAAAAACATAAATCCATTTCAAAAGTTTTCCAACCATCATCTCTTTTTCTGTTAAAAATAATTAAGACGGGGTGTTCATCAGTGCAAAGACCTCATTTGGCTTGTCCAGAAGGAGCTCTGAATAGCTAGTCAGTATAAATACTGCATAAAAAATAAAAGTAACAAAGGGAGGGTTTTTTCTTCATTTGTTATTTTTGGGGAGAAAAAACAGCCATCTGTGTTCCAAATGTGTTGCTTTTCAATGATCCACAAGCTGTTTCTATGGTTAAAAATTATTTGACTTAGCTCTTCTTTTGAATGGTTGCCTTCACCATATTAAAATACAGAGCCTCATCCTGCTGAGTGCTGTGTTATTTGTCCGGCTGCTCTGCTAGATAAGCCTTGTTCAGGTCTGGAAATGATAACCTACACAGGAGGGCAGTTTAGTTTTCACAGCAACAGTGGAGGAAAGAAGGAGGGAAGCAAGGACAAGTTCACATTACTTTGGTGAAGATTTTAACTGAAAAGCAATTTTATATATTTTGAGAGACAGGGAAATAGTTTTATTTCCTATTTGCAGCCATCATGAATACAGTTTCTCATCCTCTTCTCAGCTCGTTCTAAAACGTCTAGAAATTAGGCATTTAAGTACTTAAAATGTCTGGTGTGGGAGGGAAGCATGTGTAAAAAATCTTCCTGCATGTATAAAAAAAATCTTCCATATACATTGCTTGTACATAAAGCATTTTATTTTGATTGAAAGCAGATTGTTCACTCCTATCCCCAATTTGAGATTGGACAGACTGCACTGTGTGCCCATTTTCACAATATAATGATCTTTATGTACACACAGATGTACATACAAAGACATACATATGGCATTTTTTGTAAATTTAGCACTTCTAATTGTTTTGATGTTCAGATCTATACTTATTAGTTAGCCCAGCACACATTTATTGTTAAGAACACTGTGGATTCAGCAGCTATTTATTAAAGGTAGAGATGCAAATGCAAAATATTTACATAAATATCTGCAAACACTATGCATCATTCTCTTTGTCTTCAGGAACACAGCCACATGCCAGGTCTCTTGTATGTTGAATGACCGAACACACGCTTAAATCAAGCAGCAGCTCCATTCAGTCTGTGCCTTCCACAAGTCGTTAGACACGCTATATTGAAAGGAGTGACTTCGTGCACACTCAGCTTTTTCAATGAAACATCTGTGATTTAATGGCCAGATCTAAGCCATACAGAAGTCTGAGCTCTGGGAAACTTACAGCCTGACTGCCATCCACCCAGGAAACTCCTGCTATAAAGGAGTCTATAAAGATGCCGTTCACACAGTCATTCACCGGGCCCCTGGTGCATAACAAACCTAAAAACTTCTACTGATGTCTGTCCTAGAGAAACTCAAACTGTTCCAAGTCTGGGAGTGACCGAGCCCTGCTGCAAACGAAAAGCAGCACTTCCTCTGAGACAGGCATCTCTTAATGAGAGCAAACATTCCCCTCTCTGAAGAAGGCAGCAGGAGACGGATGTGTGCAAGGACCAAGCTCTGTCTATTGTATTTCCATAGTTCCTACTACCACAGCATTTCAGAGCCTCACAGCTCAAACACATTTCTCCCCAGGATGCCCCAATGAGGGTCGGAAGTGCTGTCACCATCTGGGACAATAATTCTCTCCACAACAGGAAACCCAGGGTAAAATCATTGGAGCCATTCAGGTCAGACTAAGAAAATATAGATGACACTTCTGATTTTCAAAGGTCTGCTTTTAAGTTTCTCATTAACACCACAAATTTACATAGAATATTTGTCAATGTTTAAGAACATTGAAATTTAATTCCAGAAACAAACACAGAGAGATGATGTACAGATTCTTAAATATGAAAAGATATGACAAAAGTACTTTATTCTTCTCTCCACATCACAGTCCATTCCTACTTTTCACCAAAGCCCTTCTTCCTACTCCAAGTTATTTTATTCCTTCCCCACACAGACCAAAACGGGTTTGGATTCACTTGAGTCAGAAGCACTGAAAACTTCAAGAGTTTTACAGTATTTTACCAAAACTATCTAAACAATCAGAACCTGTGAAAATGGGCTGGAAATCTCACCAAAGCTGGCATACTTCCTTCTTCCATTTATGGCACATCAGATATTCCTACAGTATATCCTACAGATCAAAAATGGAAATGATATTTTGTGCTTCATGTCCCAAAGATACTGGCACGCATTCCTGGCTTAGCAACCTCAGAGGAGGAGGGGTATCCCAATAAACTCTCCCTGAGGTTCACTGGCTGGCCCTCTCTGGACACATTCCTTGTAGACACCATGCTGAGATCTCAGTACTCATTGCAATACCAGGTCTCCTGTCCTTACACGGCTCTCAAGGCTGTGCCAGCTCAGCTTCCTGCAAGGTAACGGTGTGAACTGCATCAGGAACTGGTCCACCTGAAATATAAACTTTTCTTTCATCATTTTCCCTTTTATTTTTTGCAAAGTTATCTTTCAACTGATGCATTTTACTGCGCAGACACACACTGGCTGTGCTGGCACAATGGAGTGGAGAGGCAGTGGGCAGAGACTGCTAAAACCAGCTTACACAGCATGGCTGTTTAATATTTAACCATGGCCCTAAGCTCCCAACTCTGGTCCTCTGAACTGCAACCAAATTGGATACAGGAAGCAAAGCAAACAGCGCAATCTCCTGCATCTCAGTCTAGGGTTTTCATCACCACTCACCAAACAAGTTGGAAACATTTCACTGGTTTCATGGTTTGTCCACGTTCCTCATTCCGTCTGTGCAAGTTTGAAATGTTAATAAAAAGTATCAACTACAACAACAACAACTACAAAAAAAACCTCACAGAAAAATTTTACTATCTCTACCTGAGATGCTGCCTAAAGCCTGAAAGATTATCAAAGCAGAGATATATGTCTCAAAATCAGGTTTAATCCGCTGAAGCCAGTTGTAAAGCTTTCATCAGTCTGGGTACAGTCATACAAATATTTATTTCCAAATACGTGCAAGCAGATACACATTTGCCTCCAGTTAGAGAGATGAGAATCTGTGTACAGTCATACAGATATTTATTTCCAAACACATACACTTATAGTCTCTGATTCGTAGTTAAGAGAAATGTGACTCCAGAAGAATGTGTTGTAACCTGCCACCTCAGCAGTCTCCAAACTTGTGTCTCAAGAAGAATTAGGTAATTTCATAAGCATATTTTCAAGATTTAAATCCTTCAGGAAAATGCTTGAAATATAATTTCTTACTTTTACTTAACTTTTGCAGTTTTGCAAAAGATTTGTCATGACAGTGAGCATTTGTATTATAATAATAAACATTATTTCCATTGCCCTATTATATGCAGTGCCAAGTGGTCTTGACTCTTCGCCTGTGGTTTGCACAAGGATTATACCAGCAAATTAATTTGCCTCAAATACTGTAACAACACCATGGACTCCTTTCAAGCTCACCATAAGGCTGGGATAGTGCATAAGAAAATACACATCCCTGAGCTGCTGTGAGAAAACATAGTTTTCAGTTCCCAGGCAGTATACAACAAAATACCAAAGCAAAAATTATCTTGGCAAATGGGACTGACAGTCATTCCAGGGCAGGTGACTTTTTCTCCCCCTGTAACTGTAGTCACCCCTGGCCCTCCAGTACCATTCGTCCTTCCTCCACAGAAGGAAGCCTAAAATACTGAAATTATGCTATTTCCTGTGTACAATCTTTCGCATCTCCCATTTTTTTCCTGAGCTAGTCTGTACTGTATTTATGGTCCTTACCTGCTACTGGAAAATGGTGAAAGATCAGTACTGACTTCTGTGCTGAAATATGATCTAGTGTTTGAAAGGCCATTGAAGTAAAGATGACGATTTCTAGCAGGATACGTGTTAAAGGTAAGCAATGTCCTTCCTTCGTAGGAGTATATGGGAAAACTGATAAGGACAGACTGGTCATTTGTAGCCATCATTCCCCAGAAGTCCTCCACTGAAATGATGAGGAGATACTGGGTGAACTCCTGAGAGCAGACTCAAAAGAAACAATTTTTTTTAGTGAATAAGCACAGAGGTTTGGCAGATTTCTCTGCTTTGGGCCCCTCTATGCAGCCGTAAATGACAGCATCTACTTCTTTCTCACTGAGGAGATCCAAAGTTGCTGCCAACTTAGGCATCCAAGATTTAGAAAAATGGTCTCAGGGACACAATTAGGGTCATAAAACCTGTTCCCATTTTCAGTTCGTTGCTAATTCTTCAATTCTTCTTAGTACCCTTGTTACTAAACCACAGTTGCTCTCTTTCCTACCAAGTCATGCTTTTATTGGATGATGTCTGCTGGCAGCACATCCCTTCTATGAAATCACAAGGAACTGAACGCTGAATGATAGTTCAGATGCTAATAATGCCACCCTGGATCTTCTTTGTCTCTGATCAGTGAAGGAATCTCCAGAGTTCAGTGCATCCCTAAGAAGTTACAGTTCTAATTTTACAGCAACAGCTGTACTTAGGTTTTAAGAGCAGGCAGATATCTTTGCCTTTCAGTACCCTTCAGTGACAAGACATTGCTTGTGTTGTCAAAATTGAAAAAAAAAGTGGTTTGTGCAGCAAACCTAAGTATATTCATTTATATTGTCATTTCCAAAAGGAAAAGGAAATTTTCTTTCCCTTTACTGAATGGCAAAGCTCAGTCCTTATTTTCAGTGTTATTGCTCTTTGAACTAGGACTCAGCTGTCTACAAATAGCAGAACTAGTTTGAGGGAGAACGTCCCTTTTTAAACATAAAATTCCTTCAAGAATGAGCAGAAATGCCAAATAAAATATATCAGAACTAGAAGTCCTGTGTTTGTTTCTTTGTTGCAATCTGGGAATGCTCCTTTTATAAGATTTATGTCTTTGTGACTTGAAACAATATTCATTATACATTGTAACAAATGTTTCAGAACTCAATTTGCTCTCCAGAAGGGATCCTCAATCACCATAAAATCAAATTCACAGGTCTTATTTCCTTAACCTGTGAAATTTAACAGGGAAGAATTTGCCTGGGATAAAAAGCAGTTTCTATTCTCTTTAGTTGGACTAGAGCCACTTCCTTTCAGCAAATGTCAGGGTGTGAAAGCCTAAGGTTCCACCATAAAATGCACAAATCCCATCAGACGTTCCAACCTCAGCTATGCCTCACGCTGCCTTTCTATCCAAACCTCACCTCCTATCCCTCCTCACTCCCCACTACCCCTGGTATCAAGTCAGGCATTTCTTAGGAGACGACAGAAGGCAAGGAAACTTTAACACTCCATTTGGCTCCATCCACTCACTACAGCACCACTGTCTAAGAATTCTGGGCATCAGAACACCTCCACCCAGGACTTCTTGCAGGCATCGGCACATACCCACCCTTCCCCACAGAAACAGCCCTCACCACCTACAGCATTCACCAGCCACTGCTGCAAATGTGTAACATGAGCAAGACCAGCACAGTAACAGCTCCACAAATTTATCCAATGTATTTTTGCTTTAGTCTTTCCTTCCTTCAAAAATCAGATGCCAACAAGACTCCCTGAGTGTGAAGCTTGTCAGAGCAGCCTCTTCATGAACCAGCCAGCAGACAGATATTGAACACCAGTTTCTCAGGCTGTAGAGAAAGCAATATATATCAGAAACCTGTTAATCCATTACAGGAAAAAACAGTGATGTGTAAAGACAATCCAAAGAATATTTTACTGTTTAAATCATCTTGTCATAAAACTGCAGTAGGACCTAACTTATAAAACAGAAATTTCCCAGATTCCATATGCACTTAAGAAAATTTTAAAAGCCCTGATGCATAGGACATCCATTTCAACACAGAAGGGCATTTCTGCTTAGAGTACCTAAGGCAGGGAAGAAAGACAGGGCAGTGGGGACTGTATGAAAGAATGCCAGCCCTGAAAGAAAAGTCTCTTAGTAGTCTTTCCTGCCTGGCATTGATGGCGACACAGAGTAAATAACACGCATTGCATGTTCAAAGCTTCCAGGTCAAAATCTCAGCCAACATAAATAATTAATGCTTTTTCTGTCCCTCTGATTTTATGAGGGGAGCACTTTTTATTCCATACTCTATAAACTGCAGTGGTCACATCATCCCAGAGGGAACTGGTCAGACAATTGTCTGTTATTTAGACTGCACATCTCCAGCAAAAATTAAATACTAGTTTCACTTTGAAAGAAGGACAGAAAAATATTCCAGCTGAGGGGAAAAAACAAGACAGAAAGTACTGGAAAGACACATTTAATGTTTTTTATGTCATTGCCTTCCTATGGAAGGATGCATTATATATTATTTACAATTTAAAACTTATGCATCTTTATATATACTGAAAATGAAATAAAGTATTAAGCCTCTTAAAGTATTAAGTTATCTAGCTATCCAAATACAAGAGAAGCAGTTCTCATTATTCCCAAATGATCTTCTGTAAAAAATATCGATTAATTTTGGTTTTCACAATTAATCACAAAAGTGGGGTCCACCATTTTGAAGCCCACTACAAAGCAAGTACCCGTTTTGCATTTATCTGTGGTCATGACAGTTCCTATAACTAAAGAAGAGATTTGCAAGTATAATCTCCAGTTACGAAGTCCATGACCGAACAGGTCAGGGTTTGTACCAGATGCTCAGTGTAACAGAGTCCTCAAACTACCCTCAAGGAATCACAGGAATCACTATCTCAGTACATAAGAACAAACAATTTTCACCTTTTTTATTTTTTAAAAATGAATTTTATAGCTTCTTGCTTCCCTTCTATCCTTCCATCTCTCCCACGCTCTCTTTTTTCTCTCTTCACCATCTTTCTTTACTTTTTTTCTCTCTCCAGTTCTACTTTGGTAACATCATAAATCACCACCCCCTTCCCCCCAGCTTTGACTTTTCTGACCATATATTTGCTGACTGTTCCTGTTTCTCTCCTTCCTCATAGGACTGCTCCTCAGAGTGTAATTTCGTACTCCAAAAGAGATGAATGTTTTCAAAAAGCCTGTTTCAGCCCCAGGAGCGAAAGGGAGCTAGTGCTGGGAGAGGTATTTGAGAAGAACTGTCAGTGCTTCTAAACTGAGAAACACTGAAACTATGCAGGAAGAATAAAACATAGCTTGGAGTAAAAGAGGCCACTATAATGAGTTCAGGATCAGATACAGAGAGCTGTTGTAAATCTGCTAAACCTTAGTTTAGTGCGAGAAGAGAGAATGTTCCTAAACGAGGAGCTTGCACAGATTGATTAATTTTCAAAGATCACACCTCAAGATTTGATCACAATTCCCAAAATCTCAGCAAAACTTGTGTGACCACATCCCTGTCCATTCGCAACACATCCTACTCCATAATTATGGATGCCTCCCATTTGCTTCAGGTGTAGAAGGTGCAGTTTGTACTCTGGACAGAGAGGGATATGGTGTCACATCTGGAGGTGTCATCACTGCAAAGGTAAGAAGTCCCTATCAGTGACAATTTTAACTAATCATCATATTTTTTATTGGTTCCAGCTCATTCCTGGGCTCCTTTACAATGTATTGTCCGTGCCCATGAAGCGAGGTGGGTCCTGCTCCAAGGAGCTCACACCCCACAGACAGACAGAGGCAGAGGACAGAAGTGCTCTGCCTGTAAAAGGTGATGTACAAAGAGATTAAAGGGAGGATTTTCAAAGGAGTCCACACAAACTCCTCCCTTCACTATCTGCCTGCAGCAGTCTCCTCAGAAATTGTCTTCTCAGTCAGTCTGTACTACATT
Organism: Eulacestoma nigropectus; assembly: GCA_013397775.1. Lineage (NCBI taxonomy): Eukaryota > Metazoa > Chordata > Aves > Passeriformes > Eulacestoma > Eulacestoma nigropectus. Next base: position 965,328 of record VZTE01006652.1, read on the forward strand.
TCCTGGATTTTTCTTTACAAAAGCCAGTAGCCACCATGTTTGTCCTTTTCTGACATCACAACCAACAACCCACCCCACAGTTAAAGTCAGTCTCACAAGTTCTTTCCTTTACAGAGTTTTTCAAGATTCCTGTCTTTCTTCTCTAGACCAACAATAGGTATATGCTGAACTGAGAGCTTTAAAACTGCTTTACTTCCATGCATAAACCTCAGGTGAATTTTCCAAATGCTTCTGGGATGCTCCCATCCCTGCTGCACAGCCCCAAATCCCATGAGTTGCTCCCAAACCATGTGGAACCTTTTCTCACAATATTGAAGTAACCTTGCCATCCTACTGGCTTCACCACTTTCTTTGAAGGCCTATAACAAACATATCATAACAGCTTTATATCTTCCACTTAACCTTTGAAGCTGTTTAAGCTTCTCTGAGATAGATGCTCTCTGATTTATATTCTAATGCCTTCCAGTCCAAACTAAGTGAAATTTTTTCTAAAATGTCCAACTTTAAATTATGGATTACAGTGCCTAGAATGTTGCTGCAAAACCTCTCACTGAGCTCAGCTCAAACTCACAAAGTGTTTTTTCTGGTGTTGCACTCATTTTTGTGTCCATTTCAAAATTGCTTGTGATATTTAAACACCTTTTTTAACTTCCATTTCTCCAGTGAAATTGATTTAGAGCTGAAGAAAGCCTCTGGGCTTGCCCTGTTAAGTGTTTTTTCAAGCAAGTTTGTTCCAAGACACTACTGAAGAAAAAAATTAAAGTTAAATGAGTGTAGCTGCACCTATTTTTTTCAGTCAAATTCTGTGTTCATGGAAACAACAGTCTTGACAAATGGGAAAGCCAGCATCCTGGCATGGGCACGCTATTAAAAACACTAGAAAATGGACATTCTCCAGATCAATACCTCTCCTAGGACCTATCAAAGTGTGAGAGGAATGGTCCTCATTAAGGCTGTGATGGTAATATGCAGTCCTTTGACTTTTGTACTGCAGTTATCATTGCAGACGTATTGAAATCCATTGGCAATGGACATTTTCACAAGACCTGAGATCAACAGATCAATTTAGAGAAACCACAAAAGAATCACCAACCAGTAGTAATAGCTTTTACACTCTCCACACCCTAAATTCAGAGAGAAGGTCTAGATGTAAGAGGCTGAAAGTCTCATTACACTGCAAATCTATCACCAGGCACTATCCAGCTTCCCCTGATGGCTTGTACTCAAACCTCCATTTCACTGACATTTTAAAACATCTTTTAATCCACTGAAAAAAGTCTGTGAAGTACCTGTCAAAGGAAGCACATCAGAGAGTGCCTGGGATTTGAGACTAAGAGATTTCAGGTAAAGTTAGAAAAACATCTGGAAATTTTCACAATTTAGAGAAAGCCCCATGGAAAGGTTCATAAAAATATTGAAGATATCCATTTCTATGTCAAATTGAATGAAACACAGGCATATAAACCCATCAAGGTGGTTATTAAAAAAAAAATTTTTTGCTCCAGCTATAAACTGATGAGTTAATATCCATTGCCCATTTCTGCAGTGTGTTCCAGCTAAGTAGCCACCCTCTCTGACCTCAACAGGCACAGCAGGTTGCATACATGGAGCTGATTGCAGAACCAGGGCCCACTGTATGATACCACATCAGAAAAAATAAAAATAATCATCCAGTCAAGCAGAAAGCCGATAATAAACCCCAGTCTATCAAAACAGAAGGATATGAAAGTTTACTAGACAAAAGCATCATGCATTTTGTCCCCATATATTTTCTTGTTTTGCCACAACACTTACTTACAAAAAACATTAACGGAGAAAGAAAAACAGAACAGAAAAGAAGAGTTTGACGCATCCCTGTAGAATTAATTAGTGGAGTGTTTTCACCCCTATTAAAAATTCAAATAAATTAGTTCTCTTAGCCTATCTATAGATCCCGGATGTAATTAGTGTGATAATCAATATATCAGTAGGAAACAGCTACTTAAGTGCAGCCAGTGCAATTGTAGATTTAGGACAAGTGAAAGGGGCGTACTCAACAACAGCAGGGAAGAGTATAAATGCAAATGAAGCTCATAAAAAAGAGTGAGTGGTTCTGGCTGTGCAAGCTGCTCAAAATTCATCTGGGTTTTTTTCTGAAACAGTGAAATATTAGGCTGCTGTGAACTGCCATACTTGGCTAACAAACATGAATATGTACCATAGACCTTCATTTGTTTTCTCACTTGCTTGAAGACTTGTTAAAGTGCTGCTAGCTGTCTGCTCTCCACTAATGCACAATAAAAAAGTTCTAATAAAATGTGCACCTGTCACGCTCACATTTTTAGTGTTAAAAATACTCCCTGTTGTGTGTGGAGTACCAGCTGTGCCAGCAGCTTCAGTGCATGACTGACATGCTCAGGGACATCAGTGGCTGAAGGTAGTTTGCGTCAGATTTGGCTCTGATATTTTCTCCTTATATTGGGACTTCAAAAAGTGCAAGTGAGTGAATCACAGAACATCATTTCACAGCAAATTTCACCCTATCATCTTCTAAATACAGGAATCATGTGCATATGATGAACTGAAGATAGCGTTACCTGTTCTAAATAAATCTTTAGGCCATGATACTCCTTTGAGAACAGAGGTATCCAACTCCTAAATCTTTCCTTTCCACCAAAAGCAAGGGGAAAATGGACTTTCGGATGATGGTGTGGTAGAAATAAATATGACTCTAGTAGAGGTTCATGTTCACTTCCCCACTTGGAACTCATGATGCTCTGAGCTATGTACAAAGAAAAGAAAAGGGGGAAGATATGACAGAAGCAGGGAATAAGTGATTGGAATTAGATTATCCATTTCTCTGGGGGGGATCCCACAGGTTCACAACTTATTTAAGTCCCTGGCATTAAACAGTTTTCTCAGACTTGATCTTCAGTCAAATGTAGAGAAATCTTACACAATATACCCATCTCATTCCCATCTCAGTCATCAGACCTTGACTCAGGGATGTGCTTCACACGAACCTGCAGACAGCAATAAAAGCAGAAAAATACCATAATTGTTTGATCTCAGCCTCTAAAAGTCCCATAACTTCTTGGCTTTCAATATTCACAATTCTTTATCTAAAAATTAAGTTATTTATTTCCTCTACATAGAATTATTTTCAACTGTGTGTTTCTAATGGATGATTTTAATATCCCTTCAGTTTCAATCCCACCTAGGTACGTTTCAACATTTCTCTTTCACCGGAATCCCTTTCACTAAAACATGGTTTGAAACGAACAATTGGGTGTCAGAACCCACAGCGAGATTTACAGGAGCACCTCCACAGCTTCACAAGTCAGGGTCTACCTTAACAAAACCTTTAAGCAAGTGCTTAATATTTGGTCTATGGGAAAATTCTACAAATCAAATCAAATCAATACAACAAAGCTATCAGACTCATCCATATGTGCTGGCATAGTGAAATGAGGACCAGACATGACTGAAGCAATCTGCAACCAAAGAGCTGGTACCAGGCTGCCAAATTCTCAAGGCACTTAGCCCCAAAGTGCCTCAGACATCCTCTCTTCTATCAATGTGTTATGCTAAGCAGCACAGAAGGAAAGGTCAGAGATGCAAAGCAAAATTGTTATTTATGGCATCCTACCTGTGAATTTCCATATTTTCTAAAGTTTTAGAAAGATCTTCCCCAAGTATCCAGGATTTTTAAGGTACAGCTTTTTTTAAAGAGAATGCAGATATTCTTTAAAATATTCTTTACCCTGCTGTTACTGATAAAGGTTTATCACCTCATGTGAAGCTGAATTATGATTTTGCCTGGAAACATATACATCCACTAGAGAGAAACAGACGGTGTGTATTCATATATTTCAAAACAGAGGATTTAACCTCTGAAAAGAGATATCAAAGCATCACTGAAGCATGGACTTGCATTCAACATTTTCACATTTGGTTCACAAATACCCAATTAGGTTTCTGTCTGAACCACAGTACCCCAAATTTATAATTAATCATCTGTCAAAGTTACAAGGGCAACAGAGCACCACATTATTTTCAACAGTGATTTTAAAAAAAAGAAAAGATTTCGGGGATTTATGAGAGAATTTCTTAGATTTGAGCAGCAATATCACGCTCCTCTTGAGTGAAGAGTTAATAAAGAACCATATAATATCTCCGTAGCAAACTCAGCAGCGTGTTTACATCAAAATAAAGACAGAAGGAACACACAATATTTAATGTAAACTCAAAATGGATTGCTGTAAATGATAAATTATTTTATAAAAAGTAAACTGTTAGAAATCAATCCCCATCTCTTATCCAATACTAATAAGATTGATTCTTAAAACCTCAAATAACTTTATAAAAATACTTTTTTCCCCCTTTCTTAATTGCAAGTGGCTAATGACTTTTCTTTATCTGAGAACATGAGAACCTGTAGTAAATTTTAACAATGTTAATTAACACTGCCATATAAAGAAACAAATGTTTATAACCGCTAAGGATGCAGAAACTCTACCAAACTAAACTAAAACTCTTTTGTCCAAATTGGGGATATAATTGGAAGGAATCCCCTAGGATTTTTGCTATTCCTTCTACATAAAACCCTATTACTGGTTGATCCCAGAACAAAGATACGTTCCTAGAGATTCCCATAACCCTAATCCATACAGTTCTGTCCCTAGTGGGTACACAGGTGCTCATAAAAAGTGAAAGTCCCCATCTTTTTAAAGAAGCTTTAATTGATAAGACCCAGACAGACTGCAGACAAACATAGCAACATGGTAGAAAATTACCTCTTTCCTACTTTTCCAGTGGGAAAAAGATAGAGGTTACTTGGCTCAAAGAGTAGCTATAAGGTTAATTTCAGAAAATAGGATTTTGTCTGAAGGCTGAAATGACGCTCTCTCTGTATCAGCAGCCACATACTGCTATAATTTGGGACCTTATTCTACTCCCTATGTATTCTCTTTAACAGATCCACTGTACACAAGAATGTTCACCAGGATTTATTCACTGATGTTATCTGCCTGTACCATTTCCAGTAATTCTAGAAATGTATCCTCCTTCTTCCTCACAACATTGGGCAGGTTTTGCACAGGGCTGAGTTTTACACTGCGCTTACGTGGGAGCAATCCCACTGAAAGAATCAAATGCCCAGTAAAGGGGAAGGGAAACCTGCTATGGGAAAGAGAATAGGATACAGCCCCCAGGAACAAAAACTTATTTGGCATTAAAAAGATTCAAATCCACTTTTTGAAGCAAAACATCTCAGCACTAATCCAAAAGGCTCACTGTAAAGAGACACAGACTTTTAATGCTTCTTGTGCATGAAGTAATCACCTCTTAGCCCAGTCTAGTATTCCATACTGAAGCAACATTGAGTACACAACTGGAGGAGATAATCATGGAATTAGTTACCACCCACAGTTCTTGCTTTTGATTTCTTCTATGCACAGAGACAAAATGTATCCAAACCTGGAGCCAAACTTACACTGGGACTCTCCCTCAGCAAAAGTCTCAAATCCAGCTGCAGCCCAGTCTAAGAGACTGCTGCAACCACATTTTGGGGACAGAACAGCAAGTCTGAAGGGATGAGGCCTACTAAGCTGTTGAAGCACAATTACTCTCTGGTTCAGATTGTTGTGGATTTCTTTTGTTTGTTGGGGTTTCTTTTTTAATCTGAATTGGGAATATTCAGGCTTTAAAATGCACTGAGAGTGGCAACCGTTACTAAAAACAGGATGCAAGCACACCTCATTAATACTGACAAAACTTCCCTGACCACACACACACAGGCAAAGAGGAGCAGACAGACAAAAGGTGTCTTAATTAGTTTATTGTTTTATGACTCCCTCAATCTATGAAACACAATTTGCTTTACAGTGCATCATTACAAATGCACCCACCAAGGTTTTCTATTTGCTTGAATAATATAATTATCAGTGTTAACACTTCTTTTTATTGTTTTGACGGACTCAGTTCTGCTGCCATCTCATTTGAGCATCCTCCACCCTATAAAAGAATGAGCATTTCTCACCTGGTCTCCTTCCCCAAATTAAGTGCATAATTTATGGAGACATGACTTGAACTTTTAGACATTTTTAAAATACAGAAATTATATTACGAGATTTAGAAGATCCAAAACCATAAGGATATAAAAGGCAAAACAGCAAAAAGAATGTTTCATGTGAGGTCGTTTCCGTTCAGGCCTCTTACATATCTTGAATCAATACAGGCATATTTTACAATCTCATTTTTGACATGCAGCAAATTCTAAGGAAATAAGGCAAAGAAGGATAATCTAAAATTTCTCAGGGAGTTTTCTCTCCATTGCTAGAACAGCTCCTTGAAAAAGTGGCCCTGAGAATGAGCTCACATACATGGTGCCAAACTTTTGACTGGTACAACACAGATGCTCTATCAGCACATTCCTGCTGACATCAGTGAAACCACGACAGCAAGCATTCATGGAGTAGTAATATTTTCCCATCAGTTTGGATTCTTCCTCCTTGGACCACTCTTGACCTGCTCTCCAGTTAAAGTCATGTGAGAAGCAACTTTGAAACAGATACCATCACTTGCAAACCCAACAGTCTCCTCTCTTTTCCATCTGAGTATTTGTAATTACATATTAAGCATCAACAACATGCACACCACTGAGCAAGGGATGGGACTCTTGTTTGCTCATTGAGAGACAGGAGGGACAGGACTCTTGTTTGCTCTGTATCACTCTCCTTATTGCACAACCATCCTTCCCCCATCGTCTGTCACGTCAGGGCCATACAGGACTCTCTCAGTCACAAGGCTATGCCTGAGATCGTTCCTATCCAGTGCCCTCACAGCATTTTTTTTTTTTACTGTTTTGTATAGAGATTAGTCCAATCTAGGATGGGTTTCTCAGACCAGTGAACTTTCAAGGCAGTGAGAAAGCACAGCTTCCACAGTATACAAGAGAAATGGGAGGGTCAAACAAATCTTCCACGGTTATACACAAAGAGTTTAAGCTGCCTTTCAGTTCATCGTTTTTCAGACTCAGATAACAGCACAAAATCCATGCAGTATCCCTACGGGGGAAGAGGATATGAGGTCTCTGAGCTAACCAGCCACATAAAAAATACAGCTGGGAAATGAGAACTAGTGGATTTACACTCAAATGAGAGGGGTTTGGGAAGAATAAGGCCCAAAGTCTGCATCAGAGCTATGTGTAAACCCAGCCTTGTGTCTGAGCATGGTCTTGCTCCCCAATCCATTCTACCACCAGTCTTTCATACAGTGGGCACTTAAACAGTTAAATGAGAGATTTAACCTGGCACAAAATTTTACTTGGAGGACTTATTGAGTGGAGGATATTATCAATATCACATCTGTCAAAGATGAAAAACTACATATACGAATGAGTACTTTGTAATCCATTCATTGTTTTATAGACCTGGAATTCCCCAGACAAGAGCACAACATCTACATCTCACCCCCAAGTGTGGAATTTTACATTCAGGTGTCCGAGCTGGGTGAAAGTGTAAAACCACAGCCAGGCAGCCAGCTCCCGAGGGACCACACCTCTGAGGAGACTCCTCTGCCTTGCTTATTCCAACAAGGGTGTGGAGCATCTAGTACTCATAAAACAGGTCACAGCAACACCTGTCTGCAGTGCCACTTCTGCACACCACTGACACGCAAGACAGAAAATCCCACCTTGAGGGAAATCAAGTCCTTTCAGCTTATAGGAACAACAGACACACTTGACCCGTGGATCCAGCCATGGCTTTCAGAACCGATGGAGCTGTGCACAAGCTGCTCCCTTTTTAAAGGATAAATGGACGCAGAACTGAGCCCTGAAGTGTTTGCATACACAGGGGCTCAGGGCACATAAGGTGGCCAGTGTTTCCCCCGGGCTCACACTCCAGTGAAAGGCTTCAGTTGGCAAATTGCTGACACTGGTGCTATTATTTCCTGGGTCTGGGGTTCACTGCCTTGCTTTGAGACATGTAAAGGAGCTAGCTGCTTCTACCTCCTCTCTGCATTTCTCCAGTGGAAAACAAAATTAGTAAATAAGTAAATAATTAAGTAAATATTTTGACATAGCGCTCTGAGCAGTGTCTTACACTTTTGAGCAAGAAAGAAATACAAGAGCCAGGTTGTATCTCCTGCTGCTTTAGCTGGTATATAGGTTATTATGCTGCTGGTTGGTCCTGTGTAAATAAAAGTGTCTTTCACCTGCAGAAGGCTAAATAGTCAAGGTGATTCTATCCAAAGTCCCTATCTCAACTATCACAGAACTATGCCACACAAGCTTCCATAGGCAAGCACTTAACCTGAAAAAGAAAAATGCCTCCTAATATGTACAAAAATAACATCCCGGATCTTCCTGCTTCCTGATCTTTTCTAAAAATTGGATTCAGTTTGGATTTAGTTTGGTATTACAAGTACCAGTCCATCTCCAGCCAAGAGCTAAGGAAGCTCTGACAGGGACTCCTGTAATCCTTGAATGACCCCACCACGCAGCTGCCTCCTCAGCTCCTAAAAGCCTCTCGGAATCCACAGACAGTAATAGAGAAAAATGCAATAAACTGAAAGCTAAAGCCACCACAAAACAGTGAAACTGATTTTCTGAAGACAAATATTCTGTTTCAGCTGGAATATTTCAGTTTCATAAAAGTTATTCATAAGTGTGAGGGTGGTTGTTCTTGGGTTTGGCTTTTTTTTAGTTGAGTGGTTGTTTTTTAAACTTAATGACAGCAATTTCAAATTCTTCATAGGAAAAGTTAAAGTTGTATTTTATTATCATTGATATTTTAATGGAAAAATACATCCATTGTCTCCAATCAGCTCTAATTTTCCCATATGAGCAGTTTTTCAGGATGTACAGTGCTTTTTGTTTTCCCTTATTATAATTCTATGGCCCAAAACTACCTTGGTCTGAAGTACAGATCATTTCCAAAATAAGCAGATCCATTTGGAAATACCAGCCCAGTATTAATGTTTCCCACTATCTGCTTGTTCCTCCTGCATGTTGCCAGCTAGTTTACTGTTCACAAAGGGCACGGGCTCACTTCATGTTACTATTGCTGGGGTCATTTTTATTATTCAATGTATGATTTCAGTCTCATTCCTGCTGACTACAGACTTGACTCCTGGAGACATTTCAGGCTGCAGAAAAAGAAAGGAAATTATCTTTAAAAGACCTTCAGTCCTAGCCTTTTTAATTTCCCTAGAATTCAGATGTGTGTGTTCTGTTCACACATAGGAATGAAATTCCTAAATGCAAATACATTGGTAATATGTATAATATGATCTGGCTTTCAAGAAGATTCTTCTGTGAGAAATAATATGCAGCACATAACTGATGAATTTGGGGGTTTTTTCCCATCATTTTTTAGAAAAAAAAGACCTTTGAAAACCATTTAAGCTTTTAAACCTGCACACTGCTGTATCTAACTAACCTACTCTAAAATGCAAGTGTGGAATAACCGATGTATGACAGTCTGTTTTTTTCTAGCAATTTATCATCTCTTAATATTTATAACAGCCTAACAAATGAAGTTTATTTTAAATTAATTTGTGTCTAATTATCAGAAGGAAAAGCTTGCTATGTAACTGTAATAACTGCAGCCTACATGCAAATGCTGAAGCTCTGCTGAAGATAATGTCAAGGGACTTGCTATTATTTTTTAAAGCAGCAATAGTTAGACACCATTCAATTCAAAGGTAAGTTTTACATATTTATCTTTAGCTTACAGGCATGCCTCAGATAGGATTAGGAAGGCATTCTATGAAATATAAATGGGGAAAATGTAACAGAATCCAAAAATATGAGTTCGAGATAATATTTTAGTTAATGAATTCTGGATGGGTTCTTTTTTGCATCTATTGCAAAGGCAAGAAAGATTTCACAGTACAAAAGTTAATAAGCTCAAAGATTTCTCGATATGCTTTTTCAGTTTTCTCACCAGAATAACTTGTGGCTATTCAAAAAATACAGGGATAAAGAGGATAGAGGGAATGGATTAACAAAGAAAAGAAGACCAAAGCTGGTTACCTCAGTCCCAGTTATATTACCACATAATTATTACTTTATTGATTTCCCAGTAAAATTCACTTAACTAGTTTTCTGGATTTTATAGCTAAATAAATTGCTTAATCCATTTCAGAGGAGAAACCTTATGCTGATGAGTTTATGTTAAAGATGTCATAACCCCTTGGGTGTCGCTCACTAACCGCTTGTTCACGACTTCTGTCCCTGGAGACCACAGCACAGACATCAAAGGCACAGCTGGATAAACTGTATAGATTGGATCCCGAGAAAGAATTATCATGAACACTATGAAGCCACAAAAAATGTGGAAGGAATGATAATTTAGATCCAGAGAGTTATTAAAATTCTGTCAGTCCATCTGCTTATGGAGGTATGCGACATTAACCATCAACCGCGCCATCGCCTGAAGTTCAGGCACGGCTCGGGAGGGGGGGATTGCGTAACAGCCATTCCACAACAAGGAGAGGCCAGACTCTGGCTTAGTTCTCATGAAATTTTGCAGTCCTAAGTGGGATTTCATGACATGTGCAATCACACCATAATCACAGTGAGTGAATAAATCTGGTCTTTCAAAGATCTGGCAGATGATGGAGAACTGACCTTTGATTATTCACCCTGCCACTTTTACCACTGATGGACTGCTTATTGCTCATAGATTTCTTTAGAGTCCTTGGGGAATTTTCCAAACCTGGGCCAAAAGAGAAAGAAACATTTTTTGTGATTATTCTTGCAACACAAGAGATGCACTTTTCCTGGTATCCAGTCGGCTCTAAGAGCAGTTTTCTTGGAGGAAGAACAGAGCAAGCTGTATTAATGAGAATGTTCTTAATGACTCTTCTAAGAGGTAATAGCATATGTAAAGAAACAACATTTCAGTGAGTATGTCTGTTTATCAGGGCTGACAGTAAGTTTTTAGGAAAATTACTTACATTAGCACAAAATTTTCTTCTACTGAAAAATGCTAATGATAGATTAAAAATCTGCTACTTTCTATCACTATTAACGTTACCCTTGCACTGTGCAACAAGTTAAATGTTAATTTGTCAAAGCTGTTTAATAAAAGAGTAAAAGTCCTTTCAGCTCCATATATAAATACGCTGATTAACCTTGCCTTGACTAAAACCTGCTTTTCTTATTCCTAAGTGATCCCTCTATTTTATTCATCTTAATTGTGTAGGCAATGCAAGCTGAATTAAGTCTTTTCCAGTGTACAGAAACTGTAAAATATTAGTTTTCTTGGATACTAATGTATATTAATGACCAGCCCCTTCTCCCTGCACTCAGGTTGTGCTCCATGCAAAATGAGATACTGCTAACAAATTGATTTTCAGCTTCTTCTCTGTGGGCCTTTGGGAACTAGCCTGTAGGCTATTTCTAAGAAGCCTTGTGAAACTGCCTAGAGAAAGTGAGGTCAAGCTGGTGCTAAAGCAACCCAGGAAAATGCAGGAAAATACCAAACCTTCCCTGGAAGAAGATTAGATATTGGTCAAAACCAATTGGAAAAAAAAATATTTTCTTTAAAATATTTCTCAAAAAAAAAAAGACAGCAGAGAAAAATACAGGTACCAAACACTGTGACTTCTTTAAGTCTCTGCAAATGAAACCTCTACTGTCAAAACAAAGTTACCATATCACATAGAAAACTAGGACTTAGAAGCTGGATGTTACTGCTCAGGAAGGCACTCTAAACTCTGCTCAGTAGAAAAAGACTCATGGGAATGCCACAAGTGCCCATCTGTCTGCTCCTCTCCAAGTAAGAAGGCTGATCACATGCTACTAGATGACTGACTGTGGAAATTACTTTCTTTCTAAGCTCCAAAAGGTCCACAAATATGCTTTGGAACATGCCCTGACAAAATATACAAGTGTTCCAAACAGATTAAACATTAATTAATCTCAAGATGGGGACACCTACCTCTCTTAGATAAAGACACCACCCTATTTTGTTGGTCTTAGTTTAACTAACTTCCAGTGTTACTTATCTCACCCAAGTAGGAAGGAACTGTGAGGAAAGGGTGTATCACTGGATTGCTCAACAGGATTACCACCTCTCCCATTTCCCCTTCAGTCAATGCCTGCTCTTTTCCCTTCAAATACTTGGAAGGAGGAATGTCTTGTTTTCAGGCGATCGCAGCTTCCAAACATCATTCCTGGAACTTGAAGAAGGGTGGTCTCAGTCTGTGAGACTCAACTCAGTTCCTCACTGCTCACTACTCTCTTCCTCTTTCTTTTAACAATGTGGTAAAACAGAGAGAATTCTCTATTTTATTTACTCATGGTTCCCAGAATAAAAAAAAGTAGACTTTTCTAGAAAAACAATAATCTTTTCTAACAGCTAAAAGGAGTTGTGAATTTGAGCCAAATTTTGGATTTTCTCAAACAACATTTTCTGGTGACACTCTCACTTGCCAAAAGAAATTCTCTGTGATCTGGTTCCTGTTTTCCAAGTTAGAGCTGGTAGCCATTAGTCAAATACCTCTATAGGTTAGAAAACTACTTGTTGAAGGAGCTGGACCAGCATTTTAATATTCTTCTTGACACATAGCAGTGGAAAAGTGGTAAAACTTTTTCCTAACACAGAGATTACTGTACAACATTTTCAAAAGAGCCTGATTCTTACAAGTTTCCTATTTGATTTAGGCACCAAAAATCTGGTTTCATTTTTGACTAAGGCTTCTAAATAGCTTAGGGCTTTTAAACTCCCTTTTCACCACTGATGCTATAATTGACTATTTTTTCTCAACGCTGTTAGTGTGGCTGTACACTGCCATACTTGTATTGGTTTGGGGAATTTGGGCCAACCATTTCAGAAGCTGCAGCCAATGGTTACACTTCCTAAATCCATATGTGACTACCCGAATAAATGCTTTCCCTTCCAAAAGCCAGAAGGACCTGAACATCTACCATTTATTTCCAAGGCAGCTGCTGGATGCCCAGTATTTTGGTATATCATTCCAACTACTGCAAAGCTGTAAACAAAACCTGCAAAACTTGGCCTTTAGGTGGTTATCTATAGCACTTATCTCAGCTAGTAAGTGCATTAAATCCATTTGCTCTCTTCCTCTGAGACTGAGTTGAAGCAGGAGAAAGAGAGTTTAAGATAATTGAAATACATAAATGATAAAAAAGCCATTTGTGATAAAGAACCCTGTGTGTAAAAGATGCTGATGCTGTAGGGAACAGCAGTGGACTTGGCCTGCCTGGGGACATCTGTTTGTATTTGCGAGGGTCAGGATGCCAGAGGCTTCCATGTTGCAAAAAGAAGGAAGTTAATATCACACGAGCATGCAAGCTGCCTGCCACATGCCTATACAAGCAGAATCTCCCCTGCTTTTATTCTGCCTCTTCTCCCCACCGTCAGTGCTTGTTTCCCATCTGACATCCTCTTTTCCCCAGCCTGCAGCCACAGCAGCTTTGTTTTCTCCAGTGATAGTCTCCATTCAGCTCAAGCCATCTTAGCTGAACAATAGATCCCAAGCTACCGGAGGCAGAGCAGAAAGGCTGGAGCAGCCAGGAAAGTAGCTCTTGAAATTGTGGGCAGATGAAGCACAGAATTTGCTGCAATGCTAATAGAGGAGAGAAAATACGTATACAGTGACCCATTTCTGTATATTGCCTAGGGGTTATTGCTGAAAACAGCTATAAAAACAGTTTCCGCAGTGGTGGAAACTGCAGTTAACCAAGTCTATTTTGGTGCTTGTTTATGCTCTGTGATTTGTTTTGAAAGATCAAATACGTAAACTTAAAACTATCTATTCACTCTACACAATCATGTGTTTGTTGAACCTCCCTCCTACCACTGCAGCTTCATCTTGCCTTCAATGCCTCACAGAAAAACAACCAAGAAGAAGCAAAACCACCTGGATTTCAGCAGGGCTTCCAAAGATCAGTGATTCAACCAAAAAGCTCCCAGAGGCCAGACTGTAGGGAATTAAGCTTTTTACAATGTGTTATTTTCTTGCTGTTCTATAGCATTTATCTGACAGGAAAACCAGGAGCTCACCTGCTCAGCTGATGTAGAAGGAGAAATCAGCCATTTATCCTTATACCAATCCTAGCAATACAGGGTCCTTCTCCAAAACCAAGATTTTGCAACCTAATGTAATAATGAAACCACATTTTTCCCATTCCTCCTCTATTGGGGATTCCTATTTTATTACAAGATGCTGTTTTGACCACCACACATTATGTACTGGACTGTCAGATAGCCTCTCAGGTTTCCTTTTGCTTCAAAAAATCCCATTACTTCCAGAGGGAATATCTATAAGCCTTAAATGAAAGAGGAACCTTTCTGAGTCTATGAAACTGCTTAATGTGTGCTACTTCTAGCTATCATTAACTTCTCTCTTTCTCAAAGCAACTTTCTGACAGTGGAGATACTTCTGTTCTTGTAAAGACCTCAATTTCCACTTATACCAAAAGTAATTTAAATGAAATTGTCACACTCTATATGAAATTTCCAGTTTGCAGCTTATGTGGTACATTTCAATCAAGCTTTGTATTAGATTTTGGCTTTCAGGTGCCATATATATCCCTGCAGGTGTATGTCAACCCATTTTCCTTTAGTCTGTACCATATGTTCAAATGATCTTTATATTATTGATGATGTTTCTTTAAATCAATGGAGTACTCAAAATAATCCATCTTCTTATTTTTTTGGCCAGCCAGGTGTTATTCCAGATCTTCATACTTTTAGTTTTTGCCTCTAGGTGTAGCATCTATCAGAGTTTTTTTATAACTCAAACCTAGGGGTTTTTTAAGGGGAAATAAAATAACTAAAACCACTAGCTGTTGCCTGAAGAACGTCAATAACAATGTTTAGTCTACAAAAATGTTTCAGTGCAAGACAGATTTTGGGGGCCCTGGCACTTTCTAAATCAAAAAGCTAAACTGTGTTGATTTAGTCCATTTCTGCATGAATTAATGTTTTCCACATGTACTCAGTTCATGCTTTTTTTGTTAATAACATTTATCTCTTTGCCAAAGTAATAGTTTTGTATAATATAATTTTGAAGTATCTCTGACCGAGGTTTCTGTCTGTAATACATTTTTATCAAGCTCACTGTTTTTTATCAGCTCTAAAATCTATTGAGGTTGTGACCTGTTATATTCTTTCTATGATTCTTATGCATATTTTTATAATGACCTCATGGGATTACAGCAATTTATTATTTATGAAACTCCCAGCCACTTCCCCCTATCAACTGCAGATTCTGCCATCTCAAGCGGCAGAAAGCTCACTGGAGGCAGACTCTCCCAGCTCTTGTGCTTAAAACCCTTTTATTTTTTGGCTCATAGTGAAGAAAATGAACTTCTCCTTAAGGCTTTGTGTAGGCTTGCTGCTTCACACCAAAGAAAGCTCCTTAATTTATACCTCCTGAGGTAAATTACAGACATTCAAATGCTAAAGACTATTGACTGCCTCTAATACCAGCTGTCTAATTCTGTTTTAGAGCTAAGATTTCTTCTTTGTTCACCTGTTATTTACCTCTGTAGAAGGCCAGACAGTCTGCTACCTATGACCAAACTAGGAACTCTATTGACTTCATTTGATAATGCAAATCCAGCACAGACAAATTTTTCTCCCTGCCCCAAATCCATCTTCTGAGTGAGAAAAGCAGTCTTCTACGTGTAGGCAATGACCAAATAACAATCACATGGAAAACTCTCAAGGCTGATATTTAAAAGTCCAGTTTATAAACTATGAAAATTGATCATAAATATAATCAAAGTCTCTATTTGAAATACACTTTTTCTTTATGAAAATATCAATGCTTTAAAACCAACCAAGTGCCTTTACATTTCAAGCACAGGCAACAAAGTGTTCTGCATTATTAGCACCTGTACATGAACTCATGTGTCTTGTTGTATTTCAATGTGACCCAGAATTAATTCTAATGGACTAATTGGTCCTAATGGCCTAGGTAAGGGACAATCCCCAGTGTTGTGGTCACTATGCATACATAAGTCCCCATCAGTCAAGCAGGACAGGTGCATGGACTTGCTGGGTATCAACTAGAGTCGTTTGGGTATGGTGGTGATTGAGAGCCATACTTGAAAAAAGAAAATTCCATGAGCATGAAGACTGTAAACTACCATAACAGTACTTTGGGACCAGACACAAATATTCTTCAGCTGAATCCAGCCTGTGGGATAGCAACCAGTCATCCCCAACCTGAATAAGGTGCATTTGGAACCAGAATGAACTCTTTCTATGCCTATTGAAACATGTCTCCTACTAAGACTGTCAACATCTGTCTTTGATACTCTTTACCAAAGTTGAGCCTGTTGTCTAAAATGCACAACCAAGCCAGCCCACTGCATTCTTATAATCCCCAACTCCTCAGTATCCTATAGATATTGTTGGAAACACAAGTTTTTAAGTGTTCAGACCATGTCTGGATGCTAATCCCTCCTTTGCCTTGCATTTACACATACAGCAAAACACAGCTCCTTTCTGAGGTGTGAAGCTACGTGCATCTCACACAGCTCAGTCATTTCGTTATTCCTGTGATGTTCTTGATTACTATGATGTATAATGGTGCAGCACATAGCTTCACACCTCAGAATGGAGCTGTGTTTTGCTGCTTGCCCCTCAAGCCAGCTCAAGCAAGAGGCACCAGCTCTGTGCAGGTGGATTTGCAGTCCTTGGCACGCTTGAGTGACCCTTTGAGCGCTGCAGAGCCCTCGGTGGCTTTGCAAAATCACGGGCGGGTGACGGGCAAATGCCACCCCAGAGCTGACACCTGCGCAGTGGAGGTTTGCAAAGTGCCTGACACCTTGGGAGGCTGTGACTTGTTTTTCTTTCAACTCCTCACTCAACCTGACAGGAGCTCGCTTCAAGTTTTCCATTTTGGCAGTGCCAATAAAATCCCCTTGCACTGTGAGATTGCAGGCTCTGCTCCTGCTCATCCTCATCTCCTCTCTTTGTGACACTGTTCCACACCGGGGCAATTACTGGCACTGTGTGGGACACATTAATTCCTTGTCAACCAGTGTGTGGTAATATCACTCCTGCTACTGCTACAGCCACCTCTGCTTCTCCTCTGTAGCAGAAGCAGCTCTGGGGCCTCCAGCTCATTTCATTCCCACCTTTTAATTAGTTCAGACATTTTTCAGGGGTTATTTTTATATTGTTTTAGGGGCATTTTTCTAGCCAGTTCATTTTGCCTTCCGTTAGAGCATACCTGAGAAGAGTGTCAGAAATGTGACATATTTTCAGACCTCTTTTTGCCGGTGCTTCTCCCTCCACTCCCAGTATTTTCACTGGATATTAATGATCCAGAGCATGAACTCACCTGTGTGAATTGTGTTATACAGGTGCAATGCAATGTACATTTTAACCTTTAATGAAACCTGTTTTATCAGTTGAGGCTGATGAGACTTGAATTCTAGTGTGTCAGGGAAATACAGATTCTCCTGAGTTAAAGGGATTGATCAACCCTCTTCCAAGCAGGGAAGGAAGGACAGCTGCCATTGCTAAATGATGAAATCTGAGTTTTCTGAAGCTTTTATTTACTGTTGCACCTTGTCTGTTTTACCTCTGCCCTGCATCTCAGTCATCATAATTTTGCATTAATAAACCAGTCAGCATTGGCAGGTCTCATGCTGTGTATTTGTTTTAAATAGCAGTAGCGTGCTTCCTTGTATTTTCACTTCCTTAATTCTTTTCTCTTTTCTTCCCTGAGAATAACCAGATTTAGCTGTCACTGCCAGTTCCCACCAGCAACACAGGTGCTCTCATCAGCTCTGCCTGTCTGCCCAGAAACCCACAAATTGCCACAGGCAGCCTCCAACAGCCACCTCAGACCACGCTTTTCCCTACAGTTGGTGTGCGCTGCCCTCAGGATTTGTTTTCTTCTGAATCCACTTCAGCAAAGAGAAATATCTTTCCCTGTCAGAATGAGGCATGTTGATGCATCAGCATTTCTGGGTTAACATGGAACAAAAGAAGAAAAAAAGTATAAACCAGTGACATTTAAAACAGGGGTGGAAAAAGCAAATATCAGTCTCATCATTTGCTTAGCAGTTATTTGCTTGATGAGATGGGTCTGTTGCTTTCCCTAGGAGAGGGAAAGTGTAATTTGATCATTTCTTCTTTCTTCTCTTTTTTTTAATCTTAATTGAGCTTTTCCTCACATTCATTTCTTAATGCTCCTAATTTAAAATCATTGTCTCATAAGAGGTTGTCCATCTACTTATTAATAAAAAAAGTCCTTCTCTATAAATCCAGTGGGCAGTGAGTGAGAAATGGTTACAGCACTTCAGGGTGAGGAAGCAGTCATGGATTAAAAAACAAACAAACAAAAAACAACCCAATAAAGAACATTAAATCTCAGAAAAATCAAAGTTCTAATTTTTATTAATTGTTTCTTACATACGTATGTACAGAAAAATAAATGCATGGGTTCCTACCTGTTATAACTGACTTTAACTCTGTACATATCTAAAGAACCATGCGTTCTCTTCAGTAGACAAAGATCTATCCTAAACATGATATTTACATTGAATCTCATCTTGTGAGAAAATAATGTGCAATGATTGTTCAGAAAGAAGGCTGACAAAAGTGTGTAAGAGGTTTTGGAGCAGTGAATGAATTGCTTTGTACTGGGTTCTAAATTCCTACAGGCTCAACTTGTTATGCTAATTTCCTTCCAACATTTATTAAATAATATCAGGCTTTCAGGATGTAAAATTTCCCCATGATGCTTGAATCTTTCCAAAAAGAAGTAAGTTGCTCCAAGAGCAATACATCTGAGGAGAGGGGGACGTTCATCAGCTCTTTCACCTTACGAAGATACAAGACAGAGAGCATCAACCCAATCAGTTCCAGGCTCATCAAGGTTGTGTGGATTTTTAAAATTCTCTCTCTGCCTTCCCCAAAAAGATTTCTTTTCCCCTTACCATCTGTGCAGTTCTGACAGTAAGATTTCCTTAGCTTTTTGTATGGCAGCTATTCCCTCTCAAAACATTAATTTTACACTTGCACTGAGGGTGCTTCTCCCGCTGCTCCGTCTCTTGGTTCACACAGATTCTGCTCCAAGTCAGATGTTTTGTCTATTAAAAATCAGCTGAGCACTAATTGTCTGAGACTTTCTCTCCATTTCAAGGCAGACCACGTATTTTTAATTTTTTTAGAAGTGAGAAGATTAAGTCCTGAAATTACGTGCCAGAATTTGCTTGCTTGCTTATTTTGCTGAACCATACAACTTGCAACCTTTTTTTCACCATCTTTATTGTTTAATATTCTAAAAGACAAACTTTCTCTTGAGGAAGCACTGTAAACACCACTTTGCTGACACAGATCCACAAGAGCCGCCAGAGACAGCTACATTCTGGGAAAGAAAAAAGGGCTGGTCTGTTTTTAAACACTCGCCCCCACATCCACCCTCCTCCAGCTCTCCAGCTCCGGCGTTCCCAGCTGGGATCCCGGGTGGACCAGCCTGCCTGCCGGCAAGGAGCCCAGCTCTGCCTCGCCAGGCTCCAGGCGCGGAGCGCGAAGTGCAGAGCTGCAACCTCGCCAGCACAACCTCCCAGGAACAGCAAGGGGGGTTTTCAAAGTGCAGCTCGCCTGATTTCAGGGTATTTAAAGCTAAACCCGAAGGTATCCACAACGACAGGCACACGGTTGCTTTTCAGAGAGAGCATCCATCTGCCAAATTGCATCTAAATGGCACAATTCTAATTTTGTTTGCTTGATACTTCCCTATTATTACATAGACTTTAAAAAAATATATATACACTGTGGGGAAAAAATGTTTTCCCTCTAAAACAGATACATTTACAGAAATTAGGGAAGCATGAAAAGGACACTGTGGAACCACGAAAAGGACACTGTGGAACCACTGAAGTCAGTAAGAGTATTTCTGCTGACGTCAATGAGGTTTTGGATTAGATTCTAATTTTTGGGGTGGATTTTTCTTCACAAATCTTCATTCATCTATAACAGAAACAGACTGTGACACAAACAAGAATCTGGGCAGAGAAAACGTATTTGTATAAAGGCATTGGGACAAATGTTCAGACTGAATAAATTGTATCAGCAGGTTGAAATGTGACAGTTACATGGACAGAGACATATGACTTTTCATATAAGAAGGACTGAAAAAAGGCCCAGATGAAAATATGTGATTTTTAGCATTTCCTGTGACATCTACAGTACATAGTGTTAGAGCATAGGGAGAAAAAATAAAGGATGCTGTCAGCACTAGCATGGAGTCACTCATTCATAGTTTTCACTGACGTCCATGGTTTAATAGAACTTTTTCTTTTGCTCTTTGCCTGCCAGTCCAAAGCTCTGGTACATGCAGAGTCAAAGCAGAGTAATCAACAGGTTAACCTACGGCATGGTGGCTTTCAAAAAAACAACTGTATGCCCCTGTCTAGAAGGTTACAGCAATCTTATTCTCCAGGAGTAACATTTCATTCCTGGCTCAGCTGTCTGATTTTCAATGGAATGACACCTCCAGTCACCTGCAGACACCTAGATGTAAAAAAAATGATAAAGGACAGCAGAGTACAACTTTTTGACAGCTCTGGAATAGTATGCCATGTCATGTAATTTATCTTGATGCAATGTATAGGAGCATGTATAATACTGTTATCTCTCTGTGAAAGTAGGTGCCCAGAAACACGACTTTTGGAAATCTCACAGCTGCAAATGGAAAACAGCTGCTTTGAAGTGCATGGAGTAACTCAAGTACTATATCTTTAGTTACTAGCAGCAAGCAGGTTCCCTTCTTACCAGTCAGAACTCCCACTTTTATTACTAGCCTTTGGTTAAGGCAAGATATATCTGAGACAAAATATATGTGTGAAATAAGAGTCACACACTCCAAGCTTTCCGCTTTTCTTTTCTGCAGAGAATTTAATGGGCAGCAACGTAATGAGAAGGTAAGTCTCTTTTTAACAAAAACTGTCCCCTCCACACATGTATAAGGGTTTCAATTATGAACTTGGAGCTGCAGGTTGTTTCCCTTCCTTTCCTCCACAGGATAGAGGCGAGGTCAGTATTTGAACCCTTGCACATTCTTTTCCAGTCACGAAAGATCAGAAGACTCCTCTGGAAATTAAGAAGAAAGGAATAGAGCACATCAGTCAAACTCTTTCTGAAGAAGTCGTTACCACTGAAAATTTGCTGAGAATGAAAGTTTACTGCTCATAGAATTGCTATGAATGTCAGACAGTAATGAGTCTAACCTTAATCCAGACCATTCTCACTAACTCCCTGGCATCTGTCTTCCACTTAAATAGCTTTAGTTTTAGCTCAGCTGTCTGCTTAAGGACACTTAAAGAATGAAGCAGAATTTTTCTTTTTTAAATAGAGAGGCATTAGAAAGGGAAACTCTCACTCCTAATGCACATAGTAAAATTAAAAGCAAATCCAAGCAGAATGGGTTGATTTCTAAAATCAAAACCTAACAGACAAGGTACTTCTTTGGCTACTAAAGCCCAACATGATTTTCACAGGTAGGGCTTCTCAGCTGATGACTAGACTTCCATCAGACTCTTCCCACTTGAAAATCAAGACAATGAATTGTATAAGAGTTCATCTTTTCCAGGGAATTTGTACC
The DNA here is from genome assembly GCA_013397775.1 of Eulacestoma nigropectus. Classification (NCBI taxonomy): domain Eukaryota; kingdom Metazoa; phylum Chordata; class Aves; order Passeriformes; genus Eulacestoma; species Eulacestoma nigropectus. Next base: position 986,916 of record VZTE01006652.1, read on the forward strand.
AGAACTTACTGGGGTTAGTGCCAATGAGCCTATAGATTTAGCCTTTATCCCCAGTACTTCAAAATAAAATGAATGACTAAAGATGGAACAAATCAAAACTTGTTGCACCGTGTTATTTGCAGAATTATCTGTTCTCCTGTAATAATCAACTGTGTTTCCAGTAGCTGCAAGTTCACAGGGACTGTTTTTCACTTCCCACTCAATTCCAGTCTTGACAGTAACAACAGAGTCAGCTGAGTCTAAACACTGGCTGGTGAAACCAAGGCATGTGTCCTGCAGGATATTGGTACTAGAGGTACTGATCTGTGGGAAGATAAAAGTGACCCAGCCACACAGGCTTTGGTGTGTCAGCACCTGTGCAAATTGAAACCTGTGCAATTAGCACAGCTGAAGCCTTTCCACATCACAGCTGCTCACACCTGGGCAGTGCCTCTTCCTGGTCTGGTTTCAAGTAGGAGTTCAAGGCCAGGCTGGATGGGGCCCTGGGCAACCTCGTCTAGTGGGTGGCATCCCTGTTCAGGAGAGAGGTTTGCAATGAGATTATCTTTAAGGCCTCTTCCAGCCCAAACCAGTCTATGATTCTATGCTACTCCCAAAGTTAGGCTGGACAGTGCCCAGCGCCAGGAGCACTTGCACTGACTAGCCGTGGGCACAACACTGTACCCCAGACAGGGGAAAAGGAAGATCTCCTCCAGCAACTCCCCATACCTTGACGTAAGAAGAGGCAGATACACTTACCCTGATCACCTGGCACATTTGCAATCCTTTTCATGCCTTCTCGTCAGTCACCACTCTCCACAAAAAAAGATTCACCTGGGAGGGAGGAGTTCATCTGTTCCAATTTAGACACCTGAAAGGCATTTGATTCTGTAAGAGATGAGAGTCTACTCCTGTAGTGATTCATCCCATTCTGAAAAAAGTTCAGGGCTTTGACTTCTTGCACACTTATTCCTCACCCCTCTATCCACTCAAATCTGTGTCCGCTCAGAGCCCACAAAAGCTCCTGCTGGGCACAGGTGTTCACAGTCCCTCAGGGGGAATCAGCAATGGCCTGGTGCTTGCTCAGGTCCTATCCCAGTGTGGGTCAAGATGTGCCTGATGTGCCTGGGACTTGGGAATTGCTTCTGCATCAGTCACAAAAGGCAAATCCCAAAAGAGAAGGAATAAGACATCCTCTGATGATGCCTTCATCTTGGCAGGTAGCTTAGATGAGTAAGTGTGGATCAGTTTATAGGAAAATGCAACACTATATTACCTTTGCAGTGATTCCCCAGAAAAATAGCAAAGGGAGAGCACAAGTGGGTATTTTTGTTCTTTTTCCTCTAGGAATTTCCTTATCATGAATCAGAAGCAGTGGCACTCAATCCAATGGTGTTTTTTCTTATAATTAATATTTCACAATATGTCCCAGCATGAATTCTTCTTGTTCAGTGTTAACTATAACACACTTCACATTAGCTGGAATACAGGCAGCACTGACATCTGTTTCTTTGCTGATCGTTTTTCCAGATACAAGAATAAATTGGTTCATTCAGAGCATTTCAGTGGGACACTGGGCAGCACTAACATTATGTGCTTTATGGATAATATATATACAAAGAAAAGCTTAGTTTGTTTGAGTTGCATTCTCTTTGTCTAGCACTTGGGCATGTGAGTCAGGCACATATGCCTTCTGTGGTTCAAGGTGGAAAAATCCTCATTAAGTTACACATGTAATGGCCTCGCAAAGTATGTGAGTAATAGACATGAAACCTGTTCAGATATGCTGGCTCAATGATTTTTCTTTTTCCCTACAGCATGCATTGCCCTGTCTCACAATGATTTATTCAAAATATCCATTAATTCAGAGAAAAGAATCTCAAGTGGGATGCAAAGATAAAACTTAAGGTCCCACTGGTGCTAATAAAGGCAAAGCACAAGGAAGCAAAGCTTGCATTGCCTATATGGCCAACCACCGTCACGGAGTGCAAGAAGTTAAAGAAACAAGAGCTTGATCCAAGTTCCTGTTCACAACCATCCAACTGAATGCGTGCTTAATTCACAGCTAAATAAGGACTGGACATCAGCAGAATCTCAGATGCTCATTTCACAAATCAACTCATGCTCAGGTGAATTCCCCTTAGCTGAAATCTCTGCAAAGAGCAAACCGTGCTACCAAAGACAGAGGGGGATTCCAGCAAAGCTTTTGACTCCTACCTCTTATGAATGAAAGCAGTGGGTGGGATGTAGAAGAGAGCCTATCCCGCTCTCTGTTTATCTTCTTGTGAAAGGTGTGACACTATTGCTCAACAAACACAATACCGAGTAACACAGAGACTAAAAGCAGAATTCTCATTCAGCAGTCTCAAAATTGTAGCACAATCAGGGTCCAATTTTATGAACACCATCTCACCAGCAAAATGCAAGAAAAGCCTGAATTTGCAAGTAGTCAGGGCAGCAGACTGGGATGCTCTATATTCCTATGCAGTATCCAAACACAGAGAGAGTAGCACAGACAAGCGCACAAAGAGCAACAGCGAGCTTTATTTTCTTCTGAGAGTAACTCCAAGCACCAAGCAAGGCAAAGTGATATTTTGTGTTTGAGCTACACATTTTAATGCATGGCTACTGAACCACAAAATCACCTGACTGAATGGGGAATTAAATCAATACAAGCTTTTGCATTTAAACTTATAAGTTTACTATTTACCTGTAAATTCATTATTTGCTTAGCCATTGCAAGACACAGTGTGAGCAGCAGTAGCAACCTTTCAAAATGATGGCATCAAAGAATTTAAAGGCTGAAAAGCAGGGAAAGAAATAAACAGGAACTTCCACTCCAGATGGACTGAAATGTTTGACTCCTTGTTTCAGCATACAAAATGGATTGTGCTAAAAGAAGGGATGAAGAACAATTACCCTTTCCCATGCTAGCACCAGAATACATAAATACAACACAATTTTACGGGTGTTTACTCCCTCTCCACGCTCTGAATTTTGTTATGGAACCACCGCTCTTACGTAAATAAAAATTTTTAAAAAATCAAATTAAGATAAAACTCCTAAGCTCTCTATGGTGGTTAAATCAATTTATACTGTTTACACAGTTTTTTGTTTGTGGGTTTTTTTAGGGCTTTTCTAGCTTTTGAGCAATACTATTACCATATATTGACTTTCTCTCAATTTACCAGAACCATACTTCTCAAAAACGATCACCACAATTTGCAAAGGAAACAAAGACTCATAGTACACAATTCATACTAAAATTAAAGTGAGAACATATATTCCAAACTCTCTTCCATGGCACAGTGTTGGCACTACCTAATTACAAGCATTTCTGTATTCAGTGTCATCTTCAGCAACGAAATATACATATATATACTCCACAAAGCCTAAATGTATATTTTTCTTCTGTTTCCAAAAGACAATTGGTTGGCATCCAGTCTGCTAAGTACACCTCACGGCAGGCATTCTCTAGACACACCCAACAGAAACTTGCCATATATGATTAACTACACCAACTACACCTTCACAGCTATGAGAAGGCTCTCCTAAAATCTATGCATTTTTAAAAAACCTGTTTAGTGATCACTATTAAAGTTTGTGACTCAGTATCCACCCAAATCAACTACCCACAAAACACAACATTTTCATGCCGGGGAGCAATCCTTCTCCTTGCTTGAAAGAGTATACTTCAGAGTTACAAACTGTGCTTTCCACTTGAAAATCTCAGTGTACAGCACCTGAATGACTTTTCAAATGTGAAACAAAACTCATTTAGAAAATGGGCAGATTTCCAGATGAACTGTTAGGAGGTGACAAGAATGTGTGTCACACAGAAGTGCAACCACTGCACTGCAGAGGAGCAAAACTCTCTGAAACCCTCGAAGGAGCTACTATATTCATCAGATCTCACCAGTGAACTGTAAAACAGACCGATTGCTATCAATTTGTTTACAATCCTTGTTGCTAATAGAACCACTTTTAGCTGAAAATCATTTTGCAATTATTTTGTCACCAGAAAGTGTTGCATGCAGCCCCCCTCGTTTTGCTAATGAGAAGAGACTGAGTCACTCAGAATGTGATGACGACAGAATTTGTTTCTTTTCTAAATGAGATTTCTACCTCCCAGGTGATTCCTCTTTCCAAACAAAGAATCTGACATGCATTCAGTTGCAAGGGGGTTATATATATTACTATTAATGCTATGAAAATAACTGTGCATCAGAGCCTGGTAGGTTTAGCTGAAAATAGTCAATAAATTATTTAGTTCACAAAATGTCATTATGTGTAGGGTTTACTTAATTGAATAGAATAATTTATGGTAAAACCTAGAAAAAAGATCAATGCAGATGGCTTGTGAGAATGATTGAGTTTCAGTGAAGGCAATTTGATTTTTATCCCTCATTATAATAATGTTAAAGGGAAAGCATCAACTTTGGTAAAAATCAATATTTGATGAGTGCCTAGGCCATGAATTTTAACTAGAGGTAGAACTGAGGTAGAAATAGGTGTAAATAATTAATAACTTCCATACCCTGAACAAATAACTGTTTTGTTTTGGAACAAATGCCTATTATCCAGAGATCCTTCTGTTCTCATAAAAGATAATTTAGTAATGAATGTTTGGTTTTTTAAATTCTTTTTTCAAATTGACAAGTGATCCTTAAAACATTCTTGAAATGTATTTAATCAAGGGTTTTTACAGACAACAGAAGGCTAAAAAATGCAAACATCTTACTTTTCAGAGAGAAGTAACACATTCCTCATTTTTCTCTTTCTCTTTACACTAGAAGAATATTTTCCACTTTGCCATCAACAGCTATGCTGGCTAGAGAGAGAATGAATAAAAAAGAGGTACATATTTCATGAAAAATAAAATTGTAAATCGAATTTTTATACAACCTCATGCATGGACTTTCAGCTGTTAGTATTGTGGTATAAAAGCAACCTGTAAAATCTATGTAAAAAGCAACCTTACTGTGAAACAGTAGCCATGCAAAGTTTTTTTATTTGTGGGGTTTTTTTGAAAGAATACATTATTGAATTGATGTGAATGTAGCATATATACTTATTTTTGCTGTGTAAAATATTTACCCCTCAACCAGACATTAAAAAAAAATCAGACTTTTCTAATGAACCCTTTTTATCACTGGAACATCCAAGAAGAGATAGCCTGGGGTCAGATCTTAGTGCCCTTCTCCCCAGTATTTTGGGAAATTCTCTCTCCCATCAACACTGCACAGTACTTCTGGACCTACATGGATTCATCTGCATAGTCCTCCTTTAGCTCGTGTGAATAAAATGGCTCATCATGGTGAGCAAGCACACAAGTACCTTCAAAAAGGAGAAAAATGTCTAATTAATCCCTATTAGCAACGCAAGGTTCTTTTATTTCTTTTTGAAAGAGACAGAGGCGCGTGGCAGAAACTGAACATCCAAATGTTGCCTGAAGGGGAGAGAGATTCTCATGTGGCACCAAAAGCAACACAGGCCTCTACAGTCACGAAACAGAGACAAAAAACAATTCAGACTGGCAGCTGGTGGAAAGAAGACCTCTAAGAAGGAAGTACCAGGTTCAAATAGACTGGAATTCCCACTGTGATTGGTTTACTGAACTACAAAGAAGTTGCCTTTTTGCTTCTTTTTTTTTTTTTTTTTATAGCAGCCAACACGGCTTGACAGATCATACATGTGTGTGTAATTTCATGGGTCACACACCATTGATATTCATTGGACTCATGGCACTCCATTCCATTCCATTGGATCCAGGCCTAGGGCCTGTCATGAAGAAAACTGATGTCCTTCAATAGCATTCCAGCAAAGTAACAATTTGCTTGACCTACGAATTCAACAAGTCACTGATTTTTTTTTTTTTCCATTAAGTCTTTGGTTCAGTCTTTGAAAACTGACTGCAGTTTTCAAAATGTCATATTAACATCAATTTGTGGAGCAGATTACAGGAGGTAAAGATACTGGGAGATAATAAAAGATGGGAACCCTACACTTAGAAACGAGGTTGGGAGGCATATTGCTGTCTTTGCAGCAGAATTTATGTAAGACTCTGCTATTTAATGTACTTCGGAAATGTTTACAGTCAACCTGTTAAAGTTTCCTCTTATCACAGAGAAACATCCCATACGTGGGCTTGAAAGGCAGCATTCCTCACAGCAGGGATTATAGGTTAGGATAATAAAGCAACTTCCTGCAAGGCTTGTGAATCTTCTCTTCCACGCTCTGCGCCTTATGGATATCATCTGCTTTCAACATTTACTTTTAACATACAATTCCTTTTAACGTTCATTTCTCAGCTCAGATTTCCTTGTCATTTGTAGAATGATCCAATGTGGGATTCATGCAGGTACCACAACATCCAGAAGTACAAATCATTTAGGCACAGGTCTTGCTATGCAGGCAAAATGACACAGGTTACAGCTGGGATAAATCCTATATTGTGTCTTCAGCTAATTTTTCTTTGTTTATTCCTAACATCCTTCTGGCTGCAAGCAGTGTCACTCAGTTTGAAGCAGCCTTTTCTTGTGCTGAACAGTTTCTTACCCTACAAGTAGAGCTCTGCCGGCACTGGTTGAGGAAAGGTGCAAACCCCTGGCAAGGTAATTCTATCAACCAAGGCGTGCACTCATTTGCATGAGCTTATGCTCCAAGCCACTCCACAAAAAATCAATTCGCACCTCTGTTACTCACCATAGAGCAGCATTAAGAAGGAAGAAAATTAAAGTGATGGAAAACTGAAGCTAAAATTCACCTCTGAATTTACACTTCTGTTGATTCAAACCAGGTCCAAAGTCCATTTGTTTTCAGTGGCATGGAAGAGAAAAGAAGGGGTGGGCAATCGATACATTAAATTTTGCCAGATTTAGCTCAAGGATTCAGTCAGGACACCAGAAACCTATTTTTTACCTTGTCTAAAGCAGATTGCATCATCTAACCAGCGCAGAATAATCCTGAGAGTGGAGAGGAGTATATGAGGAACCATATTAGGTATATTAGGAACTATAAACTTTCTAGTATTTATGCTTATTTTGGAAAGAGCAGAACTCAGCAAGTTTGGAGAGTCCTCTGCCTCCCCTCTCATCTGCCCCGAGGTGCCTCCTATCAAGAGCCCTGCAATGTGGAGTTCTCCTTCTGCAGCTCCAAGTCATGGAGAAGCAGGAATAAAGTTCTGCCTTGACTCATACAGCACTTCAACTTTGTTTTCTTGCACAAAAGTAATGAGGAAATATCAGCTGTGCAGAAAAGCCTGCAGAAACCTACCTAGCAAGTTTCCTTGCTCCTTCATGATTTTAATGCCCTCTGTAAATTTTTTGTCATTAAAGACAGTAACACCAATTTTAATGCCACTCTAACAAAGTATAAAATAGGTCTGTCTTGACCAGTTTTCCTGCAGAGGAATCCCAAGGCAGCAGAATATTGATCTCACAGACTTGTAATGCTTCACCTCTGAGTGGCACAAGAAGAGCCACACAATTTTATGCATTTGAAACATAAAATTTAGTCATTGTTCTGTCCTAGAAATATTCGGGCTGTTTGAAATACTCAGCATTGGGTACAGCCATAAGCAGAAAAGTAAGCAAGCTCAGAAAGCAATGTGCTTTCTCATCAAGACTTGAGATAACTCTTCCAGAGTTTACCATGTCGTGATACAGCACTGCAAAATTTAGATATACGCTCTAAAATAATTACCTGAAGTGGACCCTAACTTATACCAGGGCCATTTTCGGACCTGGGATGCTTGAGAGCTGTGTAACCCATTCATCACCAGTCCTGAGCCAAGCACAGGTCAGGCAGGGCAGAGCATCTGCTGGATGTGCTGCCTTGGACTGTTTTGCAAAGCCCAAAACATAAATCAGATGGGGGGAAAAAGGATTGCTCCTCAAGATTTTGTACCAGCAAAATACAAGGCTGAAAGCTGTGAAGAAGTTGAGCCTGAATTTGTTAGAGAAATGAGTAGAGCTAAAATTTCAGCTGTAATGAACCTCCTTATGGCATTAAACACATCTAACTGCTCTCATACGTGCATAGCCGCTCTTACTCTGAACATGTCACACATTTCAGCTGTGCCAATCACCCCAGTACATGTGCCAATCACACAAATATTACCAGGTTTCTCAGCTAATGAAAAAGAGATTATAAACTGTCACTTCTTCCTAAGAAAGAAAAAAAACCCCTAAATATAGTTATAATTTTACTTTGAGAATAACACTAGAAAACAAAATGATTTTTCAGTTTATCTTTTCCTTGACAACTGATATGAGACAAGGCCCACTTTGCCACAGTTAGCACAAAATATAGCTTTTCCTTCAAGAGAGTCAAAGAATTTTGGGTTTCTCTATTTTGTTGCACAATTACAATGCTGATGATGAAGTGTACAGCATTTTAATAGGAGGTCATGGGTTATAAACCAGTTTCATAAGCCGGTCTTCACCTCAGTCTTCCTCTATTGGAAGCTGTACTCCACCATACCCCGTTGCAACCTTTCAGGAGACTGAAGAGTTAAAGAGGTTCCTAATTCATATTGAAGTCAGAATTCACTTTTCTAATCAGAAAAATTAGACCTCAAGGCAGATATTGAAAAACACTTTTTCAAGCCAAGGAAGAATCTTACAGATTGTGGTTCTGTTTCTTTATAGGAAGAATGCTCCATTAAACATTTCTTCTTTTTTTTCTATTGACCATAGAAGAAAACCTAAGACAGAAAGTTCTCCTGGACAACATCAACTTTTACAAATATATTGCTAATTCCACAAACACAGGACTTCTGAAATTTCCATTAGTGTCCACATAGATTTAGAAATACATCCAAAACAACATTTCCTCAACCTGTTGTCCAGCACACATTTTGAGTGCACTGGTTTGGTGTGCTATTATTAATTAATTTACCAACCTGTTTGGAAGTCCTCCAAGCAATCTTAAATTGGACTACAAATTCTGATCTGCGTAAGTCTGCAAACTTGAAGTCTCAAAAGGATTTAACAGCTATGATTTTAATAATCTTATTAATAACCCATGATGAATTTATGCCCATTAAGTCAGAAGTTGCAGGAAGTACGATTAAAAATTCTGAGTATATGATCCAACCTGAATATATTATTTAAGCACCCATTCCAATCACTGGCCATAGTATAAATCATACAACATGAAAAATGCATCATAAACAGCTTTTAAAAATTCAAGTAACCTGGGGAAAAAAAAATCCCTCAGAAAAAGCCTCAGGAGATAGTTTATTGTACAAATAAAACTCTTGCAAATCACTGATGTTTTCTATTAAACATCAAAGCTTATTCAGTGTATAATTTCTAATTTTTACATTCAACTGTGCATAGATTTCATACCAAGAAATTTTTTGAGGAAATGGCATAACCTCACACTTTCCCCAATTTTCCTTCTTCATGGTGATTTAAAAATGGTTTTATATTCCTCATTAATGATAGAAGGGTACAGTGCCCTTTTTTCTCCACTTTTCTTTTTTTGTTTTATCAGCTTCATGTAATGTTCCTTTCAACTAACCTAGAAAAAAGTCTGGGCATGTCCCAAGAAATAATCTAAATCATAGATCTCGTAAGAGTAATGCCATACTGTACCTCAAGCAATGCCACATGCAAACATGGACATCTGATTGACAACCATATTAATTTTTAATGCCAGTATTTTCAGTTCTAGCTCTTGCACAAGACATTTTGATTATAATATACTGTTCAGTAAAGGCACTTGTCACTCAAAGGGACAGAAAAACACACACAAGAAGATGAAGTAGGCACACTGAGAATACAGCAAAGTGAAAAGAAAACACCACCATTTCATCTCCCAGTATGGATCACCACAGAAGCCAAGCTGTGGAGCTGAGCTGGCAGAACAACTACAGCGCCATTCAGAGAACAATAATGCCTGTTTGTTCAAATAAAAACCAAAGACACGAGAGGAAAATTATGCAGGACCATAATAGTGACAGGGGTCCCCAGCCCTTTTTCTTTAAGTCTTGTTTTCCAAATTAATGGCAGTTTAAACAAGCTGCAATGTTCTATTAAGTAGATTTAACACTGTATAGACTTTATGTACTATAGACTGTACACAGTCTATAGTACACGCACATGCCAGCCAAGTATTTGTCAATTTTATGTTTTGAGATAACTTCACATGATGCCCTTGACTGAGATTTCCAAAAGTAGCTTGAAGATCACAATCTTAATATGCTGCTCTGATTTACTTCCTGGTTCTCTCAGGGCATATTTGATACAAAAAGTCATAGAAGGCCTTACCAGCTCACATGTTGCAAGGTCAAGAAATACTTAAGCATGCAAGTATGGGAAGCAGTACTTCTCTCAGTTCATTTCCCTGCAAGTAATAATTAATAAAGAGAATTTTTTTTTCCTGACAGAGAAGTTACAAGACCTTATTGAACAGATAGAAATTAAAAAATCAACCACAATTCTCACTCATCGCATCCACACCTGAATTACATTGTACTGTAGGCTGAAGTGCCACAGCTCTGCTCACTACATTCAAATTGCTTGCAGCCAGTGACCAACTTCAAGAATTTTTACACTATCACCTTTAGAATAACTCTCCCAAATCAAACTTATTCTGCTGCAGATAAGCTTTTGTGTTGAAAGGCATTTTCTGAAGTAGCATTTATCAAAACTGAAACAAATGATAGGACAATCTAATCAAAACACTGAAATGACTGCCTGATTGTATTTTAAAAATCATAACCTAATTAGAACCGAATTGATTTTTCCGTTAGCATGAAATTAAAACTAATTTCCCTGCACAATATTTACTCTAATATTCCCCAGATGCAAATACAGACTCATAAAACATTTCATAAAAAAGGTTTTATAATTGTTTCCTGATTTTTTTCATTACATCATCAATTACATTTATCTTTCTAAACTATCCTTCTTGTTGTCTCTCTGAAAAATGCATTAACAAAGGGAGTGATGATGAAACATCACTGAAATTCTTTCACTGCTCAGATACCATGGGCAGATAAAGAGGTATTTTTCAGAGGATACAGTCTTCCATTTCCTCTCCTAGCCAAACCTGCTGATGAGATGACTTCTCCTAAATTAATGTTACAGTCAGGCTGATAGACAGCAAAAGGTGGCAGACACTCCCTGTTCAATTTCTTTCAAAGAAATAGGCTAGAAAAGAAGATTTGTCGCCAAAAGAAATTCCTCTGTCATCCTTCAACATATTCACAGTTTTCTCATTCAGTGTCACGTCTGCTGCCCTAGGCTCTTCCTTTCTCTTTGCCACAGAAAAAGTTCCTGAATTCCTGCAGCGTATGGCATTTTGTACACTGGGAAATTGAGCACTGAGACACTACCTCACTCTAGCCCAGACACAATCAGATTTATAGGACTCTAATTTCATTTGCTACGATGGCTGCCTTAATGAGGAACGTATGTTTCTGTCCAGCCAGGGCTACTCCTAATGCAATATATTCTTGACCTTGAACGTTCATTGGGTCCATCTGACCACTGGCCAATCCTGAGGAGTCTATCCTCTTTAAAGCCAAGACAATGAACAAAGAGCATTGTATAAATATCAAGGAATCATCTAATTGCCTGAGGAAGAAAATTAATTATAGAATATCCACCTCTCAGCTTTTTCAGATTTACACACCTATTTCTGAAGCACATCACTTTCTGCAAAGAGTGGCTCCCAAGCAAGTAACTCTGCTGCAACACTACTGCTGAATATCTTCCCAGTTCCTCACTATTTCAATGGAACATGCAGCAATCAAAAGGAAAGTTAAATCCCAGAAAACTCTGGCTTGCCCTTTTTTCAGGAGACAACTTTTCTTGTCATTGAGAGAAGCAGATGCTGACTTTTCTTTATATTAACCACTGACTTGTAAAGGCACGTTTCCTCACAACAAAGGAGACCATATTGTGTCCTTTGCTCTAACACACAGAACAAAACCATCCCTTCTGTTTAGGAGAGTTCACACACTCCCGAGTATAAAACTGTGACAGCAGCATCTCTCAAGGCAGGTTTGGTGAGATGCCCTCATGGAAGAGACACTTTAATGCACTTGGACCTCAGAGTCTCTGGAGAGGAACTGGTAAGATTTTTACCGCACAAGCATATAGTTTATCAAGAAGGGAAGGTCTTTGAGAGACATGAGTCTACTTGCTGCAATACTAATAAGAAATAAGCTGAGTCAAGGGCTTGGGAACTTTGATTTCTGTTCACACCTCTGTCACAGACCTTAGAGAAATCATTTCTTTCCTCTTTGACTCAGGTCCCTGAATGTAAAAAGAGGTTAATGGTATTTTTATCTTTGTCTGATTCATCTACTCAGAATTCATGTTGCAGGGGGGCTATGTGGGGATCTCACTGCATAATTCTACAGTAGCCACTGTAACAAGGACAAAATAGAACTGTCTGTTCTCCCCTGCCACCCATATTAATATGATAAATCATCTACTGTTAATCATAAAGGCTAAGAAAATTAGCACCTCACAAAATGGTGATAACTGAGAACAATTCCAGCAATATCCCTGCCATTTATCAAAAATTTTAAAAAACCCCACAACAAAACTACCAAACCGAGAAAAAGTCAGGACTCTGTTGTTAGAGGAACACGTGGACTGATCCAAGAAAAACCTTCCATCAGCAAATTAGGAATGCCACAGATGGGTAAGTTCCTCTTCTGACTCTCTTCTTTTATATTTGCTCTCTGTAATTTCTTGAAGGAATTGATGAAAGATTATTTTTTACCATGGAATTGTTATCCCAGGGACATTGTCATTATTATTTTCTCTTTTGAAGGGGGTTGTGCAGCCTATAAGCACAAGGAGGCTTGTGCAGAGAACTAAAGACAAACTTATTTTAAAAATAATGACCACTCAATGCAGGAATTGGTATATGCATATCTCCCACTTAAGCAATTGCTGTTGTGAGGAAATAATCCCTCTTGAACCAAGCTATACAGGGTGAATAAATTCAGGGAGAAAGGTCCTTTCCCTCTCCTTCTCTTCAAAAGAGATGGCAGGTGCTACTGCCTAGATTAGCCAGTCTTTTTAAAAAGAAAAAAATAAATAAATAAAATCCTGTAATGATAACAAGTACTCAAGTCTACTCACCTGCTTTGGGAACTCAGTGGCATGTGTGCACTTCACTGCAAAACACTGCTTAGTTACGTGCTCCTGGCATTCAGCCAGAAAAGCATTTTTTCCAGCATTTTTTCCTCATTGCACAAGTTTTCTCATTGTGATGGTACTGTTTGGCAGGTCATTAACAGAGCCTTGTTTATAATCTTTTTTTGCATTTATGGCATGGTGCACAAAGCAAAGCTAATGTGTATTTTCCCATGTCTTTGACTTTACAAGCAACTTACCAACCAGCACTGACACCTGCAGCAAATTCTCTTCATGAGTGATCTGAACCATGTCTCTCACAGGTCCATGTGAAAAGCACTTCCAGTGAAAAGTAGCCCCCAAGAAATGGATCATCAGTTTTAAAATGTGTATTGGAATCCAGCACCACAATATAACAATGCCATCCTGGGTAAAAACACCATTATTCAAAATAATTTGTCAATATTAGCTGCTAATCACGCACTCTAGCCTTGTACTACATTAAACCCATTGCACTGTGCCTGTTTACTCACAATGACTCTCACAAAGATAATCCCTTTTTCATGAAATATGGTATTAAAAGAAACATTGAAAAACAACTATTTGAAGTTCAGCTGCTATCTAGAAACCCCAGGTCAGAATAACACAGCAGAAAGTTATTACAAAATCTTAGATATTCTTGAACAGACAAATGTACCTAAAAAGAAGCAAAGGCAGTCCAGCAGCAAGCCCACTAAGTGTCATGTCTGTGCACAGAGAAGGAATAGTCTGAGATCCAGCAATGGGAAGAAACAATAAATGGAAGCTCAGCTAAGATGTAGACTCTGCATATTCTCTTCAAAACCAAAAAATGCTGGTGGATGACATGGAGTCAGAAGGCAAAGTTGGCCTTCTTCTGTGTTTGCATCTTGCTCTTCTGGTTAGGCATTAAAAATAAAACCAAACCAAAACAAAATGGAAAAAAAAGGAATAAAGTCTGTTCCAGTGCTTCCAACTAAAATTATGTCCAATTGACTGCAACAAGGCATTAGAGAACATGAACCCAAAAGCACTGGTACACATGAAAACTTAGATATCAAGCTTTGCCCTCTTCAGTAAACTTATAAAAATTATAATACATGTGGTTTTGTTACTGCCATCTCTCAACAATTTGAAGTGTTTATTATATACCAGATGTCATGTGAAGGATTTGGGTTTCAAAGTGACATAAGAGACTTTGGAACAGCGTGAATTCTAGGACAACATATTGTGTGTGTCTATCTCTATCTGTCATGGTAATGATAAGAAAGGGCAGGAACGCAGAGGCGCTTGCTGCACTCCAAATATAATCACCATGCGCAGAAATTCCTAAATAACAGCCTCAACTCACTTGTTGGGGTGAGCAGAAATGGTAATCCTTGACTGGCCTAAATTAGCTCAAGACCACCACGTAGGAAACCTGTCAGGGAGGAAGCTGACAGCTCCAGACAGCGAGGCTGGGTGTCTCATCTTACACATTCATCACCCGAGGTACCGCTCGGCATCCCAGGCAACAACTGCGCGCGAGGACGGCAGCGCGCAGCAGAGCCCGGCGCTCGCGGGCAGTGAGGAACCCCGGGCAGCCACTGAGTGAGGAGGAGGATGTTCAGAGAAGGACAGGCAGTGTGAAATTAGGAAATTAAGGAACCCCACGAGCAGGCGAAGTAAATACTTGGGAGATTTTTAAGGAAATCCAGGTGCATTTTTTAATTTGCAAAAGTTAATACTTTCAGAGGGTAAGGATACCATAAAATAAATGAGTGCACACTGCCTGGGGTCTCCCTCTTGGAAAATGACAGAGATCAAAGACTCCCTGTCTATTTTCTCTCTGAAAAATTGAAAATTAATTGCCTGAATTCACATACCAGTTTATTCAACTCCTGCCTTTTCCAGTCCTACAATTTGCATTGACTGACAGATACTTTTAAAATGCTAACATAAATAGCTGGCCTAATACTCCATGTCAGGGTATATTTTAATTGGTAAAAAGCAATCATCATCTTTGTTGCAGTAGGGTCATTTTCTGAATGTCAGATATCAAATTAACACAAAAGGATAAGGTCCCTATCAAAAAAGTTGTGTATGCACAGCCAGCAAGATATAAGGTAGAGAATAAAATCCATCACACTGAAGAGCAAACTCAATTCATAACGAGGACAATGGCATCCAAAGTGTTCCTCATCTGTGTTAAAAATAAAAAGAAAAAGGGAAAGAAGGATAAAAGGCTGGGATTAAATCTATAGCACTGAGGTTGTAACATGTATACTGCAGGTACACAGATGTTCACAGCTCCACCTATGCTGCCAAAGCTGAGTATTTGACAGTAACCCCTAATCAGTCATAGTTATGGCTGTCAACAGTAGAGGCAAACTCAAACAGCTCTGGGTGGTGTCTAGGTTGCCTGCCCACCCCTCACACAACTCATCTCTATTAGTCACCCACCTGAATTACAACGAACAATGTTTTATTTTGTTGTATAAAGCTGAGTGCAAAATATGAAGCTTTGGGGTGTTGCCATTTATTGCTTTCAAATAACAAAAAAATGGCCTGTGCAAAAGCTACCTATTCTCTAGCTGCCCCGTGATTAGTTAATTAAGTTTCATTAATATGCAAATTCTAAACATTGCAGTGGATTCTTTTCCTTTCCTTTCAGTTTAGTGCTGCACTAATAGACCTGGGTTTCCATAAGTAAAAGATGCAACACCTCTGTGGTTTTGGATGACAAATAATGTCTATATAGCACTTATCAAAGGGGTGCAGTTTGTGCCTGTCAGCATCCTGCCTTCATTACCATCCTTCACAACTTACCTGCAGCAAAGTTATGTCTAGGGCTCCAGACCGGAGTCCAACATTCCTATGAAAACTAGAATTGTCTGAGGGACCTGAGGCCCCTGCTTTGTGGTACAAAATCTAGTAACTCCCTCAGACCACGATTCAAAGCTTCGGAGTCAGAAATCACGTACTCCCTTCCCAGGAGTACTCCCTTTAACAGCTCCATTGCCAGAAGTTACAGAAGGTGTCCTGGAGCACGAGGGTTAAAACACTGGATATTCTTGTTACCCATAAATACCCATAAATCAGCTGAAAGTCTTGCTGCCACTATGTGAATAATGGATTTTTGCTCAGCACAAGGACTTTAAGGAAAAAAGAGACCAATGCTTCAAGGTGACCTTAAGCCTTTTTATTTATCTCTTGGCTTATTTAAAAAAATTTTATATAGCCCTAAATTTGACTTATTGGCCTTGAAGAGTTCTATGCAAGCATACCTTCAAAATAGAACCAAAATGTTTCCTTTTGAAAGTATTGAAACCAGATATTGTTATTCCCCTCCTTTTTCTCTTGTAGCTGAAGCAATATGTTTAGATTTGGCCTGAGTTTGAGCCTCCAAACTGTTCTCAGTGAATTTAGTCTTCAAAATCTGTTTTGCCTATCTCTAATCCTAAAAGATTCTCAATTCCATGATATTTAATCTTCCAAGTTCATATGGTAACTATAAGGGGGTTTTTTTTCTGTTTCAGCCAAATCAGCTTCTCAAAGTTCCCACTACTTACAAAACACATTTTTTTTCTTTTTGTCTGTCTATCAGATCAACTTCTCATTATTCTGTTCCACTTAGGGCAGAGTGAACATTGCTGCCAGGAGACAAGATCGTTAAACAAATTACAGTGATGTGTATAGATTATACCCATGTACATGGTCTTGTTTAAAAAAATAATAATAGTAACAGATAATCCTGAGAAATGGAGAGAGTAATTTCTGACCAATTTCAAAATGCCATTTTTATCAAAATTCTACCTACAGCGAGGGAAATCAATATATGGATGTTGCTTTAAAATTAATGAGCTTTCCATAGCCTGTTTTGAGCTTTTTTTTAAAATTGCAAATCATCTCTAATTTTTCTTTCCTAAATTGTATAGACACATGAAATTGTTGACTAAGACTGCACCATAGCATAAGAAAAATCTACTGGAGGATTTGTTCCCAGTAATGATCTCCACCAGGCATATATTCTTTTTTCTCTGCACAGATAGACATCAAAATTAAGTACATTGGCTTAATTCAGTTGCCATTGTAAGCTCAAATGGGATACAAAGTGAAATCAATATTAGTGAAATAGATCAGACTAGAATTGGAAGGTAATATAATTAGGTTGGCTTTGCTATACTTTGTAATGCTTATCTGTAGTATTTTACCAAATAGCATATGGGTATCTATTTTCTGAAACCATAGGAGGTTTTCAATGCTGTATTGTCCTTATTTATTTCACTTTGAGAAAGCACTTGAGAAAGACCTGTCTGCCCATCTCTGTGGGATTTAGGGCTGACATATCTCCCCGAGTGATCTGAATTTTGTGCGTACAATGGAGATCTACTTCTTAAGCAAAAGCATTAAGAGTTGTTTTAATACCACAACACAGAGAAAGCTTTATGTGCTCCGTTCATAGGAAATGTGCTCTTTACCTCTGAGTACAAAGCATTTCACTGTGCTACAGTCTCAGAGCACAGAAATTAAAAACACGAGATCTTGCACCTCTACTTCTCAGACTTCACTCCAGCCCCATCAAAACTTTCCCCATCAGCTGGGCAGTTTTACTGTGCATCCTTGAGAAGAGGATGCAAAGCAGGATAATGTCTCTCCAAGGCTCTCAGGAGATTAGGCAGCCCTCCTGCGTGGTCTCTTTGCTCCATTCTTCTTGGGCTGAGCTGAGGTGCAGGGCCAAGTCTCAGCTCCTGCACAGAGGTTGTCTCCAATCTAAAAAGTCATTTCTGAACAATCAAACGAAAACCATGGGTTCCTTCCAAGCCTCTGATGCACAAATCTTCCCCCAAAGAAAGGTGAATTATTCCCAAAACCCAAAGTATATTTCAAGGATGACTAAAGATACTTAATAATTTAACTAGCTTGGAACAGTAAAGATTTAGTGGAGGAAAAATTCTTTCTAAAGATGATAGTAAGAGGCTACATAAACCACGGCTATTCACACTTTTTGATTAATAGAAAAATGTATTAAAGGTTTTAATAGAAAGAAACTCAAAGAATATTCATATTTTGTCCAAACATGGAGTTTGATATCCCCCAAAAGACCTGCTGGATATGCAATGAGAACTTTATCTTACCAAGACTGAGGCACGTCACATCAGGACACAACTCCTGTAACGTGGTAGAGGAACATACCACCCTTAGGTCATACCAGCAGTGAATTCCCACTATTCTCATGTCTTGCCCAAGGTGCCACATGAGACTGGGATTAAATGTAGCCTCGCAAAGGCATTGAGCTAGTTTGTCATTGAGGAGCCTTCTTCTAGTGAAGGGGTGGCTGAAGAAGGAAGCATTCCTACTTTCTCCACTTCTAAGATTGATGATGAAGCCCCAAGCTTTTTAGTCGGATTCACTTTCATAGATTCAGCATTCACTCCCTCGAATCCTGGGATTTTGTCCTCTTACTAGCTTGCTAAGGGCAAAAAGATTTTTTTTTTTTTTTAAATCCTTATCATTAATAGATGGAAAAAGAGGAAAAGTTACTTTCTGGGTCACTCTCTCGTCAAGGCTAGCTTTGAGTATTTTATCTCTTTGGACCATAACTTGTGATCTCAGAACTGCGTTTAATGACAGAGAACAAAGTAAAGAGGCATGTTAAGAGCCAGGATAAAATCAAATACATCCAGTATTCCCAAGGAATGGGAAAGCGAAGCAAGTTTCACACAAGGCATAACACTACTGCAAAACAGATTAGAGGAAGCTCTCAAAAGGCTGGAACTTGTGGCTAATAACCTGATGCAGAAAAATTTGGAACCATGAAAGCACATCTGGCCGCAAACGACAAAGCCTGTTTTCCCTGTTCCTAACTCAGCCCTGGCGTGGCAAGTAGGAATGACCTTCTTCAGTGGGGGAAGCAGCGCAGTAGCAATAGCCAGCAATGGAAGGGCAGTACTGCAGGGACACCGGAGCCACCGCAAGGACAAAAGGGCCAGGAGGAATGGGGAAATTAGTATATGAAAATAAAATAAAGGAAATCACTTGTAATCAGATTTTTATCTCATTTAGGATTGCCTGTTCATTTTTCTACTCTGCTACCCACTTTCACATGTAAAATAAGCCAGAAATCAAAATTACAGTAATGCCTCGCAGATTTATCATAATTCTAATGTTCCCATCTGATTGAGAGGATGCCACAAATTTCAGTGTATGTCAAGGATCTCATTTATAGAGATAGATCATAAACTATGAGGAAAAATAAGATTTCCTCCTTTTGAAGTAAATTAAATAGAGTAAATCAGATCGAGTATAGCATCAATAAAATATATATTCTCATATTTTAATCACTGGTAAACAGGCTCATGTGCAGAATATGTCACACCTGTCATACATCCTACCATCCCAGACAGAGATCTGTATTGTATAACAACTCCTCAGCTTTGCTTTAGTGACATGCAGCTTTTGCTTTTAGGTGACATGAAGCTAATGCTGAAGGTTCTACCATCTTTCAAGTCTCCTTAAATGACTGTCTACATAAATGTGATCCAGGCATAAAGAAGGGTGATTTGTTTGCTATCAACTACAACATATATTTCATTTGAGGTGGCTTGACCAGCTTTAGCTGAATTTCCTTCTAGATCACAAAAAAAACCCTCCAACTGAAATTTCGCTGGAATAGACAGTTCTTAAAAGATTTTTTAAAAATTCTCATAAAGCCAGTCAACTGAAGTATCAACAAGAGAATAAATTCACAAAATATCATTCATCACGGTATATAACACTGTGTAGAAGTGTAAAAGTATTAAGATAAACAACACCACTTAACATTTATAGCTTTATCTTAAAAAGAAAGGGTTGAAAAAGATTAAACACCAAAATATGAATACTTGCAAACGTAGCTTCATGTAATGAGAAATAATATTTGAACTGCTGCTGTTTTATTATTTTGAAAATGTTACAGGCCATGAGATGAAAAGAAACATAGAACTGACTGGCAGGCCCAAGATGGCAAATCAGCTCATGAAAAAAACCATGCTTGTTATTTGTTTGAAAGATTTTTCCATTTCTCTTCACACTAAGAGCCAGTCTAGACTCAAGAAACTATCCTGATGAAGCAAGTCCTCCCAAAACCCAAAAGAAATGCCTTAAAAAGCATTCTGATTATGTTACTGAGTGAGAGCCCTGGAACATACCCTCAGCCTCCTCCTGGCTGCAAGCAGGAAAGCACAACTTCACTAAGGAAAATGGTTTATAAACATGGAAATAATCTCATTCTCCTCCATCGTAAAAGGGTAAAAGGCTTTCCTTCCCCTTTCTACTCTGTTCAGCAGACTGATCCAGAACCACACTATTTTGATAGTTAGAGACCACACTCCACCCTAAAAATCTTCTTCCTTCCAGGTGCTGTCTCCTGATGCTGTAATAGGTAGCACAGATCTACTAACCCAGATTCCTGTTGGGAGGCTAAACAATGCTCCTTCAGTAAAATAAGTGCTTTTCCCCCTTTGTACAACCTAGGGGCCCTTCCCAACAGCTGCTCCAGATTGAGTTTATTTTCTTTGTCCCTGTTTTTATTCTTAAAGTCATTTTCCCCAACATGTCCCTAAATGGCATTTTACTGAATGTCACAGCAAAAAATATTGCATTGTTTTAATTGAGAAACTGTCTGTTTAGGCAAGAAACACCATTATATTAGTCTGGGAAAAATCTGTCTTTGATAAACCAATGATAGATTTTATTCCATTTCCTATTTACCTTCAGGTATTCAAATATTTTTGCCTTCAATCTGTAGTATGGTATAGTCTGTCACCATTTCTTCAGGTTATGGATCAGATTTGGTATTTATCTTCCCTCTGTTAGATGTCTTCAACAGAAATCCCTGCTGTCAAAATTTCCAATTTATGAAGCTATCTCTTTCAAAGGCTGAGGTGATGATTATTTGAGTCCTCAGACTTGAGCATATGGAGCACCTGCAACTGCCTTCAACACACGTAACATTTCCACTTTGGGAACACTCATCTCTGAGTCCATGGTCAGTTCTGTCATCCTGCCTGAAATAATGATGTCAAGTACGCATTTAGTTACAGGACCATCTCTAAATCTTTTCTCTCTAACATTCCCACTGCCTAGGTGCCTCCTTTACCTATGCTTAGTGTCCTCTGTGACTTAGAAGTTACCAACTCTTGTTCCATAAATGTACAGAGCTTCCTTTCTTATTACCAAGGTGCCTAGAAGACCAGACCTCACACTTTTCTAACGTTAAGGAATCCAGCTGTGATATGTCACACTAACCCAGTTTCAGACCATTTGATGTATCAGGGTTCTTTTGAGGCCACAAGGTTGCTTTGGTATCAAGTTTATCATGTAGTGTTTTAATCTAACAGCCAAAACAAATGATTCAATTTGTCTTTTGTATTAGTTATTATCTTTCAAATAAACTTGCCTTACACAGAAGCTCTATCTGAGGTACTGCAAAAGAGCAGTTTCAACTACACAGTTGCACATTACAATTTCTTTATCATGGTAACATCTTATTGCAGTTCATATGTGAAAGATCATTAATAACTATTGTTTATTGTTGGATCCGAACCACAAAAAGGATTTCCCAATGAAAAAAAATATTATTAAAGAACGAATATGAATATGAAGATCAATAAAAATAAATCTTCAAAAGTAGTGAAATTCAGACATTGATTTCTGTCTGCTTATTATGCAAACCCAACTGGTCTTGAAGATAGTAAGTACTGGGGGAAAAAAATCATGAACAAAATTTGGCTCTCATCTTGAAGGAATCTCAGCTCAGCAGAAAATCAGTGTTTCAACCCCTGAGTATTGCTGTGTTTTTACAGCTCTTACACCACCAGAACATGAGGGCACTGATCATACCTGAAAGTGAAGCCATTCTTTGTAATTATATTTAGTCAGAGCAGCTAACTTTAAATCCTCCTCTTTGAAATTCTTTCCCATATGACAGTAGTGAAAAATAATGTGCAGCAATGTGTATTAATCATGTATGCACAAGCCTGAGTCAAAAATCAGAGACCCATTGAGTGAAGCCTTGTGCAAACATACTGAAAGACAAGTGACGGAATCATGGCATTTTAGAAATCAGTGTGTGGTCTGTGTTTGAATTAACCTGGATCAGGCTGCTATGGATTACACTCATTCCAGACCAAAACGAAAGAAGTCAATGCAAGATAAAGTCAGGATGGAGAAAAGGCAAAAATGGTGATGATAACAGTCCCATGAGCATTGGAATTAATGATGATTTATTTTCAATTCATTTGTTCCTCATGACTGATTTATTTGGGTTTTTTAATTAATTTAACTGAAGTAACAGTATGAGATCCCTATGACTTACATTTTATTACCAGAAGCTTATTTTTATTTAAATTCCCCCCTTGGGCAAGAGGTGCTTTGAGCTGCAGCCTGCCCCAAGCTACACACACACTCCCTGACCAGGAGTCTGAGCACTGTGTGCTTCCCAAGTGGTAAGCTGGAAACCAGCAATTAGGGAGTGGACTGACCAAATGATTTGGTTAGTGTAGGATGAACTAATGATTTTGGAGGTCAAAAGTTGTACTTGATTTTCATAAGAATTCCGTACTTTGCAGCTTCCTATTATCCTTTGGTATTTTGTTGAAATAACACAACAGGTTCAAACGTTTATGAGAGAATTGGGGAACATATTAACAGGGTGATTTCCCACACCTCGTTTCCACAGCTGAACTGAATAAACATTGGTTTACTTGTCCCAAGTGGCCAAATAAAAATTTTTCAAGAAATACATACTCACTGGACTACGCAGCCTTACTCTAGCTGCTTTGCACATAAAAAATCCCAGGTAATTTTGTGAACATGGAAACAAGAGCAATAAACAATACTAATAACATCTATGCCACCTCATTATGAGTTTGCATTAATGTCACTCAAAAACACCTAAGCAGAAAGCAACTTAAACAACGCCTAATCTGTATCAAGATACAAGTATCCCAAAGGAAAGGATTGGACTTTTTAACTCCTGCACAGCTCACAAGCTGAGGATCAGCACCATTTAATATGCAAGTCTCACAAAAATTAAGTGTAAATAAGACGTATTTCTGAGTATATAATGCGCACATTAAAAATGGTCTAAAGATACTAACTATGCAGTGTATGAATAATACACTGACAAGCTCGTGAAAGAGTGATGTTCTTTGAGCTCATCATTGCATACTTGAATAGGATATGAATATTTTATATTCCTGCTAACTGTCATAAAGCAAGTTGAGCTGTTTGTACTAGAAAGGTGTTCACATAGCAATACTATTCATGTTTACAGTTATCCTGCAAATGTCAGCAAAACGTTTCCTTCTTGTAAGCACCCCCCTCTCCCTCCCTCACTCTTTTTAATTCATACATAAAGTTATTCAAAAGGACCACACAGCAGCAGGTTGAAAAAAGATGAAAGGGGTTTCTGGGTATCCAGCCTAGGGAGGAGACAAACAGAACCTTATAATCCAATAATCCAACACCCACAGCACACAGAAAGTTACCTACCACAAACAACTGCAAGAAAAGGCCCTTGCTAGATATGGATTAGAGATGGGGCAGGAGGGAAGGACAAGATATAAACAACATATAGATCCAGACAGAGTCCATCAGAATATGCAGAAACTAATAGGCAATGTGAAAATTACCCCCAGAGAAAGCAGTCCTATTAACTTTAATCCCAAATGATCACAGAACTATTTGATAAAAACATTTACAAGAGTTGACGCATCAAGAATGTTAATGTTCTTTCTTCAGCAACTCTCTTATCACTTCCTATCAAGACAAAAAACAGAGAGGATTCAAAAGCAAGTAGCGTTCAACTATAAATTAGCTTCTATAAATTAGCAGATAGCTAATTTATAAATGCTAAAGGTTTTTCCTGACGAGCACTGAAAACTCAAAACTAAGAGCTTGCTACTTCCATGGTTTGCTTTCAGGACAAGCTGAAACCTCTCAAGGAATAGCTGGATCTTTGAGACACCCCAAAGTACTGCGGGTCTCCTGGTAAAAAGGCAAACCTGAGTCTGCTGTTCTCCCATCAGCTCATTTGACATTGAGGGAAGGACAGAGGATTTTCTGCTTCTTGCAGTGAATTGTCTGGTAACAGGGTGTGCAGGACCACTCTTTGCACAAAAGTTGTGCCATGGTTACCAGAACATTCAGAGGATGTTTTTTAGGAGAAACTGCTCCGTAGTTTTGCCACTAATGGTCTTCCCCCGTCAGTCTAAGGGACCAATAACACTCCCACATCCAGGTTTTCACCATCACAAAACAGCTCGAGGCATTGCAAGTTCGCGTGTGCCTACCCATCACCACCAGAGTCTCCTTACATTTGCTGCATTCAGGATCTCTAGACAAGTATTTTGAGGGTCTGTTCCTCTAGGACCACATCTGGACAGAGTGTGACTTACACAGACAAAACAAAACTGCTAACAATTCTCCTGGTCCTGAGCAAGCATAAAAGAATATGATATAAAGTGTACCAGCCTTTCAAATCCTACCAAAAGGCTGTGGCTGGGCTCCTGCTGACATCTGCATAGAAATCAGCTTCTAGTCTTCTGATGTAATCATCACTTAACATTTCAGAGGTAGCACTGAAGACCTGCATCGAGGAATATTTTTTGAACCTAATTCATAATGACTGACATTTTTAAACTATGCTGCTGCAAAGGAAAGGTATAATGGCTCAGAAGAGGTCAAGACACCAGAGAAAGGAAGAACTATCAGACCCTGGTGACAGTACGGCTTACATTGAAATATGAAAAGCTAAATTTAGCCCCTGCATTGATGGCAGATTATTAAGGGTTTTCTTACTTGTACTTTCATATACATAGAGACATGTACTACTAAGGCTAAATCTCAGTGCTCAGATTTATTATACTCCTCTTAAAAAAAAAAAAAGAAGAAATAATTTTTCTCTTTATTCTTCAAATATTTGCTCATACAGTATAAGAACAAGTCAAGTTCTTTCAAACATACAGCATTTTGAACTACACCATAAGACTTCTCTATCCCTACCACGTCACATATATGAAAGAAGAGGAGGTTACAGTGAATTTGCTGACTTACAGTGAATTTACACAGGTGCTCTGGTCAATAAGAACTACTTGGTGAGTTGGCACTCCTTTGGACCAAGGTGTTCCCAAATGATTAAAAAAAAAAAACATGATTTTTTTTTATTCAAAGGGTGCACAATCGGAAAACTGTAGAAGTTACCACCAGTTTTAGTAGAAGAATTCCTTTTCACAAAAACATTGGCATAATTGGCCTTTTTTTTTCTTAATCGCGTGACAAGTCATCAAGATGTTGCTGCATCTTTACTGCAATTCATCCTCGCTGTATTGCCTACAGACCAGCTCAGCAAAGTAAAACCTTAAGGAATCACACAACACTCTCTCTTTGCTTTCCTTGTCTTCCCCTCTGTGGTATTGCCTGTGGTATTTTGAGAAACACAAAGAGATAATAAATTCCTGCCAAGATTACTAAGACAGTAAAGTTATCTAGGAGATCCAGTGGCTTCTTTTTTCTTCCTCCTGTGGTCTCTGCAGTAATTAAAAGTGTGGGCTATAGTCTGAGATCCCCTAATCATGCTACAAGTTGTTACATCTCCATTTATGCAAGAGTTATCCATAATTTCTGTAAGTTATTGAGATGCAGCTGAATGTAATGCAGGCTTGTCAAGATAAGGTAAGCCTTGGCACTGCTTCTGTGGGATCGATGATAAGTCCCTGATGTGGAGTATCAGAGGCTGCCAATGAGTCACAAGACCTTTGAGTTCCACCAGAAAAGTTGGGCATGCACCCAAAAGGGCTTCTAGATTACAAGTCTATAATGTGCTTCTTTCATGCTGATATACATAACCTTCTTTCATGTCAACATGCTTGAGCTTTCTTTTAAAACAATTATCCAAAGAGGTTGGTGAATCCGTGTCTCACTCAGCCTTCACTGGCCTACAGACTTGGATTCCTTCCCTGCAATCAGAAGATTATTAACAAGGAACAGAAATAACAAGAAATAACTGCCTCCCAGGTACCACAGCGCAGAGCCTGCAGATTTACAGGGCTCAGAAGAACAGGCTGGAACCACTCTCTGCACTGACTCCACAACAAATAGATCAGACCACGGCACATCCTCCATTCCTCTTTGCACAGGCCCACAAAAGTCAACAAGTGACTCTATTTTCAGGGGTAACAAACCATATACTGTCCTCAAACACACACAGGAACTTGTAACAAGCCATGAATCTATAGGCCTTTTTAGTGAGACACTCAGGGAGGAGGGGAGGAAAGAGGGCCTCTTTGATTGGTACCAATTACGCACTTCTCCAAGTCACAATAATATACCACTAATATTATCCAGAGGGAGTCCCTTTGGCTCTATTCTTAGCTGGTGTTTCTAACCCTCCTTTACAGAAGGATACTGAATAAATGAGGTATTTCTGTGACCTACAGCAAGCCCGCATACAACTGTTTGTATTATATATGGTTTCATTTTGCTCCTTGGCACTGCTCTTTGGTGGCTGTTACAGCCCATAAAGCCATCTGTTAGGAACACTCAGTCATAAAATTATTAATGCCTATAGCCTAAAACCAGCCCTAAGTAAATAAACAGTACCAGAAGGCCCAGTGCAAAATTCTGGGATGTTAAATACACAGAACCATAAATCTTCTTAATGGTTCTACGTGCTATTATGTATTCACTTGAAATTCTAACACACAGAAAGACTAGAGAAGTTGCTTCTAAGACAGTGCACCACAGATTAGCCTCAGAGTGTAACCCTGCATGAAAAATTCTGGGAAACTACTGTGAATCCTTGTGACATTTAAAGCTAATAATAGAGAATTATGCAATTAGGAAAGTTCCTAACAAAGAAGCTCAGGGCACACATAATCCTCAACGTTCAAAATGCAGAGAACAAAGGAAGAACGCCCCAAGTTTGAATCATTCAAATTTTAAAGTGGATAAAGGAAATTTATTTGTATGGGATACGTGGCCCTTGCAAGCGTGAAGAAAATATTAAGAAATTAAGGACAGATGGATCTTTAGCACTGCAATGGCAAAAAGTAAAAGAGTAAAAGACACAGGACAGCCACCTTAGCCACTTGACACTGGCTCCTACTTCAATATAAATACATAAGCTCTTACCCTCCATCATGCTCCTTGGACTGGACTGGCCGAGGGGTCTCCAGGAGGTTGGCATGGAGCCTGGCCTCTCAAGCCTTCCATAAAGGAAGCAAGACAGACAGTCAGCCCCACTTCCCACCCCTCCTGGCAGCCTGGGCCATATTCCACGTGTGGCCAGCACAGAAGAGCAGCCTGTCCCCCTAGTCTGGTAGCCACAGATATCAAGAAATGACGTCAGCTGGAGTTCCTAGGATCTAAGCATCTGCCAGAGCAGGAGAGAAGCTGCAGTGCTGCTGGCTTTAAGCGTATCTTTAAAAAAGGTCTGGTCTTAATGAGTTTCATCAGCTCCCTAGCTGCAGTTTAGCATCAACAGCAACAAGTCCAAGTATTTGCAGGCTGGGTATATGAAGGAGGATCTGGCTTAGAAATGCCAGCCCTGTAAAGACAACCAAGGCCTGGCTAAAGATGCACAAATACTCACTGCCTGGAAACCAGCTGGCCCCCAGGGAATCTGGTACAGCCAGCAGTTAACCAGAGCATGTCATAATACCACTCCTACAGAAGATGTAGTTACTCTAAAGAACTCACCAATCTTAAACCCTCACCCCAGTACAATCACCACCTCAGGAGCTCACTGGAACATATGGCAGCATTGCTCAGTTTAGCTGGCTTGATACCAGAAACCAAGCGAGAAGTTACTTTATGTTTTATTCTCTTAAATAAAGGCTTCAAAACCTTCGAATCCAAGTATGTCAATGCATTGGAAACAGGAAACTTTTGTTCCAAACTGTTCGTGTATTTAGCTACAGTTTAAAACCACAATGCCCTTTCCACCTCATCTCACTTGGTTTGTATCCACAACTTGTGCACCTTTCACTTTTTAACCTAAGATTTTCCTTCTTAATCACAGAGGGAAGACGTTGGATTATGAGAGTCACAGACACAAGGGTCAATACATATTTACAGTATGTTGCACATCTGGGTTTTCTCTCAAACTGCCAACTTCTGTAAACTGGCTTGTGATTTTTACCATGAACCACATTTTACCTTTGTTTATCAAGGTTCTTTGAGACCTCAAATATCCTGCAAATATGTTTTATGTACATCGGATCTCTGTAAACTAGGAATTGGAGGGAAAAACCCAGACTGGACCTAGTAAAGCAGAAATTTGCATGTGAAAATGGAAATGGATTTCAAAAATGATAAATCACCCACCACATGCAGGCTGGGATGGCAGTTCAATCTCCAAATTGAGAGTTACAAAATCTGAGTTCTGTTTCTAGCTCAACGCAAATTTCCTTTGCAACTTTTGATAAATTATTTGATTTCTCTGTCTTCATGTCTGCCAAACAAAAATTAAGCCCTTCTTTTATCTATCCTGTCTATTTACATGTTAAGATTTTGTGGAAAGGAAGCTGAGAAATGACAACACTAGTGTAAACTGTTTCTTAGCTTGGTTCTTAAGTACCCAGTCTCATCTAGCCTTGGACTTCTGAATGTTACTCTAATACTGATGAACTTTCCCTAGGTCACAAAAAAAGATCATGCTGCTACCAGAATATATTGCTAATAGAAGACCTTTGAGCCAACAGCAAACGTCATCTCCAGTGATATCAATTGATGTTTCACATCACACTGTACTTGTAAACACAATATCTTGTTATATTTTATACTTTACTGGCTAGGACATTATCATAATGCTCTTTTACAGACCAGATGGATGCAGCAATAATTCTTATCCATCGTGTGTCCTACTGTGTTCCTCCACAACCACAGTGCTTTATACGAAGCAATACTTTTACATATCAACGACTAATTTAATCCGATGTCCTCTGCATCCAGCCCGTCTGACCCCAGAGATTTCCTAAGCGAATCCATGTCAAATTCTGCCTCCTCCCAGAAGACCATTTTCCAGATTTTTGCTATGTAACAGGTTTTCTTTGAGATCAGGGGGACTCAATAGATCTGTATTTTCTAAATCACATATGTCGAAAGATATTCTAGGCACTCTATAATTAGCCAGCGAGGAAAAGCATTTCTGATTCATTAGGTCAACTTTAATGGTTTCCTCATTAAAAGTTTTTGCTGTTAAGCTGACAGAAGCTAGAATTTAATAGTAGCTTCCAGCACTTTCTTTATTAGCCGATCTCTATTGAATCAGTCTTTATCACCTGAAGAGATATTTTAAATGGAAATTCCTCAGCCCCAAGCAACCTAGATTGACCAAAGGCCTAGAGATTGCTCTGTCCCTCCTTTAATAAACTGACTGTATATATTGCTGCAAAGGTCAGTCCTCATTAGTCAGTGATGGCTACGCAAGATTTAACACGTTGTATTCCAGTACTAATTTGTCATTTGTTGATCCTGACCTATTCTTGTTGATATAAAGTATCTTTTAGAGGGAATTTATCAATATGAATCTCTGGAGACCTTTTAAAAGAATTGTTCCCCTCCCACCCAATTCACAGCAGTTGGATAGTTCTGTGGTCTGGACAAGCTAACTGCTGTTAATGCAGCAAAACATAGAATTAAGTTCTTTTACTGTCCCCTTTGAGTACAAATCAGTCAAAGAAAAGTGACAGGCTCATATTCTATGTGCCTGGGAATAAGTATTTTCACAGGTAGCTCATGGAAACTTAGATTCCCCTTTGTCATGTTTCAGCCAAATGAAATTACATCTTATGCTAATACTCTTGTGTTTGCAGGAGAGAGGATTCTGTCTTTAAAACAGCAAGTTTCTATTTCTTCCATTTTTTTTAATAATGTCCCAACTTCTTTGGAATTTGCTGAATTGGTTTCACACAAAGCAAGTCTACCCAGCTCTAGACAGCAATAATCTTGTACAACCTGGTTATTTCAGAATGTACAAACTGCAAATATAGTAAAGAATTGGGCCAACTGAAACCAATCAAGATTGCTCTATGTTGATTAAAAACTATTCTCCTCAGGAGACTAACTTAATTTTCTTAACAACTCTTTAATAGTTCTCTTGCTCTTAGTTTGCAAGTCACTCAGAAAAAGTCAACTCCTATTCAAACTTCTACTATCTGTGGGGAATTTGAGGTACTTACAGAGTATTTTAAGAGATATGCTTGTCTTATGAATTAGGTATTGTCCCAGGACTCAGGAAATGGGGATTCAACCCATGCAGCTCTCACTGAGGCTGCATCTGACCTTGAAGAAACTCTCTCTCAGGGTTTCAATTTCCACCGACAAAAAGTAAAGGTGACATTTGCCTTCTCCTCTGTTTGGTCTATCTTGTTTGTCTGGGTCATAAACTCTATGTTGGCAGGGACTCCCATTGCAATTTGTAAAATGCCTAGCATGGCACTTTAAAAGCTGTAACAGCTCATTTAATACAAATTAAAAATAGTAATTCACATGTCAACATATGGATTTTTTCCCATCATAAGCCTACGTAGGTATCTTAAGCAGAGATGTTTCTTTTAAACCTTATCAGGTGAGAGAACTGAGGAAGAGAGATTACATAAGATGGAAAGACACTGCCAGAGGCAGTTCAGCTCCCCACTTCTCCCATCATATCAAGCTACCTATAACTGTAGTTGCATTAATTTGGAATTGAGCAGAGTATTAGCTAGGGAACCATTTTTGGTTAGATACTGAAAATGGCACAGAAGGGAGCGGACTTTAGTCTTGGCCAGGGTGTTCAGCTTTACAGAATTCCCTCATTTCAGTAACCAATTATAGGCATTCCAGGAACTCAGCTGGAATTTTTTTTTTTTTTAATAGTAATGTCCTCTTAAGGAAAACCAAAACTGGCATCCAAGGTAGCATTAAGATGTGGCTATCCATAGATGCAAAAGCTTACTGGCACAGGAGTGACCTTGGCATCCTTCATCAGTGCCTTACGATGCTAATGGAGGATTAATGTAGGGAGGAGGAGGCAGCAGCAAAATGGGGAATAGATGGGGAAATGTGTGGGCAGTAAAGTAGCAATGAGCTTTCAAAGCCTTTCCATGCCCATAAACCGTAAAAAGTGGCTGAGAGGAGTATTTACAGAACCATTCTC
The DNA here is from genome assembly GCA_013397775.1 of Eulacestoma nigropectus. Lineage (NCBI taxonomy): Eukaryota > Metazoa > Chordata > Aves > Passeriformes > Eulacestoma > Eulacestoma nigropectus. The sequence continues at coordinate 1,018,182 of VZTE01006652.1, forward strand.
TGGAACCAGGGTGAAATAATTCAGTATGACAGCAGTTTAGAGACTCTGCGTAAGAAAAAAAAAAAAAATTTAATTATGAATGAGGAAAATTACAAGCAGTATAGTAGTACCAGCAAGCAGGCACCTTGAACTTCTCTTACTGTCTCTATTACTGTGGCTACTTTTGACTGCCAAAACACCTCAAACTCCCTTGTTTGCATCAGCATATGTGTCTTAAGCAGACTCTGTGTTGCCATCAGCAGCATCAGAACAAAGGTCAAGGGTAGCTGTGAAGAATGCCTATAAGCGTGGCATCCAATCATAGGCCCTCTTCCAGTTTTTGTTTGGGTTTTAAAAAAAGCTACCCTTAGACAAGATGCAGAGTGGCAGACTTCTTGCTGAACAGAGCAATCCTTGAAGTAGGAAATAACAGGAAGGCTTAGAGGCATATGGAACCCATTAGAAATGGCATGTTTGCAGGGACAGATTATAAATTGGATCAACTAGAAAAGCATCTGAAAAAAAGGCCTGCCTACATTCCCATCTTGTGTGAACTGTCTCAATCCAGCTGAAGTGGGTTTCTAACCAGAGACTTCACTTTTCCATTGTTTCTTCATTTTACCACATTTGGAAAATGACCAGAAGTGATGACAGAAGGAGTCCCACACACTGTAAGACCCATGCTGGAACAGAGAGAAAGGGGAGAGGAATGATTGGCACCATAACGCACAACCATTATATCTCCAGTGTTTACCCAGACCAGAAAGGAACCATTTCAAAGGTTTAATGAGGCCGTAATACACATTTGGGCAAATTTTCAGACCTGGATGCAATAGACACACAGCTCCTGCACTATCCCAAAGTGACACACACTGGGGTGCTCCACTGGCAGCCCCACACTGTGAGTGTGGATTTCAACTCCTTGCTGCCCCTCTACCTTGCAACTTCTGGAGTCAGACTGCTAACTTCTGTAATTATGCAGATGCTGGGGATTTCAACCTAAAAGAATAGCAACCAGTCATTCATTAACATCAGACATGCAAAACAAATTTAGCTAAGCTGATTACTGTAATGGAGTAGCCAAGAGCACCATTCAAATTGACATGGGAGTAGAAATGCCTTTGATACTCTCAGTACAACAAGCTGTGTATTTTTGTGAAGTCTCATGTTTCCTAATTACCTTAATACTGTAAGAATTAGGTAATACCAATGTACAATCACTCACACCGGGCTGGGTTCACAGCCTTTTGTTCCGTGGTGCTTACAGGGAATGTTAATCTGATGCAAGAAGTCTGGCTGTGACAGAAACAGTGTCAGGCAGCTTCTGTGGAGTCAGTTTCACCTCAGGATAAGAAAAACCCTGAAATGCCACAGGGCAGGATTCATGGCAGAGTAAAGGATGTGCTACAGGCATGAACGCAGCTGTAAATACATCCTCCTGAGTTGTGCCTTGTGCCCCTGCCTTGCTGAAACCTTTCTCAATGACAGCTGCACAACAGTGGACTGTCGACTTAGAACGTTTCTTCCCCTCTGCAGCACAGACAAAAACGAGGATGAAGCAGTCTTCCCTTCAGTGCTATGAAAGCAACTTCACTTTCCCAGCTGTGCCAGAAGATACACAACACAACCTCTCATCCCACACATCACTTGTAATCCACAAACAACCCACACAGATCTCAGTATGGACCTGGCACAGAAAAGGAGTGCAGCAACAGAGATGCCCTGACATAACCTGAGAGGAAGTGAGCAGTTACTGGAGAAGGTTGATTTTCCATTCACCCAGCCTGTTCCTGTAACACCCAAATTTAGGCCTGGAGGAGCTGCATAGGTGATGTTGGATGTCAGGTATGATATATGCTGCAATAGCTGAGCATGTCAGTGCTGGTTGACATGAAGCAGGACCTTCTGTGCTAACCTCATGGTGTGTGCTTCACACCCCAGTATTTTTTTCTGTGTGTTTATTTATGGGCAGATTTTGAAAAAGAAAGCAAAGCGTCCTAAAATGGGAACAGATGGGGTCTGCCTATTATCCCAAATCATTCTATGACAGAATAAAAACAAGCAAGGCTCATGTGTGGCAACCTGCAGTGCAAGACACAGAGCAGACCCCGCTGACAGGCAGTATCTTGTTGCTGAAGAGACCCAAGCTGGGTCCCCTTTCCTGTTCTTCAGCAGAGTTACTTCTAGTTTGCAATAGTAAGAGTAAGGAAAGGAATCAGTCTTTGTGTGCCACAAACACAGATGAGACTCAAATTTTGGCTCTTGAGTGCAAAGAAAACAGAAAGCCGAGTAGCTAGGAGCAGTGTTAAACTTTTCACAGCTACAAATTGCTCTTTCATGCATGATACATACAATTACAGCACTCTTAAATCCCGGATTATTGGGACAATAGGTTGTAGCAGCTTTAATCCAAGTGAATCATTAAGCTGTGCCACTTCAGTAGGATTCTGCATACTTAAAAAGTGCCTGTGTATCGTACAGTCCATCTGTGTAACACACAGTCCATACAGCCTAGCTCCAGTAATTAACTTAACTACAATTCCTCACGAACATATTGCTACCATGTGTATACATTAGCATCTTGGCAATATTTTCTTTTTGTAAAAAGATTGAAAGCATTAGTGCCAATGTGGTAAATCTGTCTATGTCTGTCTGTTTGTCTAAGCCTTACGGCTGTTCACAGGGATTGTCTCTCCTTCTCCCCCCCCTGCTTGTGTTAGACTACCAACTGCTCTGGAAATTTATTTTTCCATTTCAAATACATTTTGTGCTTCCATATTGAGATAAACCCCCCAGGAGATGACTAGCCAGCCTCTAGCATCTGAGGCAAGGCTAACAAAGGAGGTCTGTTAGCTGTTGATGATGGTGAGCTGAGTTGGAAAGCTTACAGGGAAAAAAGGCAGTTGCCATCCATTGCAAAGCAGGTTGCTGGACTGCACTTCATTGTAAGGCAACAATCCAGGTCTGCTGGGAATCTTCAGTGGCTTATCATCTTCATCACATAACCCAAGAAAGGGAAATGGAATGTGCAACAGGGAAGCCTGCTAGTAGATTTAGATTCACAGTCCAGGGACAGACTCCAAAACTTGAAGAAACCTCGTCAAAACCAGACCGTTGCAGAGACTCTGACACAAACCCCAATACACTGAGTAACAAAAACCACCAGAACCTGAGGCAGGAAAATTTACTCAGCTTGTTCCTCTGATCTCTGCAAGAACATCTATACTGCATAATGGATGAAGCTCTCTGGATGCTGTAACCAGCCTGAAGTCCACACATTACAGCACTCTAGAGTGTAGATTGACCATCTCAACCCAGTCCTGCCCTGCAATGCTGCCTGCTCAGCTATCTCCAGCCTGTTGTTCATGTGCTTCTGGGAGTAAATACTGAAACAGCCAATTTGGGCATCCAAAATACAGACGGGTTATTTCTTATGCTGTACGGAAAGACTGGTATCAGAGCCTTTGTAAAGCCTGTAGATGACCTGCTTCAATATTTATCAGCATCTTAAGTGCAGCCCAAATTGTCATCTAGCAAATGTGCTTTCTCTGCTGGAGCACCTAGAGACAGTAAGGCTACCCAAACTGTGGAAAGGCACCTTCTCAGTCAGAGGTGAAAGTCCTAAATAGTGGACCTGCACCTCTGGATTACAGCTGAATAGAGTGTGCTTCATCTCAGGAAGCCTGCAAGAGGCAAGTATGCAGGAGCCAGATACAGCAATGTGATATGGAACCAGCAGCCCAGGCTTTACCAGCATTGTAACATCACTATCCTATAATCTTATTTAAAAAAAAAAAAACAATAAATATTACCTACCCACAGATGTTTTGCCATAGAACTGCCAGAAAGCTTATAAAAGCCCAAAGGCAGCAGTAGTCATGCTGCTTATTCATAGAGCTGCAAAGGATCACAAAAAAATCTAAACAATATCTGGTACATCATTGCTCCCAAGCTGCAACTATACATGCCAAGCTTTACCACCAGGAAATAAATGGGAAAAATGCATAGGGAAAATTCAAACAGACTCCTGATTCCAGTTTTAGTAAGTTGTGCCAGAATTATGATGTGACATGACCTGCTAATCAGTGCTTTGAGAATTCTCTTCCTCATTCTTTACAGTATCTCTACATGGAAAAATACACCTTAGGAAAAATATTTTCATAAATGGAATGCTAATTAAAATCAAGCTTGTGACCTGAAGCAGTAATCTCAGATTTTTACATATTAACTAGGATTACTAGTAGGTAGCAGATTAAATTTTTAAATTATTTTATTTTGTGGACTCCCCAAAAGGGGACAAAAACCCAAAAATATAAGAGTTTACAGAGTGAAAATAATACACTCTCTCCACTCCCAAAATAAATTAAACATTTCTATGTATTTATTTTTTGGAAGTTTATCTGGAGCCATACCCACCTAAGTGCCTTCTGGGAGTTGCAATATCAGAGTCTCAGGATTAATCTTGACAAGAGAGTGCCCTGCCCAACTCCACCCCCCACCTTTTACAGCAATCATGGGATTCCTACAAAGTCACAGCTGGTAAATGTTCTTCGTGCTTTATCACAGGAGATATAATCCAGCTAAGGAAAGGACCTGGGGAAAGAACAGCAAAATTAGATGCAAACACTCAACTCCTACGTGGGACCATGGAAGCTGAGCAGATGCAAATGTGCTTTGAACAGATCCACCACATCCTGATGGGGTCAACTACAGCAAAATTTCTTAATTCTATTAAACTCAACATGAAATAGATTTTATTCTCCAATTTTATGAGGGAAAATTCAAATTTTTTCTGCTTTCAATCTTACAGTATTCCTGCTGAAAAGTATTTTCGTTTTGCTTTGATTTGATGTTTCAGAAGGAAAGGAAAAAAGCACACTACCACCTATGCTTAGCAATTAATCAGTAAAAGAATTCAGAAGGAAGAAACTAAAAGAGTGGTTGGCACCACTGCTTTTTAAGACTAATGCTAAGGACTGAGCACTGCATACATCTCTGCCTCGGCACTCATTGTGCCATGCTAGGAAGAGAACTGAGAAAACAGGGCACTTCATGCAGTACATTCATTTTCCCAGGAAAGGGAGCAGATTCTGTCCTTAATAAAAGAGCATGGACTGCAGGAGAGCTCATTCAGCTCTGCTCCCGTGCCCCGGGTCAAGTCACGGGCAGTCTGTCCCATCGTTCCCTTGCACACTAGACTTGCAGAGGAGCACTTCAAACATAACTTCATTATTCCCATGTCCACCCCTGGGTACTTAAGGAGGATGAGGTGTGGAGAGGAAGTGGCAGTAGTTGACTTCCAAGCCCCGACACACAAAGAAGAATGGCAAGCTGAAGCCATAACTGAGCTAAAGTCAAAACAGAACTTTCTGTATTCCTGGGCCAGAAGATTAGAGGCATTTCATTGAAAAGTCAGAAAGCTGTGAATGAGAACCTGCCTTGTCAAGCTGGAGAACAGAAGCCAGATGTGGGCTTAGCAGCTGCCACGTGGCTTGGCCTTGCTAGCTTGGTAGGACAGGCATCAGATTGTGATAACCTGTAATTGAATTCAGAGCTTTTGCCTCATTTTGGTTTGGATATTTTCATACCCCTTGACTAATTTGTCATGTTAGCAAGTTTGCTGGAATATCTTGGGGGGGTTGCATGAAAAAACATTAGGGAATTTGGATTTCTTGTAGAAACGACCATTTTTTATTTTATAGTTGACATTTGCTCTAAAAACAGGCTTTAGAAACAAAATCTCTTCCTGATCTCACAGGTCTGCAGTTTACAGTTGTGTGCATCTTATTTCAGCTGCTCCCTTGAACTCTGACTTGTTCTGCTGTGAGCAATGAGGTCATGTACTTCTCAAATCTGGGTTCCCCTGAACTAAAGCAATCCTGACTACAGCCACAAGAGACAGGATATATATTAGTACAGGGAACCACAAGTCTTTTGTATCTTTCAAGTGTATTATCAGTAGTTTCTGGAGTCATCAGCAGTCTTCACTCCTTAATCAACTGCACAACACCCATCACATCAAAGTATCCCTGTGTTTCCAGAAAGCAGCAATTAGTACATCAGTCACTCTGCACTCTAGGTTTGTAAGCAAAGGTGAGCCAGCAACACTGAGGCCTCAACTGGAATACATTCTTAAATAAATTAGTGACATTCACTTTAATCATTGTGCAAATAATAATTTCTGAAATTAAATAAATCTAGTGTTTAATATTCACAAGAACTTAAAGACGTTCACCTTGGCATAAAAGAATGAGTCTAAGAGGGTTTCTTTAATTTCTGTACCATATTGAACACAAGACTGCAGCTCATAAAATAATCTGGAATCTCTTTATAAATCAACATATCTGAATTCTCTCTACAGCTTTAACCAACACAGGGCAGATGGTTTTTAAAAAAAACACAGATATGCTCAAAGTCTGTTTTGTCATGAACCCATTCATTAGCCATACACTTAAGATTAGAATAGCATTTTTCCTCTACACACTCTAGGCCAACCACAAAAAAATTGCAGAACAGTGACTGGGAGACAGCACACGCCATTGTTAACCTTTCCAGAGGTTTGTTTCCATCTCAAAATCCTAATTTTTTGGTATTTTGTGGCCTTCAGGTACAGCACGTTTATACATCTATCTCACTACTCCACTGGTCACAATACTGATCACTGCTGTTGATCCATCAACCCTAAGTTACCTGTTGGGCTTCAGATACCTGCACCATCACTCTCCATCACTGCACCATCACTGACCTGGGTGCAATTACACTCTCCATGTTTATGGAGGTGAGGCAGAACTTCTGCACAGCCTGCCATCTTTGACAGGGAACACTTAGCCTAGAAGACAGAGATAGAAAACTATGCTGGAAATAAACTACAGAGGAGTCATATTGCAAACATGCAAACAACTCTGGAATCCTGGCAGGAAGAGAAATAAACAGTGAAGAATGGAGGGGACGTGGTTAGACAAAGTCAGCATCTTGGGAAGCATTTGGTAAAGTGAGAGACAGATTTCAGCTTAGTAAACAAGCTATAAAGTTCTCCACAGGAAGAGCAGACATACCACCCCGGATTACTACAATGTCTAAGCCATTTCTCCTTTGTGATGATTTTCTTGGAAAAATCTTGATTTTCTGCCTATTTGTTTACAGAGAAACATTTAAGTGGCTGTCTCTTTTGGAATGACAACTTGAAGTCAAATGCTGTAACTTGGCCTAGACACGCTATCTCATGATGAACACACTTCCCACTTGGAGAAATAAAACAAAGCAAAAAAGCATCTGGGTGTGCTTTTTCATTTTTTTTTTTTTTTTTTTTTTTAAGATCTATTTTTCTGTTTTGAGAATAGTTAAGCTCTATCACTCACAACTCCAAATCGCAAACGTACTTCATAACAATTGAGGGTTAAAGCAGCAGGAAGGTTAAATCAATAGAAAACTTGCATCATCAGTGTATTGCAAAAATGACAGGCACGTATCCCAAAGCTGTATTTTATGCTCCATGTTAATGGTATAGCAGCTGGCTTTGTTACCTTCTGCCCCGGCTTCCTCACACAACAGCATGTGAGCTGCTCATCCCCTCAGCCCTCACAGACATGGCCTATCTGGAAGGTGCACAAAAGTGAAATTCCTGTGGAGATTACAGGGAAGAAAGGCACCTGTGCCCCATCCCAGAAGCTGCAGGGGGTCTGTGACAGCAGGAGTAGAGTGGCTCTGTTGTGCAAAGGGCAATTTTGACATTCACAGATTTGGACAAAAATAAGGTGTTTCTCAGGAGTGGTGTTTTTAAACTGATCCCTCACTCTTCTGTCCAGCCTTTTTGACTCACCACAGATACATGACTTGGGTACAAAACAGGCAGGTAAATATCCAAAAAGGCAGTGGAGAACAACTACAAAAACAGACTCTGCAACCAAAGGAGAAAGATACCTTCTCATAAATCTCCCTGACAGAAATAAAGCAACAACCTGTAACTTGGCCCATGCCCTAATTCTTTTTTAGATCAGCATTGGGATGGGGTCCCCAGGGAAGTTATCACAGCACGAAGCCTGACAGAATTCAAGACGTGCTTGAATGATGCTCTACAACACATGATGTGACTCTTGGGGTTGTCCAGTGCAGGGCCAGGAGTTGGACTCGATGATCCCTGTGGGTCCCTTCCAGCTCAGGATATTCTGACTCTCGAGATGTGCTCGTCTACATTTCATCTCAGTCCTTCAGTACTGTAAGAATCCATACAGACTCAGAGCAGCCAGGGGAGAGAGCAACAACTTTCCTGACAGCCCTCTGTCACTTCAAAATCAATAGTTTTAGAATTGTTCACATATCCTACCTACATCTGAACCCATTCAAGCTTCACAGGTAGAAGAGGGAGGGTTTCTTACGACATAATTTCAGACCTTAGGTGGATGGAATTTCACAAACTCAATATCCATGTAAAATATCTGCAGGCTGCATGGATGTGCCAAAACCCTCATCAGTATTCCCAGAAATCAAAGGGCTTGCTGAACAAGAAAAATACTATCCCTGAAGTTTAGTTTTATAGGAGTTAACATCATTCACAGAGCTATTGCAGCACCAGAGGAAACAGTGAGGAGGGGAAAAAAAAAGGGCCGTTTCTCACAGCATAGTTCCTTTGCCACTTTAATTCAAGGAGTAATATCATAGCACTAAAATAAACCATTCTTTATCTTACCACAGAAACTATTGTTTACACCTTAATATTGACACCAAACACTGAGAGAAGCTTCCTACAAGTGATTTTGAAAATAGTTGATAAAGTTACTTCATGAGCAAATAACTTGCTCTTTGTTTGTTTCATTATTTATTCACATAGAGACACAAATATAGTCATGTCTTAGCTCAGACATAAAAGTGCCAGTTGACAAAAGGAAAAAAAGTCTTTAAATGTAAAGTTTGCTAAAAATGTTCTTACCAAGAAGTGCAAATGTGTGCTGATTATAAATAGTCACTGAACAGACTAAAATAAATTTGATATGCCTAAAAAGGGCTATATATTTCCAGCCAATTTTATTCTTTCTGGAAGGCTTTATAATGCATTTATGAAGATATGCTTACAGACAGGATTAAATCTCTCCTGTTTGCACAACTATAATGCAAAATATGCAAATACTGTGGTAAATTAGAGCAGTTGTTGGCTTTTCTCTTCCGAGAAAACTTGACTGTGAAGGTTTTTCCCTTCTCCTGCTTAGCTTATTAAACTTAAAAAAATCCAAACCTTATCTCATAATTTCTATACCTTGAAATCATCTTTTCTCATGCAGCATCTTCCAGAGAAGCTATTGTGTATTTTCTCTGGGAAAAAAAATGCAGGACTTGTCCTACTCTAGAGTGACAAGGAGTGACAAGCATGCTCTGTGAGCAAGCCAAGGCTTGTACTGAGGTGGTAAGAAATGAAACAACTTACATTTAGACATTTGACACAGATACTGATCACAAGAAAGAGCATTTACAATATTAAATTGAAACCCATGAATAATTCACCAGTTTCAGCTGATGACAAACACAGAAGTGACAGAATATTTGATGATCAATAATTATTTCTGAGATTTTAGGAAGTGTGGCACCTCATAACAGAACGATTTAATTAAACACTAGATGTGACTGTTTAATTGCACATGCTGTATCAATCCTCTTTTCCTTTTGAATTTTGTGCAGATGCTAAAAATTGTTCATCGCTTCTAAAGCAAATTCATTTCTCACCACGAATTAAAAAACTGGTTCTCTAATAAAGTTTTCCAATATTACCTTTTGTGTTGCACTCCTGCTCTCATTAAACTTCTAATAGCCTTCAAATAATAAGTTTATTGGAAATTGTAGCTGTAGGTTCACTGACATCATATTTGAATCTCATCTGCTGCTGACGTTTACAAGTGACAATGCTAAGACTGATGACCTTGTGTCCAGCACCACCATACCCAAAAGCAGACAAAATTTCCAGCAGTCAGAGCCACAACACATGCCCAAGTTGTCAGTCTTGAAAATATTCTTCAGAAAGGAAGTAGATCCATATATTTATCTACAGAGCTTTTCTATGGAAACAGTTCTTCCTGAAACATCTCCTCTAAAAATGTGATAGTACTGAACAAATCACACAGAGTCACTGATTCTTCTTCCTAGGTCTGCTGGCCCTGTGCCATCAGCTTGGGATGCAGAAATGCAGCCTGTTTTTTCCAAACAGGCTAAACAAAAGGGGTTTATTCTGTCTGTATCAGAGCCACAACCTTCTCCACTGTGGATTCCAACAGCTTTTGGGTTTTAAATATCACATAGGATGAGAATACTGGTATTTCTCCTGAAACACTGTGGGATGGTTTCTGATCTCTCTCACTTTGAAATCTTTTTCTTGCTGGTTGCTCCAGTTTTGTTTGTTGGGGGGTTTTTGACCATTACTCCAAGCTACAGAAAACCTCTTTATGCTGCAGTGAGGGTTTGTTCTTCCTCCTGAAAGCACTCAAGTCTCCATACACAGGTGTGTGCTTTTCCACACCATCTCCACAGCTTTTATCAACTCTCCTGGATCAGACATCAGCAGACTGGATCTTTAAATCATCTCTCCTAAAGTGGCTAACCCAGAATCTTTGCTTGCACCCTCTACGTTTCCTACACCAATATTCAGAAGGAAGCACCAAAAGTGCAGTTTCCTGTGACTCTACATCCCTAGACAAAATCAACTGAATTTTAAAAAATCCAAAAAATCAAAAAACTTCAGCAGGCTTCCATTAAACCTTACGGCATACAGGTACCAATTCCATCTTTATGATGTTTTCTGAAACAGATAGAAATAAAAAGTCAGTTCACACTTGTGCAAGCATCTAATTCCATCACATTTCTGTGCCTGGTACCTGAGGTGCTGCGGCCACCTGAGACCTTTTTGACTTACTATGTCCTCAAATTGCCCTTGGAGTTACCACAAATTAAATTTTTACAAGACTGAGACACCTTTTTTTTTATTAATCAAAGGATCCAGTCAGTTGGCATATTAAAGTAAATAATGCCAACTCCAAGCTGCAAAGAAAGCCGACAAATCACAGAAACCTCTTTACAGAGTCTTCACACTAAAAGATATTCCAGTCTGGTCTCAGCTTCCATAAGCAGAATAGCACCTATGGTTCATTTTCTACTTGTCAGGAGAGCTCATGTAAATTATGTCTTGTGTGTTCCTGAAACTAAGTTGATGTACTGTAAAACATTATTTCTGTCCTGGTAGAAATAATTTCTTATAGCTACAGTGCCACATGCTATCCCCACTGCGAGAGAGCTGTGGTGATTGATATGAAAGCAACCCCCAGCAATAGATACCCTGATACTGGAACAGCAGATTGAAGACACAAAAAACAGCATTCAGAGAGGTATTTTCTATGTATATTCCACACCGCTATTCAAACTATAATAATTTTTTACGGGATTTTAATTTTTCTCAGTTAATTTTGCTCTAACCTTCCCCACAGCCCTTCTCTGCCTACTTTCCTAAAGCGTTCTGACTCCACAACCTTCACTGACAAGACTGCTCTCCAAAGCACAAGCTATTACAGAGCAGTCATGGAACAAGAATCATAAATGCAAACATTTTGCCCCAAGAGCCTCCTGTACGTCAGGCTGGGAACAACTCCTGTCTGAAGGGCAAGGACGACAGAGCCATGTGGTGAATATCAGTTTGTACAGCCTGGAGTGGGCAGGCTCTGCCAATTAGTAGTAGTAGGGGTGTGTCATCCAATTTTCTCCCAAGGTAAATCCTGCCTCCAGTCAGCATTACGCTCATTTGGTCTCAGCAGACATTTGATCTGCCTGAACAAAAGAATCCACTTTCTGTTACCCAAAGAAGGGATCATGCAGTACACTCCAGGAAAAAAAAAAAAAGATGCAACAGTTTTACACAAACGTTGTCAAATCATACGTGAATAATTACGGCTCCTGTGGCAATTGTGTGTGGAAAAAAAAAAGAGGAGTTCAATCAGTTAACATGTGACTCCTTACAGATAGGAGAATAAAGGAGCTGGCAACCATGAATTTTGAATTTTGTTAGGCTCATTGTTCAGTACAGAATATAACATAGCTAAGAATATCTTTTCAGAAGTTTCATCTTTAACTGCAAGAGACCATTCGAATTTATCTGGACATCACTGTCTAATCTGCCTTTATGCCTCTGCTCTCTTGCTCATGTATTTCAAGTCAACCTTTGGAATAGTCTTCAGTGTTCTACAAGATTAGGTTTAATTTAAGGCTTGTGACACCTTCATGTATTTTTTAGGTATGACTCTGTTATCCCTGTAACAAGTAGGTTTCATTAAAAATGGGTGACACAGTAAAGTAAAATCAGGAATTTGAGTACACTGCAATTAATAACTGAATCCGTACTCAGCTTCAGAGTAACAACACACAAAAGCAACTAATTAAACTGTTTGGAGAAAACCTGAGAAGTAGCCTATCATTCTGGAGGATGCTTCAGAGGTATTGCTCCATATCCTTGTGTCATGCCGCCAAATAGTGCTGTAAATCCTTCTTGGCAGACCTTCCAAAGACTATAGCATGTACTACATGACCAGACAGATAAATATCATCTCACAAACCTCAAGTGAAGCCACAAGAACACTCTCTTTCAGACTGAGTTTTATACAAAACCAGATTTTAAAACTCCTGTGATATTTTCTCTTCAATTGTTGCTCGTCTTTTTTGTATAGCAGTTTAGCTACCAGCTAAACTCATAACCTGGTGACACCTCCATTCCTGGAACAGCCACAGACAGTCCTGCAAGCATTGCAAAAAACAGGCTCTGGCCCCCATCAGCACAAGGCAGAGAATCTTTACAATATATCAGTAATCACCAGAGAATTAGTAATATTTTTACAAACTTGGGTGATTATATTTAGCAAGTGTCTCTATGCCCTAAAACAGCACATCACAATCATGTTAGTCTTTGCTTTTTTAGCTACTTCCTTAAAAAACTATTGGAATGACACTTCTTCAGCTGAAAGCATTCGCCTGTCAGTATTCCAGCAGGGACTTCCCTTGCTTGAGTCACTGTTCAGGTCCCAACAATTGCCAGTATAAGATGTGATTTCATTGGGAAAGTGACCTGGCTGCCACCTAACAGGCTGACCAAAGTTACACCAGCACAGCTAACGAAAACCACACAATTTCTAATCAAACTTCAACAACAGTTCCTGCAACAAGGTCAAGGGACTTCTGCAGCTGAAAGGCTTTTCCTCTGCTGCATTCCAAAGTTGTGAACACTTGTCAAAAAGAGAAAGGGAGCAGAAGTCATTCCCTGTAACATGTCTCAGGGAAACTTGAATACTGGGATCACCATCTTTGACTCTGTAGGACAAACACCCAAATTTGCAGCACTGCATTGCAGTTCCTTCCAGTCTGAGCCTATCCAAAACAGCTTTCTAGCATCATGTTATAAGCATGTTCTGAATGCTCTATAGAATAAAAATGTTGTCATTCAATCAAATCCCGTCTTAAGACATACTCATTCTTGAGCACATATAGTTAATCCTACACAGCAATTTGATTCTTTTAATCTGTTTGTACTCTAGCTCATCAGTTCTTTTTTTCTTTTGTATATACTTTGTGCTTTTATGTTGCCTTTGTTAGTACTACAATATAAATTATTAACAGTAATTTAACTCAGTGATTATTTCTCTTTTATAACTAGTTTGTAGCTACTGTTTTCTACTTTGGATGGTACATAATTCTTACATTTTGGAATTACTGCCACTTATTTAGCACCTCTGTATGAACCAGCTCTTCCCATGGCCACTCATGCAGAGTTCTCCATAACTAATCCTACTCTAATCTAGATACTAGAAAACAGGGTGTTCCTCTCAGGATCACCCATAAAGAGTGAGGAAATTCTTCCTGCAGTCCTCATCTGAATTGGCTGATTGCAGAAGGATTAAAAAATTACCTAAGGACATAATGCTGAATTGCCCTACAAGCTATGAAAGAAACAAAGCCCCGCCCTTCTGCTCCTGCCCTGTCATAGCTGTGCCCTGCTATAACTTCTGGTCAATCTGACCCCAAAGACAACGTTGGTCTGACTTAATTAGGTATTAAGTCTGCTCCAGGGATATTAATGGTTTGAACTATAAATATTGCTACCATAAAAATCCAGTGTATTATGCAATATGTGAATTTAAATGAAGTGCTAAGAGACCTTGTAAAAACAAAAGGTAAATTAAAGTTACTTTTTTCCCTCCACAGCTTCTCTGTAATAGGAAAAACTTTTTCTCTGGGACTTAGAATTTGCTTTTTGTCTCCACTGAATAATTTGCAAGCATCCCTTAAATGCTCACTGTAGTTATATTGGTCTTGGGAAAAAAAAATCACATTATTGAGGTCAGTGTATCCAATTCTGCTATAAAGGCAGTGTGGAAGTGTACTTTTTACACCAAGGATAGATGTGACAGGTAGCCAACATGCCCAGTGTAACCAAAGAGGGTGAGAAGCAGAGCTCAGCATTCATCTAAGGTAGATGGAACAAACTTCTGAGGCCATTCATTCGAGGTTCTTCAGTCCTCAATATTCTTTTTAATTTTGGATACTTGGCACCATACAGGTGGAGACTCAGCTGTCTTCCTCTGCTCAATACATAGTTAAATGCAGCACATTTTAGAAGCTTTATTTGGCATTTCGTCAGAAAATCTGGAATTGCTACTCATAAAACAAGTTACTCAAAATTCTAGGTTTCAGCCAATACAAGGATATTATGAATAACATACCCTCTCTGTTTAGCTGGGATTTTTATGACATCCATTAAGGGGCTTCATCTAAATACTGGCTATAAAGCTGAGACGATCAGCAGCAGCTCTCCACTCTGCTGTGATGGTGCACCAAGAAAGGGGGAGCGAGTTCTGCCTTCCCATGGGGCAGCTGAGAGCCACTTTGTCTCAGAGAAAAAACAGCCTCCTGGTCTACAGGGAATAAATCTATTACTGCAGTCTGCTTCCATCTTCAAGACTAGAGTCTGGAGAAAACATTCACATTGAGCATGTTTTGGTTTTTTTTAAGTCTGATAATAAACAGAAAGCTTCACATTCCAAGGCTTAACCTATCAACTGACGGAAGCTGGGCATGTTGTATTGTGAGATTTCTCATGTATTTTCAATCCATCTGGTACTGCCCAGAATATTGGACTAAATGGGCAATTAATCTAATCCAGTACAGCAATTCCTAAATGTTTCTTTCCCTCTAAACATACACAAATATAGAAACATAAACAGTGTTGTAAACATTTGAATTTGATGTACTGAAGGTCACTGAACAGCACACAATACTCCCTCCCTCTCCAATCCACAGAAGTGTGCTTTGTTTTCTCGTAATTAATTTCTATTTCATAACTAAGCTTCTAGATAGCTCGTTACTCAGAAAAGAATTAAATACTCAGGACTATGAGGTTTGAATTGGTCTTTTCATTTGAGATAAAATGATTGAAATAGGACAGTAAAAAAACCTAATTTCAAGAGCAAGACACATAACTCAGAGTTCAAGTAGTAAAGCAATTAATCTTCAACAGAACAGCACATGGTAGCTCTGAAAACAAAGCTCTAAATTCTGACAATCATCCTAAAATATTTAACACTGAATCTCTTCTGAGACTTCTGTTAGAACTCAATAGAAAAGCCCCATCATCTGCTCACAAAATAAATGCAAATCCTTACAAGGCTGGATAACCATAATATGGCTCCAGGCATACCTTTGGTTCTTTCTTACTATCAGCTCCTATGAGAATCACCATATTCCCTGATGCTCAGGGAAAGCTTTTTAAATGCCTGCTTTTTCCATTCTCTTCCAACACACTAATTTTTAAACATCACCTCATTTTCCTCTCACATTTAACACTTCCATTAATAAGTAAGAGCAGGAGTTCACATTTCAGTGCATTAGCCCAATCAGCCCTCATCTTGTGATTTTCACATTGTTTTATAGTTTATAAAAACTAAGCACCAAGCTAAATAAATAAATTAGCACTGCACCCTGCCAAGGTAAAGTCAAAAATAATTATTTACAGTCAATTCTTAAAAGGGCTTAGCTCACTTATGACTGATGCCTACAGAGCAGACCCTCTGTGCTTTGGTGTCATGGTCACACTGAACACACACCCAAGGTGGCAGCCCTTTTGATCCTCCAATTTACAATACACGCATTTATTTGACAAATTAACCTTCGGTTTGAAAACTGCTACGATCTCCAAAAGGCCAAAATGAGGAACCCCAAATTTAGCTTCCGTCTCTCACTCACCCAATACAGTACCCACTCCTCTTGTCTGCCCTCAGTTTCGTTTTTATGTTTTTGGAATCACCTTTGGGACACGTGTTTTGTCATAGAGCTACAATGACTAGCACGATGGCTTTACCCTAGTGGTGACCTACAAGTAGGAGTTCAAAATGAAGTTTCAGGGCAAAACACTGAAGAGCTAAATGGCACTTCTCAGCTCACACTCAAAAACAAAGTCTCAGCCCAAAGTAAAAACAAGTTTTTTTTATGGATTATGCTAATTCAAACCAGGAAAGAGGCCAACAATTTTTTTCTTGGGGGTGGGAGTCATTGCATATGGAATATTTGACTATCTCTTACATGAATTCATTTCAGCCAGTTACATAATGTGCCCCAACTAGAGGGCCTAAAAAAGTGCACAACAGTATCTTAAAGTTCATCTCAGTCTCATCCTTAGAGAAAGGAAATAAAATTACTCAGCCCTCCTTCATTAGCCATGTTTTCTTACTCTGTGTTGACTTCCATGAATTCTTCTCACCTCCTCGTTTGTCATCCCTGTCTTGAAACACAGCCCCAAAAGGGATATTCCACACTGTCTGCTACATCACATCACAACACAGTACATGTTCCTTCAGTTGCTGACTCAGATTTTTGCCCAAGAAAAATATATTAGACTTGGACTTGTCAGAAGGAGTTCTGGAGGAATTAGATTTGCAAATACTTCTTCAGATGTGATTAAACAGACAATAAATCTAACACTAAACCATAGGGCACTGTTGCAGGAATGAAACTTAAATCAGACAGTTTCTTTTATTTGCATTAAAGGTATTGGCTTGTATGCCCTTGTATATGTTTGTGAGAGGGCTGGTCATCTCTGCAGTAATAAAGCAGCGAGTCTAGTCAATCACACATTACTGCTGTAAATCAAATAAAAAATGGTTTCTTACTTACAACAGCAAACACATGCCAAGTGCAAAGGTCAGAACCCAACAGAGGAAAGAAATTGAGAGGAGATAGAGAAATCACTCAGAAAGGAGTGTGCAGCTATTGCTTTCCTGTGAGGCTGTATTATCAAGTCATTTGTGAAGGTTCAAGTGGCCCATTACTATTAAGAAAAACAATCTTGAAATGCTGAAGAGATGAATAACTTTAGTAGATAGATTCTTTCTCTGAAAACTTCAGAAATACATTTTTTATTATAAACTATCCATTATGAGTTCAGTTTAATGTTTTCCAGCCATTCAATGGTAAGAAAACTATTTGGCTCTTGATACCCACGAATCCCATTTAAGTGAGTATCTGGTAGCTGGGGAAGTTTGAACATCACCAGCTAAGAGCTGCCCTGGAAGAAGCCAGAGTTGGAAGTGTGTTTATGAGATTGTCTTCTTTTTTTCTTTTCCACTGTCTTGCAATTATTTATATTCTTCTTGCCACGCCTGCAGATGATCTTTGAAATAAAACTGTGTCTCAAACAGTCTCCTTTCATTAACTGTCTCCAGACAAATCAATATATGGTGTGAGAGATGTGGGCAGCATCTTTCAAGAGAAACAAATTGCCATTGTAACTTACAACATGCAATTAGTCATGCAAAAATGAAATGCTCTGGAAATAGAGTCTGCTTTATAAATGCTTCATTGTGAAGAGTAGATGGTACTTCAAACTGCTGGTGGAGCAATAAGTTCTTGTTTGTCAACATAATATTCCCATATGTAATTAGAAAATTGTGTGCAAGCTGACCACTTTACTTTGCTCTATTAAGGAAATGGACCGCTAGCACTAAAAATACCATGATAAAATATCCGGTTTCAGCTGTGGAATGAAGAATAATTCCAGTCACTAAGTTCTTTGCACTGCTTGTCTCTGACATATTTGATCCGTGTCCTTTAACTGAAGTCAAATTTTTTCCCAATTACAGAAAAAAAAAGTAATTTAGAAAAAATTAAGAAAGGGGGGTCAATTATGCAAACATCTTCCTGTGTTTATAGAGTAAACACAAAGAATCAGCTTAATTTCCTCTAAGAAACTTAGGAATGAGGACTAGGAAAACTTTCTACCGCTAAAGCTCATGACACACTAGATTAAGGCTGCCAAGAGAGGTCATATAATCTCCTATACTGTCCTTACACATGCCTGAAGATTTTTGACAGCTCCAGAAGAGACCCACATTGTGTCAGTGCAGAGCAGTGGATTCAGCTACTTCTCAAAGTCCTTTCCAGCCTGACATTTCTATTATTCTCTGTTTATATGCACCCTGGCTCTGTAAGGACATTGCTGGGTTGTTGCACTCGTACAGATGAAGCTGACAGGGCTTGGCATAAGTATAGGGCGCTGTTAAAATACTAATACATGCTGAACCAGAGCTTTTCTTTAACACTCCATGGTTTTTCATTATTAAGATGTGGATGAAGTCTCTACACGCTTCAGTTTCCTGAGGTCATTACAGCATCTTTTTGATTAACTGGTCAGTGCTGCTTGGGTTTTTTGCAGCTGCAAATAAAAGACCTTCCTGAGTAATATGAAATGCAATTTTCATTCCTGGTGAACACAGCTGCATAGGAAGAGGTGTGTAAAACAAGTTATTTGTTTTATTAAAACAAGGAAAAATTAGGTACTTGTGGTAGCTGTCATTTAAACAGCAAATGCAGCAAATATTATGCAATGAAAGATTAAAAGAAAACCAACACAGAAGTAGTGCAATCTACCCTCAAAAGATAGTCAAAACTAAGTATCATGCTAGTTACTACTTTGTCATCCTCCCTCAAATCAAAAATCTCTCCACAACTAACACAACCCAATCTGAAGATACATAAAAACAGGAAAACTGTACTTGGAAGAGAAGTGTTCACATTTTTAGCCATATTTTAGGCCTACACAAATTGATGTGAGTATCCAGTTTGCCTGTTATTTTATTTTTAACTACAGTCATAAACTAGACTGATGCCCTCAGCGACATCTCTATAGCTGGCTCACCTAATACTATTCCTGGTCAGTATAGCATGACTGTTCCCTTCAATACATACTCCCTAGTTTGCTCCATTACCCAAGAAATCACATTTTTCCACTAGCCTGAGATAAAAATCATGTAGCAGTCATGAGATCTGATGGAAAAATATATTCTATGTAACCAGTCTTTTATGCTCAAGAAATAAAATATATCGCTTCTTTATTGTGTACACAAAACCTAAAGGGCCAGGGCAAGCAAATTAAAGTGTTTCCAAGGGACACTAAAATGGAAAAACTAAAGCATTTCAGAATCTGCAGGGTGAGTACCAAGAGCATAATTTTCCCATCTGAAATAAAACATTTTAATTTTAAAGTTTCAAAATGTTTGTTTCTTTTTCTTTCTTTTTCTCCTCTTAACAATGTCTTGCAATGACAGACATGGGTAGCAGGGCCATCAGGGAAACTTATTTTCAAGTAGCCAATCTTTTATCTCTCATAACTACTGAAATGTGATTTGATACTGAACATGTCACAGAAATGTTCTGGGCTTGTTTTGTTTCTGTCTATTGACAGCTCACATGAGCAGAATTTCCCTTAACTAGAAATCCTGCCAATTTTAATCATGCAAAAAGACCAAGGCAAGCGTGACAGGCACTAAAAAGAAAACATAATTTCTTCAAAGATGTTACAATCAGATTAGTTTTCATAGAGTAAGACATAAAAATCCATGAAACTTCTGGTTTATTAAATTCTAAACACAAGATGGATACACCTAAATTCTATTTCAGACTATCCATGACCCAGTATTACAGGGCCTCTTTCTTCCCTCTCACCACAGCACATGGTATTTCTTTCACTTATTGCATAACCTATGTTAAACCATCTCTGATGGTTGCTGCATTCGCACAAAGGATTACAAATACTCTTAGACCAAAATCAGGCTGCTTGTGCCACAGGTCTGCACATACAAGAATAAGCAGCATCACACACATTATATTATTTCCTTAATCACATGAAAGAAAAGCAGAAAGTCTGGACAGAGCTTTTTCCCTAAAAAAATAGAGACACACAGATTCTTTTGCCAATATGGACGAAGGCTCAGGAAATTTCCAAGAGAAAGATACAAAGTCTTTCCTCAAAAGTGGTATAATATGCCCTGCTCCTCGCTTGGGATAAAAAAAAATTTCTGTGTGACATTTAAATTCAGTGGGTTTTGTTGCTTCTCTAGTTTTAGAAAATAGAAATATATTAATCTTTATCTGATGCTTTTTCTTCCTTTAATACTGAGAGAGTTCTTCTCCTCTCTCCCTCTGAATTGTGTCTAATTTTTGCTAAGCATGTTCCTGATACTCGTTCTGTTTTCTTGGTTTGGTTTGCTGCCTCAAATTTTAGCAAATTCACCCCTCCCTTTGACAGACCCATATTTCACCTCTGTCTCTCTGACGACCAAAAAAATCCGACCATAAGTAAGCAAGCTTTATTTTGCTTTTTCAAACAAAACAAGTATCAGCTGTTTCCTCATTCTCCATCTCCAGCTCTGTCTCAGCTCACCAGGGAACCAGCCCTCTGCATACCTACACACCACTATCAGTATATTTGGAAAACCCTTGACCTCAGGTTAGAATGTAGTGCAAGGTTCTCCATGTTCAGTATTCACATTTACGCTCAATAGTCTTTAAAACAGATTTGTTTATACAGGCAGCTGTATATTGGAAGCTGCACAGTTGTTGCTTGCATCCTGCCTTGAGCCGTTTTCCCACAAAGGTTTCCGCTGCCCCTTTGCCCACACGTTTATTCCCTGCAGCTGGGATCAACATCAACCGCAATCCCTCTGACCACCACCCCACCCTTGTGCTGTAAACTGATGAATTCTAATCAAAATATCTCAGGGCATTTTACAGTCTCTCAAAGTCACTTTCGTGTTGCTTCATCTACTGCTCTCTCTTAACAAGTATTTCAAATTGGATGATAGCTCTAGAAGGTTTTACTCAGATACAAGTAGTACCCATTTTCCAGCCTTATTAAATCATAAAGCACTTGATTCATTTCCAGGGATTAGGTCCAAAATATCCTCTGGCTATATTGACCATTCAACAAATTGCATTATGAAAGCAGCGCTACATCAGAGTAGCTCTAAAAGCCAGCTTTCCTTGTATTTTGCATGGTTATTATTGCAATCAATATTGGAGCAATTCAAATCCCTCATGGTCAATCTCTAAGGCTTCTTTAAGGTACTTTTCTTATAGGTACAAACATTACACCAATACTTTTTTGAACCACCCTCAGGGTCTGTAACAACAACCAGCCTTTTCCTCAACTTCTTCCCATACTGCCTCCTGCTTATGGGACACATCACACATCTCTTGGGAAATTCTTTCAGTATTAATCCTTGCTAGAGTCAGTTTTGTTTTCTAAATCTCAAAGCTCTAGAGCTTTCCTGGTTGTTCAGCTTGATATCACACCCCTAAAAATGATGATTCATTCAAAACTGTGTGGGAGAAAAGTTCCTTTTAAGTATCAAAAGCAGCAAACAAAATTCAGTGCTGTATTAAATATTTCAGAACATTTTAATTCTGAGAACAAAATGCCTTTTCCCCATCAAAAAGATGTGCAAGTCTGACTCTAATCAAGAATCTGGTATTTCATTTCCTTACTTGGATAAATTCAAGCTTCTAAGGAGAAGAAAATGTCTGATCTCTGTGCCCCCTAACTTAGGAAGAAAATTCCATCTCCTCATTTGGAGAAATTCTTCTTTTAACATGTGTTTCTAAAACACTATACCACAGAAGTATATACTCTCTTTCAATTCTGTACCTTGATGTAGGTCTACAGTATGACCTCCACCACATCTCCCAAACTGTAGTGAATTATAACCTGTCTACTGCAGGGGTTAAATCAGTTAAAATCCAATGGAATTTCTATTTGATGCACTCAGTAGTGTGACAAATCGAGGGAAAAGGCAGGGGCACGTGAAGGGTGCGCTAATTTCAATCAAGTCTTTCCAAGTGTGTGAATGCCAGAGAATGATTGGATCTCGAATTTCATCATATATGTGAGTATTGCTTTATTGTGAACATTTACATTAGTAGTTTAATCCCTTTAGGAAAAGAATGCTGGAAATTGGTTTCAAAATGTTCCCTTCATTAAATCTGTTGCAATTTCTTTTGAAATAAAAGGCACAGTCTGAGGTAGTGAGAACCTCACAGACGAACTGTTAGAAACATTAGATAAGGACCTCTCAACCCTTAAAAGGAATGAAATTGTGCTGCACATTTCCCAGCTGAATAGTTTGCAACATATTAACATCATTTGTGGGAATAGAATTTTAAGTAAAGGCTGTCAATGTGTATCACACGTTTAAAGGAAATCAGAGAGAAAATGAAGAGCCTAAAATCTGTGAGGAAGCCACATCCACACACAGCCACTCATGTTTTTTCTAAGCTCTCTTTTCTGCCCATTGTGTTAGTTTATTCACAGTATTTCATTGTGCTGGGAGACGGAATCATGTTGTACCACCATGAGAAACCTCAGGTTTGTGCTTCAGCAAAGTCCCATCTCAGAGAAGATCTCATAAGATTGCTCTTAGTCTTGATTTCTTGTATCTCACACTGGAGATGTGTATTGCCCTTTTCACTGTTGTGTAAAAATCAGCAACCAGCAGGCACTTGCACTGGGTACAAGATCAGATGTCAAGTGCAGAGTTCCCTTCTGGAAATAATGCTTTGGAGGAAGCCCTTGTGGAAAACAGAAGTTGGTCCAGCAGCATTTGTTTTAAATTCATTCGTGCTTTCGTGAGTCTTGTGATGTGTTAAAAGCAGTTAATGTGGCCTGGTGCATGCTAAGTAACCTGCTTTTTTCTATGTCCTCAATCTCCCCAAACCACATGAACAGCCAATTAGAAATGCAGCTTATCAGAAATATCTGTGGTTTCAACCTTAAACAAATTCACATTTTCTCATATCTGCTGTACACAGCAAACAGACAGGTAGGGACTGCTCTAAATTACTCACAATTTACAATGATGATATGGCTTTAGTCCTTTTCCTGAATTGCTGTTTTCCTAAACTTGACTCTCCTGGATGCCAGGACATTTTGGGGTGGCTCACACACTCTCCAGTTCTCACAAAAACTAACCCAAGGAAAGTTTCACTGAAGTTGGTCTGTTCTGTGAACTTGTTCACAGATTATTTTGATGGATTCACACTTCTCAAACATAGAACACTTTACCTAAATTTCCAAACACACCTAAAGGCAAAACATTTCAGACACTTAAAGTTTTTTCTGCAATTACAAATCAAGGAAAAACATCTTAGAGAAACACTTAGCTTTTCTATTCAGCAGCCTAACACACTGAATTAAAAGCATAATGATACCAAAGAAATGACATACGTAAGGCATATTTTTTAGATGAAATGTTCTTTTGTTCTCTCTACTCAAATTTCCAATAATCTTTTCTTTCAGTACAAAGCATTTATGAATTATTAGAACATCAGAACTGATTTTAAAAAGACATTTGACAAAAATGTTTATCTGACCCACACAGAAAAGCTACAGAAAAAACCTTAAGTACTAATCTATGAATGAGATAAAACAGGGCAGTAGAAGATTGATGTACAAAGAAGAGTGTTTGGTAGATTTGTCTTCAAAAAATGGATATTACTGAAGGAACAGTAAAAGTAACAGCACAAAAACAGCCTTAAAAATCCTCCAGTTTCACCACTGTGGAAATATTTTGGGAACAGGAAAGTAGGAGTGTATTTACACTAGTAACTGCCACCATACTGGTGGCCTGATACACCTCAAATAAGAGGGAATAAATAATCCATTGGAAGCTTCCCATGCCACACACCTCTGTTGCATTTTTACTGAGAGCAAACAGGGCATGTTATCACTCCTCAGAACAAATCTCCACAACTTTAAATCCAGGAAGGTTAAAAACTTCTGCTGACCCATTTTATCGTATGATACCTATGCAGAATTATATTGATAACAAAACCAGAAATTATACTATTGAAACTAAATTAGGTTTTCCCTGATCTAACTCTTGATCTACACTCCGCTATCAGTTGTTTTAAAAAATACAGTCACAGAGAAAAAGTCAGTTTTCTCTGAGTGGAACCAACACAAACTAGAAACACATGATAGTCCATTCTCCTTGCTGGGTAATTTTTCCACATTTCAGTTCAGAAAAGGAAATTTATAGATTCAGTCTTCACCTGCATTGATGCAATGGCTGTGAGAAAGAGCAGGAAACATTCCTTCGGTCCAAACTCTCATTAAGAGGGGACTGCATAAAGCAATGTGCAGAAGTCCCATTTAGGCTGGCAAAGCATAACTTCAGTACAACCAAATGGCAGAAGCACACAGGGAAACATTTGAACACTTTCTCATGTTTTAGCAGAACATGTGGTTAAAGTTAAATACTCACTTTTGTTCTTTCTCAAACTACAAAGCAACGAACAGACACTCCTCAGTCTTCATGTGTTCTAAGTAAGGAACAGCAAGCTACTTCATCTATGACAGCTGACTCTATATCAAATACCTCTAAAGAGGTATGCCAAAGTAGAGCTGCAACTCTTTAAAATACTAATCCTAAAATCTGCAACATACCATTAGCTGAGTAACTGTACTGGCTGCAACTAACAAGAAACCAATTTAACAAAAAACTCTCCCAGAAAATTCACAGCAAAGAAGGAATTTTTTTAAAAGTGCTTCATATAAAACAATTGTATTTATCTATTCAGTATT
The DNA here is from genome assembly GCA_013397775.1 of Eulacestoma nigropectus. Lineage (NCBI taxonomy): Eukaryota > Metazoa > Chordata > Aves > Passeriformes > Eulacestoma > Eulacestoma nigropectus. Next base: position 1,043,086 of record VZTE01006652.1, read on the forward strand.
GTTTTTTAGTGCCAGAAGGCCAGCATTAACTCAAGAATGCCTGGGTCTGTGCTTACACAGACACCCAGTCAAACAATTAGGAACCTAATCACTAAAGAGTTTAAGACAGAAAACAGATGTTCCAGCCAATTCTGTCAGAGTTGGGAGCCTCTAAAGAGAGAAGTCTGGATTATTTAGCTTGCTTATTTCTGCAGTGCCAGAAATCATTCTTGTTACTGTGTTTTGAAGCGGTAATTTCTGAATGATGATGCTGGCAGAACTACAAACAAAGAATTACACTAATCCAGTCTGGATGTCACTAACACACGCAAGACTGTCTTCAGATTTTCACAGGTCAAGCAGGATTTAAACTTCTCTCCATTAATAAAACAGAAAGACACTGTTCTTGGACTTTAAAAAGTGTCTTTGCCTGAAAAGGCACAGGAATCCAGAGTGGGTAACAATGCTTTGTCCTACAACAGGAGTTCATGGAAATAACTTATGTAGATTGTACTGCCAACCATCAAATTGCTTTGAACAGATAGAGCTCATCTTACACCAAACATTTGCTAAACAATAACCTTGCTAACCCAGAACCGCCTCTCCAGGGCCTGTCCATGTACATAAACTTTTATTGTAATTGATAACCCACTCTCAAAGAACAATAAGCAATAGATTAGTCACAAACTATAACTTCAAAAGCTCTTCTCCAAAATACTGGACAAGAAGATTGAGGGCTGATTCAAACCTCTGGATCCAAAACACAGGTATTTGAAGTTTGGTTGTAGGTCCAAGCTGGAAATCCGACTAAAAAAATCATACCTTTAGTTTTGATATTACCTAAAGCATCTTCAGGAACTGATGAAATATCAGATAAGTATTCTCTTGTTACTGAAGAGCTTACAAGACGCTCCATTTGCAATTGAGAACACTACACAAAAGACAGAGTTTAGCCAAATCCCAAAGGCCAGAATCCAATTCAGCATCTCCCCCAGATGCTGGTAAGACCTTAATCTTAAGAGCATCTTTGCCAACTTAATTACAAACAATGAAGAAAGGAAAGGTCTTTACCTTAATACCCGCTTAGGTAATTTGCTATTCACCAGGGTGCACATACACACAAAAAATTAGTTTGGAAACTAAGATGTGAGTGTTCATACTGAACATATAAGAGGAACTAAACACCATACCACAATAAACTGTGGTTGCTACCATTCTGAAAGTCAGCCAACCTAGTGATGGAACATCAGCCTTACCTTCAAAATACAACATAAGGAACTGTTTATTTGTTTCAGTGGCAGTTTAAAATGTATTTCAAAAAGGTCAGATTGACAGCACTTTATTTTGTCAGCAGGAAAAAAAGATTGTAATTGCAGGAAAAGTATTTTCTTGAGAGAAATAGCAAAATACACACTCAACTTGCTTAAATTTTCTAGTCCTTTAGCAAGAGAAATAAGTACCTGTCTTGCCTATGCTTTCACTTATTAGATAAAAACTACATAACCACCAATTCAGTACAGGTCCCTCAGATAAAACTAAGCTGCAAGAAATAAGGAGATTAACAGTGTTTTTCCTTTCCATGGTTCTTCCAACTCATTAGAACAATCATTTTATGACAGCAACTCCAAATACCAGACTGGTAAATTAACAGTGATATTAGCAGGCAGCAAACACCAAAATGCCAAGGACAAGTCTGAGTTTTAGGAATTAAATATTTTCCTTACAATTACATAGGCTGATCACTTAAGGTAAGACTAAACCGGCTTTTGAGGCTGTGTTTCTCACATTTGAACTATTCAAAATTTCAGACCAATTTGTATCTTGGGCATATTGTCATCCTCTCTGCTGCATACGTGTGTGCCAGTAAACCTTGCTAGAGAGAGCTCCTCCTAAGGGATTTTAGGTTATTAGCCATTTTAGGGCTCAAGATGCAATTAAAAAGGAAGCTGGTGACCTCTAGTCACTTCTAGTTTTTTGCCCATACAACAGCAATGAAAACCAGAAACATTCAAAGGTGCTGAAATCAGAAACCTTCAAGGGTTTCCAGTTTTTGGCCACCAGATTTCCCCACCAGCACAGAAGCCAGCACAGCTTTAAGCTGTATAACTGGGAGATTATTAAAGATGTGGAAAAAGAGGAGAAAACAGAAGACAGAAGGAGCAAAATATGTTTTACCACGCTGAAATGTGGCCAAGAATGTAACCTCAGGATTCCCATCAGCCACAACCACCTGGGAAAAAAAAAAAGGAAATTAGTAGTTATACAATAGTGTAGCATTAAACTACAATTCAGTGGGCAAGTGAAAAAAATTAAACCAACAAAAAAACACACTACCAGAGGCTCCAATCCAGCTCAAGAGGCAGAGTCCTTTCCTGACCATCTGGAAACTTTCCTTCAAGCTCGGTAGCAGCTGGATCAAACGCAATCATTAAAAAATGATAATATTCATGATCTGTTTAGATGTCCAGTCAAGTTTATCAGAAAGAGCCAAATTGCCTTTCACTGAGGTAGAAATAGAAATATGTTGGTGGCATATTTTCTGAAAGAAGAAACACAGCTGTGTCTATCCTAAGCCAAGAAACCCCTCAAAGCAAAGGTTATGATCAGCATACAGAAACTCATGAAGGACCATTTTCACCAAGTGCTCCAATCAAACCAATCAAACACATTATATCAGCCCCAAAAATTCTGGCTGCAGCATCCAAATCAACTCCAACAGGGTTAAAGCCTAGAAATCCAATGCACTTTCCATTAAAGGTAACAGAGGAGCCATGGTACTGAATTGAATAAACTACAAGCTTCAAAAGCCTAGAAAGACAAATGATACTAAGATTGGGAAAAGGTCAGATTGAGGGAAGTTGGGGAAGACTTGAGGGCTAGAAGGGGATGAATAAAGAAGTCAGCAGTGTAAAAAGCAAGGAAGTGCAGGACATGTCTATGAGTAGCTGGATGCATTTAACTTCCACCGTACCATTTCAGTAATGAATAGTGTGAGCCTGCAGCAGCCCAAACTCTGAGCTGAGAACAAGCAGCTTCCCATTTCTCCATCCCAGATATAAAGTTCATGTGTGCTCCAGCCTTACTGGAAGAGGTAAGAAGTATTTTTAAATAAAAAATTGCAAGAAAAAAAGAAGAAAAAACCTGAAACAATAAGACATCAAAGTCCTCTGCTGCTCAGGCCAGAGAAGCAGTGGCCCATGGAACACATTACATATCATGCCTACATGACTAGAGGAAAAATTCACATGCACACATTCCAAGTGCTTTCAAGTCAAGCTGTCCAGATGTTTGGGCACAGCTGTGTGTTAGCACTGTTCCATGGGCAGCATGCAACAGTCCCAACAAGGCTGTCTTGCTGTGCAGAACACCTGCAGGAAAATGAAAAGCACAACCATAACTCACAAAAGCTAAAATTAACTTCTCTTGTTCATGCCTTATAACTAAAGCTCAGACAGTGTGCATGAAAGAAAAGGGAAGGGTAACCCAGATGAAGACAGCTAAAAAAAGAGAAAAATATATCCTTGCATTGGTTTTCAGTTTGGATTGTAATTATGATGTGGGGGTTTTTTTTCCATTTCTCTCAGCAACAAATTTTCACATTCTCTTTCCCTCTTCTTTTTTGTTCTGCATATTGCTGATTTATGCTCCTTCACAGAGAAACTTAATCATTTGGAAAACTTCAAACCACAAAAACTTTAAAAAATTAAGTACACAGACTGGAACAGTAATGAATGGTTCTGCTCAAGAAAGCTCTGACCATGCAATTTCTGTTAAAAGATGTTGCATAGAATGTTACTGATTTTAATGACACTTTTGATAACAGAATCAGCAAGGTCCATGATGAAATTCTCTCTCATTTGCAGAGTCTCAGAGTAAAAGTAGGGCTTTTTCTGGAAACTGAAGTTTCAATCCAGCTTCAATTCTCACAAGAAAAAGATACATTTTGCTTTGCTGTAAAGTAAAATAAACTTTAAAATGTTAGAATATGTTCTCTGACCAAGACCTCTCTCTATTTGACCAAGAATCAGCTTTTTGAAATGCAGACACTTGGGTACTTCAGCATGACAGGAATTAAGTGAAATGCAGAAGAAAATTCAGACACCTCTGAATTACTCTGAAAAATTGCTCAGATATCACTTACATAAATGCCTACAACTTGAGCTAAAAGCATCAGAGATTACATCTTCTACTATTTGAAGCAGTTAAATGAACAGACTTGAATCCTTGCCTGATATTCCAAGAACTTGAACAAATGTGCATTGCTGCATCTCTCATAAAGATCTATTAAGAAGATTTTCTGCTCCTCATATCTTCAGATCATCCTCAATTGTAGGCTATTTCAACTAAAACCTCCCCAAATCACTCCAATCTTCAGAGCTCAAATAATAATAGAGACAGAGAAAAACCAAACATATGCAACAAGAGCATTAACTCAGTCAAGTTCTCCAGGCATATTTTCTGTAGAAACCAGCTGCACGACCAAAGGCACTGAAAGAAATTTATTGTAGGAGAAAAGCCTAAAAACTTATTCCAACGTATCAGAGGGAGCATAAGTGAAGGTCAGGGTTAGAGTTACCTACACCTGTCCTTTGGATAAACAGAATCCTCACAGTTATCAGTTACTAACAGCATTAAAATGACTCTTTAACAATACAGGATTTGCCTTTTAAGAGGCTTAGAAACAAACTCTCCTCAACAGGGAATTTTGCAAAGGGAGCTTCAAGCCTGGGAGACCAACCAAAAAGATACCTCACCTTCGCTTAATACAGACCATAAATGTGATCAGAAAAGAAACAGCAGCTTCACTTGAACTCAATCTATGCATTTAAGGCAACACAGGTTATTTAAGAAATTCAAGGATGTTCATACAAGATGGACACCCCAGAGAGGGTATATGGTACAAGAAATGCAACGACAATGTAGTAGCAACAGCAAGAATATTAACCACTTCAATACCATGAAAAGTAACTGATGGCAGGTGTAAATGCATGGCCTTTCAATAAATAAATAATCTGGTTTAGATGAAACCTCAGAAGCTTAAAGGCTTGCGATTAAGCCTATCTGAAAACTCACAGCTTGACAACCTTTGGATCTAGTCTTCAGACAAACAGGTCATCAAACCTGTTTTCAAATCTCTTCTCCTGTACATCTCCTCCTGCCATCACACCTCCCTTCTCATAGGATCTTTTTGAAATCCCTCCTCACCTGCAACTCACCTTCCATTACCTCTCTCATCACACAGATCTTTCTTGGCTTCCTGATTTTCAGCCCATTTCTTGCTCGGTAAACTCCCATCTCCCTCATGTCTATTTTTACCTCATTATTCTTCTTCTTACAAATGTTCCTCCCTGTAACAATCTTCTTTCCCAAGTTACAAGTATTTTAAGATCTTGGCCTTTACAAAATCCACCCTTCAGTCCAGTTTATTATCCAGCTACCCACTCTTTTCATAAAATTGGTTTTAATCTCAAAACATGAACTGTGCTGTCTAGTCTGCCTGAAGTAGAACTTGATGTAAATCAGTTTTCCCATGCCATGAAAGTTCCTGAGCTTTAATTGCCTTCTTTTTGCTGTTTCACAATGAGATGAAACTGACATTGTTTGATATTTTTATTAAAACCAGAGACAGAGATATCTATCTCAGACTAGACAATAAGTCTTGCGAAGGTACTCATAAGGGAAAATCTCAGTCTACCTAATTAGCATGACAATTTTTCAAAGGATCACCCAGATTAATGATTTTCATATTGTGCTAAGGGCTAAAATAGGAACCCAGCACCACTTTACTTCCTTCCTCCCAAAAAGTAATATCGAGCTGTTGAAAAACCTTCCATAAATGCTTCATTCAGATGAATATGGCCCCAAACAGGTAGGGTTTCAACAGAAAACTGGTCAAAAACCACTTATCTGCCTCAACCTGAATGGTCCCCTACAGTTCATCTCCACCCAAAAGAGTCTCCAGTAATTCTTAAAAGCTTGCTTGAAGATAGCAATCAGGCATAACACCTTCACCATTTATCTGTTCCTCACAGGCCATCTTTGATTGTGTCCAGGTTATGACGGCATTCTCCTTTCCAGTGATATTCTGTATCAGCTCCTGTATCAGCTTTCTTCACTGTGTGGGAACAATGGGACTGGCTTTGGTGGACTCTGCATGAGTGGCAGAGGAGGTAGCCTAGGACAGATACCGTCTGATGAGTCCTGCTTTTAGCCATTAAAGGTGTCACCTTCAGCTCTGTCCCAGTCTTCTGGGCATGAACGATGGAGCACGTCTGACACCAGCTCTTGGTCCAGTGTAGCAACTTAAGCAGATTTTACCTATATATAAATATAAGATCAAGATTTCTCTGAAACAAACCAAGCCAAGTAAATCTGTCTCAGGTGCTGGCTAGCAGTGAATGTCACAGGAACTGTATTAGAACTGAGTAAATAGATACTCAAATTTCTCAAATTTTACTGTTTCTTTTCCTGAACCAGCGGTTTATTTTCTCATTTAAGAGTTCCTATGAGATATTTTCCCATTAATTTATATAAATTTTATTATTCTGAAGCTCTTGCATGTCATTTCTCACCTGCGTTCTACCTGCAATCAGCCCATGAGCCAATCTACACTCATTACTAAGCTCTCAGATATACACCCTTATGTTTTCCCTTACGAGGCTCCTCATGCCTAACACGCACATCCTTTAATTTTTGTGACCATGACTGTGTGTGCTGCTTGACAGTAGCCTGCAGCTACAGCTGGGTCTGCCCAGAGCTACATCATCATCATGTTGTTTGCCAATCTGTTGACATCTTGTTCTTAACAGAGACATTTAGGGTGAGGACCTCCTGGTTCTGTGTTTGACAAACAGGAGAAAACTGTCCCGTGACTAGGCACTACAGTAACAAAAAGATTGCAGCCTGGGTAGCCAAGCTTTAGGGTTTGGGAAGCCATCCCAAAAAAACCACTTTGTAAAGTGGTTTGCATACATCCTGGCACAAAGCTGTCTCTTAAACCAATTTGTCTCTGAGGAAAAAACTCTGGGTCCTTCTAAGGAAAGGTCAGGCACATTTATCTGCCAAAAGTCAGTCTCTCAGTGCCAACAAAATGGCAACCATCCCCTCAACAGTAGGTAAATGTAGTTTGAAGGCAGAGGAGTTCCACAAGGAATACTGACAGCTGGAGTGAATTTGACCTCAAGGCTACCCTTCAGGCCATTTGAGAATGGCAGGTGATTTAACAATGAAAATCTGATCACATTAACACAGAGGAGGGAGGGGATATCAAAAATGTACTAATCCAAAATGGGCATCACTGCTTCTACCAGATCTTTGCCTTTGACTATTATGAAAATAATGCCAAACCTTGTTATTTTGGTATGTTTCATGATTTGGGTGATTATTTAAGTAATACCTCCTAGAGAAATGTTATTGGCATCAGTGCCTTAGCTTTTACATAGAAAAAGAATTTCAGCAAAAACTGAAGGACATGAAAATGAAACCACATAAATCAGAAAATAAATTGAATATAGCTTATTTACTTGGAGGAGGAAGGCATCAGGCACAATGATTTGGAAGGTCTCTCAACAGTTCAAACTTCTGACTTTGCCTGATCAAACCTTATCCAGAAGTCTTTATTAAATCTAATATTACCACTATCCTTTTCCTGTAAAAAGCTTTCATTAAAGCAGACCTGAAAATTAAAGCTTGAAAAAAAAACAGAGTTTGTGTAAGGTTTGGGAGTGAGGAGTCTCTAGTAATCATTCAAGGAAGGGCTGTAAGTGGATCAAATATGTAAACAACACTTACTGTCAGAATTATACTGAAGGATACTGAACTCCCACAGTTCCTGTCTCATCCATAGCCTGTGTTTCTTCCCCAGGAAATTTTGTAATTTCCCCGTGGCATAATTATCCCTTTAACTAAACTAGTTTGTCAGTATGCAGAGGACACAAATAAACTAGTCATGGGCAATAAAGCCTTGCAAATCTTCTATTGTACTGCTCCAACTCCCTACCATCCCTCCCAATTTTTAATTGAATGTTGCCATTAAATGGTTCCCTTTAATATGCAGCCAGTGAGGTTTCTTTACCATGCAAACTCCTGTACTCCCAGAATAAGCATTACTGGCATGACATTTCTAATTCTAATTATTTTAGATTCTTTTCTAACAGTCTTTCAAAATAGAGGGATTTTCTATATTCAATTAAGAAATAGGCCAACAGCCTAAGAAAGAGCCTTAGCAAATACACTTAAGGTATTCTCAAATATTAAAAAACTGCTGCCAGAGGAAATGAGCATGATTTCCAAAGCTGCTTTCCGAAACTGCTGCTAGAGATAGCAGGATAAGCTGTTGTAATCCTAGGTCTGGAAGCAGGGATACCACATCTTTCAAACTGCTGTAGGCAGCAACCAGGAGACCTTTCCCCCTCCTTCCCCATGCTTTAAACCTGTTTCCAGCCCACTGGAGTGGGAAATACATGCAGTGATACCACAGCCAGTTTCTGCCACCAAACAGATGGTGACTGCTGGAAGCCAGCAACACAGATCCTAGTCACTGAAACTTTATTGGGAGAGCCCACCAGTGTGAATAAATGTCTTTAGATGGACTAATTAAAATGACTCTTTTCATTAGTTAGGACCATCTGTTAGGCCGCAGACCTGGTGGAATTGCACACAGGTGGACATTCTTAGGTGAGAATCGGCAAAAGCGCTCCTCATGGCTTGTAAAACTATTTTGCCCTAATAACAGGCTACTGAGTTTTCACACAGAATGTGCCCTCAGTCTGTGTCTACAGCAGGACTTTTACCCATCTCTCTACTTCACCTGGATAGGTCCTGACTGGTGTTGAGCACCAAGCTCAAAAGCAGCTTAGTCTTTCCAGCTAAATGTACCAAATATTTCCTGGTGTGTCACAACTGTCTGTACCCTCCCATAATTACCCTGGTATTTGCATGCAGGTTTTTTTCCCAAAAACGGAAAAAAAAAAAAAATTTCTTTTTACCCCCTCAAAATTACAAAGTACTAGCTCATATAAGCTTAGCAAAAGTCCACAAAAATAAATGTGGAATCCACAATGTTGAGCTTTGGGGCAGAAAGGATAGTGATACAAAACACTTCCAAGCTTTTGCTCAAAATCAAATCCTTCACACAGTACAACCTCATCCATATAAGACTCAGCAGTAAAGCCCTACACACTCGGGTTCAACCTTCCAGTGAAATCCACACAGACATTATAGATACAGTGCAATGAGCCTGATGTACAGTTTTACACTTATTCTTTCTTAGCCCCCCACCCTGGAACACCCAGCACTGCTCAGTGCTTACACATGATCTCATATTCAAAGCCGTTGGCTACAGAACTCCTGCTGACTCCATATCTTCTGACTGCTCAGGGCTTTATAAAAGCCAGGCCTGCTTACCCCTGTGAAGCAAAAAGCTCACATGTAAACACCGAGTCATGGCTGTGCATCACTGCTGGCAATTGCTCACAATTCCTGGCACAGCAGCTTCTAACAAGCTACACTATGCTTTCGTATTTGCTCTCCTGTAATTCTCAGACAAACTAGAAATTGCACAAAAATAGATAGGTTGAAAGTCCCAGTCTAAACATGTACAAGTACTTGCCACTGCAATTCATCTGTACTGCCCTATACACTATCAAGACCTCTGGGCATGAGAGCTGGACAGAGGAGACATCATTGCCAAAGTAAGACAAAGGTCTGAAAGGAAAAAATTTCAAGAAAACAGTTGTTTCAAGTCTTAATTTAGACAAAAGGTCACCAAAAGTTTCCCTCCGTTATATATCACCTTTAGACAACCAAAGAGTTAAGGCAAGGCAGACATCCAGGAATCTGGCCAGCCAACATACAAAGTACTTTAAAAAGAGCAGAGAGGCCAATATGCTTGTATTTACAATATTTTGTGACCCTAACCTACTCATCATGTTTTATTATTTCCTCATTTTATAGCTCTGCTCTTTCACAAGAGCCAGCAGCCAACATTTCTTGTCCACTGGCCAAAGGAGCAGTCAAGTCTCTCCTTCACAGCCAATATCAGTTACTGAGCCATAAGCAGCCAATATGAGGTTGTGAATGCACAAGGCAGCAGCTGATGCCCTTCTACTGGAAAATTAGACTTGGGTTTTAGGCACCTAAGGTTTTTTTTCCTATCAACTTAATTCATTCTGTGAGCCTATTTGAAATGATTTGATCAAATTTGGATTTAAATTAGGGCAACCAGTGGAACTATGCCGATTTACACCAGCTGAAGAATTGGCTGTATTTTATTACTACATTCTCTTTCTTTTGTGTGAGAATAAACAGAAAAGAATTCTTGCCCAAAGAAAACAAAACAGCATTGTGTAGTTTCAAGGCCAAGTAGAAGGATGTGTGCTGAAATCAGAAGCTGTAATTTAAAAAGCCTTGACAAAACAAGGATGATTTTCCCCAATGTGGGAATCAGCAGATCTCAGTAGAAGGTGTTCAAAGCCAAGCAAGAAGAATAACTTAAACTAATCAAGAGTTTTCACATGGTGCATTCACTCACAACGCTGTGTAAACAGCAGTCACAGCTCTTGGATTCCCTCACCTGATGCCTCTAGGAGCAACCAAACCTTTGGTAGCTAAAATGTACAGGATGGTTATGGTTCATTCCCATTATCTGACAATGGTACATCGGTTCACCCTTTACAAGACTTTCAGCCCTAGCAATGACTGACTCTTCTTGTAATATTGTTCCTGGACACAGCTGTCATGGAAAGGGGGAAACAGCATGTTAAGCCTATTAGAGTCTATCTTACCTGAATTCCTAGTCAAATAATGTCTAGAGACCCACATTTAAAGACTATCTCACCCCAAATTTTTATGGCCACACCTGTGAAAAGAATTACTGTAAATTTAGGGGATGGATCCCTAGAGGATCCATAGGTTTTGTTCTGAGAGGAATTTTGGGAAGAGGACCCTTAGGGGGGTTATTGGTAATTAAATGCTTTTCTAGTTTCCCCAATAAAATGCACCTTCATGCAGATTTGTGGTTTTAACAGCTTCTGACTATAAAAACGTGTGAGAAGCTCTTGGGCAGCAGCAACCAGTGAAATTTCGGGCAGGCATCTGCGTTTGCCTATCCCAGACCAAAAATAAAATCAAATAGCTCTTCAGTCAATCTGGTAAATATAAAAATGGGATGACTAGATGTCTAGAGTGTCTACCTTTTTTTACATCTTCATAAAAATTAATTAATTCTGCTTTGAATACCAGCAACACCAGCTTTATCCTCAAACCGTAAGGAACACAAATCTCTTGCATCTAAGAGTAGAGGTTAAAATCTACCCTATAGGTTACTGAGATCATATTTTACCTGTTGTGCTTTTAGCTGGTGTCCTTTTTCTCTATTTTTCTTTTTTGTTTTAGTGAAAAAGAGGACCTGTTAACAGCTTATTCACAGCCAGCAATGAATACACAAAAACAGTAGTAGACCAACCTTAAGGGTAAAGTCCGAACATACAACTTCTGTGACCTTTAAAGTCTCCATTGGCCCAAAATCAAGAAGCACAATTTGATTTTTTCAGCTTGGAAAACCTTGAGTACAAACAGCACAGAATCTTGAGCATTTGGGGCGGGGGGGGG